>CM074433.1:7312500-7912500 GCA_037101425.1 Elopichthys bambusa | reverse complement strand
CAGCTGACTTCACATTAGCATATATATTACATGAAAAAAAAAAATACTAAATAAATAAATAAATAATATGGCCATGAAATATTTATTTGAGAGCCAGCTGTCACATGTATGCTCTGTTTTGTTTAGTTTCTGTGTTCCTGTTTTCCTTAGTTCTTTGTTAGTTTCCCTGGTACTTAATTAGTTAACTCCTGTTTTGTTTTAGTCAATCATCCTCCATGTATTTATGCTGCGTTCACACCATGTCGTAATTACCATAGGCTCGAGATGACAACATGTCACATTATATTCAGAGCTGTTCACAATTATGCATTTTCCATAGCATCACTATCAAAGCCTAAACTAATCTGCAGCGGTCACGTGGTACAAGTGGGAGCTCTCAGAAAAATCCCATTTTACAAGCTGTACGAGTTCTATGAGAATGTGAATGCTTTTTACAAGTTGAAACCTCAAAATTACGGTAATTTCAACATGCCGTGAATTCACCTTTACGCCCTGAGTTTCCTGTGTTGGCTACATTCATACTGTCAGTCCAAATCCAATTATTTCTGTAAACGATTGGAATATGATCTAAAATTATTGACGTCCACATTGTTTATCGTAACTGTTCAGATCAGATTTGTGTGTCTTTCATTTTCCGGAATATCTGCATTGGTTTCTATGGCAATGATGTTGCGTTGGTTGGCATACATCAAAAACAACAACAACAACAACCACAACATGGAGAGGTTTACAATACAGATGTTGTCTTATTTACAACATGACATTGTGTAGCCGCCGAGCTTGACTACTGCATTATGATAAGGCATTGGCAGAAACATAGGAGGCCGGTATGAGCAGCTTTATTCCGTACTGTCATCTCCGCTGGTTTTAAAACATGTCTCTGTTATATTTATTCTGCTGCAAGGTTATATACAACCTTGTTTCTGCAGTGACTTTCAGCATGTTTCCTATAACAACGTGGCGTGAGAAGGTCACATAAACCACACAAAATCCGATCAGAGCAGTCAGACTAAAACAGATTTCCAGAAATGCGATTTAAATAGGATTTCAAACCACTTATGAATGTAGTTCGAAACGGACTTGTAAAAATTGCATTTCATGTTTGTACAAAATATGTAAAAAAAATCGGATTTGGACTGACTGTCTGAACGTAACCTTAAAGCCCAAAGTATACTTCACTTTTTACACGTACCTGATGCGAATTTCGTCCCTGTACGTGTGGGTCGCACATGCACATTTAAATTTTTATTTTGCAATAATTTGTTTATCCATAAGGTGGCAACTGTGCCCAGGGGGCATCGATTCACAAGGTAGTCAAATAAAAACTGCATAAGCAGAACTGACCAGAACGCATGCAAGCTACAGCGACAATAGAGGCCTACACTGATGAGAGATTAGAAAGTAGAAAGTACCCTTATTTGCACAACTCTAGCATGAAAGAATACAAAGATGTATACATGGGCTGTAACTCGTGGTGAGAGACTGCTTAAAACTGCACGTATTGAACGCCTGTGCACATGTATGAGTCGAATTAAGTATACTTTGCAAGCTTGTGCGTTTGACTGTGCGAGTAAAAAACAAAGTATACCTTGGGCTTTGCATGGTTGTGTTTGTTAATTCTCTTGCGATCTCCTGTGTATTCCCTGTTGGATTTATGAAAGACTATTTTTGTTCCTTACTGCTTTGTCATGCGCTTTTTACAGCCAGTTCGTGGCACCAGCAGAGTAATACATATTTGTAAAACATATTTGACCACAGAATGTGAACCATATTGACCAATCAGAATCGAGTATTCCAGAGAGCAGTGTAAATTTTGGATCTAATTATTAATATAAATAATTAAGATATTATTGACATTTTTATATAATAATCAGTATTATACCGCTATATTAATGTTATTTTCTAATTTACATGAATTAAAAATAATTTATTACATTTGATATACATTTAATATATTTATTCAATTGAATATGCATTATTATTACCTAAAGTTTTACAAAATACATTTTTGTATAGATTTTTATTTGTATTTATATAGAATTATATATTTACAATAATATTATCTATTATGTAAATGTATTAACTCATTTATTTCTAACATTATATTACGATATTAATTAGCATTTATTATTTAATATTAGCATTTATTATTTAATTTAATATTAATAAATGAATAATATAAATATTATTAGAATTAGTTACATTAATATAATTTCTCACATATATTAAAATTATTGGTACTGTATCAAAATTTACACATAATATCAATAAGAATTTTAACAGTTTAATTTAATATTGTCTAATTAAAACAAAAAATCACCTTAATTTCCAAATTAAACTGAGCAAGGAATTTTTGTATATTCATGTATATAATGTTGAAAAACCCCTGAAATAGTTTGTGCAGATCCAAATGGCACCATTGGAGGGCAATACAGCTATATCTTTAGACAAGCATGCCGGTCCAAGCAAGTCAGTATTTCCATCTATTCTTATATTGACGATTGATGCTTTGTCTCTTATTTTAGTCATGTTTTCACCATATTTCAGTTCTCGTCATAGTATTGTCATAGTATGTTTTTTTGTTAATGCCGTTAACACACCTGAAGCCCTTTAAATGAAGGCAGCACTGCATATTGTTAAGCAAATTTCCTGTAAAGTACATCAGAGCGTTCTTGTTAATCGTTACCTAATCACTCCTTTACACAGTTCTGCATGTCCTTCTCATTCTCTCCTCCTGCTTCCCCGATCATGTTTTCAGTTCTACAAACCTGGCCTTGATAAGAAGCACAAACAAACCAGGACGTTTAATTAAACTGCCGTCTAAAGCACAAACACCAATAAAGCAAAAGGCAAACATAATGGCACTTTATCACACTCCCACAGTTCTGAAATGTAACACTGAAGTATGTTGCTTTTTTTTTTTTAGCTATATGACAAATTTGGACCGTATCGCGGCCCCAGACTACATTCCCACAGCGCAGGATGTGCTGCGAGTCCGATTCCCCACCACAGGCATCAACGATTACGCCTTCAGCGTGGAGAAGATCACCCTCAGGTACTGCAAACATATTTGCTATTTTTCAAATTATTTATCTATTTTAATTTTACATTTTTTTCATAATTTTACAAGTCGCCATGAAATTAAAAATTATTTTTTTTTTTAATGGAATATTGTGGTATTTATTATAAATGATTTATCTGATTTATCTACATCATTATTTTTATATTCATGAGTCCTCATAACTGTTTACTAAGGTGTTTACTGGTGTGAGGGCGGGAGAACCTGTCACTCACATGAGATCGACCAATAGCAAACCACAACCATCCAACCATTCAATCAGTTCCCCATGGACAAAATCAAGTCCCGCCCTACATTTTGTCTTGTTTGAGAAGCCATTTCACAATAGAGAAGAAAAACAAAAAACTATCGCATCTTCCGTTTCATGCCGACTTTAATTATTAGCCTTTCATTAAGTCGCGAACCCCCTCCAGTTTCGTCACAAACCTCCAGGGGTTCACAAACCTCAGTTTGGGAAACACTGGTGTAAGAAAAGTGGTGCTCAGTAATAAAATGTACTTTCTGCCTGGCAGAAAACACCTTAGCAATAGCTAACAATTTGACAGCCTCAGTGAACGTTCTAGCCTTGTTGCAGCAAGTATTGCACTTTTTTAGAAAATGTAGAAAAATATTAGATTTTTCTTACAAAGAAATATTCTGTGAGTTGATTATCTGATGCAATCCAGTATATTTTGCGGTAGACAGGTTTGATATATGACAGCAAGGAAGTCGGAACAAATCAATAAGGGCTGACAGTGCAGTGTTGAATGTTTTTGGTTTAGACAGAAAGTTTCAAGAATAAACAATCTTGCCATTTTTTTTTTTTTTTTCTCCGAAGGATTGTAGATGTTGGTGGCCAGAAGTCAGAAAGGCGGAAGTGGATCCATTGCTTTGAGAATGTGACATCACTCATATTTTTAGCCTCCCTCAGCGAGTATGACCAGGTGCTGGAAGAGAATAACATGGAGGTGAGCCCCCCCCCCAATCTGTCTGTATCTCTCTCCTTCCTTCTCATCCTGATCGATGGTCTTGATTAGTATATCTTGGGTCAGTTTCGCCCGAGTCCTGAGTCATATTTCACTGCAAATTCAAAGAAACAAATAACTTATTTTTCCATTGTGACACTGTAACATAATTCAGTACCGTTAACAAAAACTACAATATACAAACTAAAATACTGTTTGTTAGTTGAAATAAAGCTGAAATCAAATAAAATAGAAACATTACATGAAAAACTTAAAAACCTAAACACAAATTAGTACGTCAAAGAACTAAAATTACTAAAACGGATAAAAAATAAAGCTAAATATATAAAAACTAATAGAAATGACAAAAGCACAAAACAAATATATATATCATTTAAAATATTAATAAACAATATAATACTATATAAATACTATAGTATGTAATTAACATTACTTTAGCATTATGAATAATACTAAAATAACACTTGTTCAGTTATGAAAATCATCTAGTCTAGACACATTATTTTTTTTCCATGTTAAATTAAATTAAAATTCAGTACAATAAATAGTAGCATAATGGAGATACTTAGTTTAATTTAAAACTGAATGTATTCATTTTTGTATTACATTAATTTAATAATTGTATTAAATTAGATTATCATTATTTAAATAAAAATAAAATCATCATAAATTAAAGTGACCATGAAAATGAGGAATTTCTTAAGAAAATATAATTGCAACTTCCATTTCATGACCATTTTAAATTCAGCACAAGAAATACCAAGATTTTACAAATACAATTTAAATAATATTTTCTTTGTATAATAGTAATGAGAATTAGTTTTTTTTTTCTTTTTTTTTTTCTTCATATTAAAATAGGCTAGGTTTTATTTGTCATGAAAATAATACCACAATCTCAATGGTTCAGAAAACAGGCTTTATTTTATTTCAGTTATAACAACTCTCAGGATAGATTTAAAAAGTGGATCTGCTACACTGCTGCTGTTTGAGTAAAGGCTACTGCCGAAACATGCACATAAATACGGTGAATAGAATGCAGGCTGCTGCAAGGAAAGTAGAGAGAACTCCCTAGCAGATCTAAGCAGGTGGTGCTGGGGACGGTGGAGAGCTAGGAAAATTCCTATGGCGCGATGCACTTAGTCGAGCCAGCTCGGGACGGAAATAAGTAGGTTACGTAGATAGAACAAACGGTAACATTTTACAATAAGGGTGCACTAATATGCATTAATTCATGCTTAACTAATGCACAGATAATCATGTTTTAATGTATGACTCATGAAGAAGTAAACCATTAATTAATGATTACTGCATCAGCAACTAATAAAGAGTCTATATGATTAATAGATTAAGTAATATATGAATTGCTATTAATTAAGTTAATTAAGTGGGTAAGCTGGGCTGCACACAAATATCAGCACACCAGAATCTGAACTACAGAAAACTGGAACAGCTGTTTACACTGGACATGACAGACCATTGCAAGTCCATTTGTCCTTCATAACAGAAGTGACGTTTTGTTGTGTGGTGTTGCGTCATGCCACATTCAGTGTAGCATCACTATCACTGATTATAATGGGTTCTATTCTCTTTGTCCGGTCTTGACACAGTGATACGAAATAGCAGTGCCGGCCGTATGTTCTCAGTGTTCCACTTTTGAATCGTAAACCTCAAGCTTAACCTAACATATTCCTGTGCCATGAACAACAAGGTTCTGGATGTGGCAGTTCATCTGGTACAGTGGAATCACGGTTGTAGATGGTTGGAAATTGAAATCCATGGCTTAGTGTAGATGTCAAAATCATATTGACATATTACTTAACAATTAGTTATTAGTCATGTGCCTCAACAAGTAAAGTCATAACATAATGATACATTTGCAAATCATTAGTTAATGATTAATTAAAGCAGACAACTGGAAGTTGAAGTACATGGCTTCAAACCATTGTGGTAATTAACACATTAACTTACACTATTAGTTAATAAAATGTTATTAACTAATTAATACATTATGACACATTTAATTAATAACAATTCATTTATTACTTAATCTGTTAATTATATAGACTCTTTATTAGATGCTGATGCAGTAATCATTAATTAATGGTTTAGTTCTTCATGAGTCATACATTAAAACATGATTATCTGTGCATTAGTTAAGCATGAATTAATGCATATTAGTGCACCCGTATAGTAAAGTGAACAACACTTTACAAACAGATTGATTGGCCAAAGCAGTCAGCTTTAAGATAACCAATCAGCTGCTTGGAAGAGTTTCATGACTGAACTATGTACAGTGGGTACGGAAAGTATTCAGACCCCCTTAAATTTTTCACTCTTTGTTATATTGCAACCATTTGCTAAAATCATTTAAGTTCATTTTTTTTCCTCATTTATGTACACACAGCACCCCATATTGACAGAAAAACACAGAATTGTTGACATTTTTGCAGATTTATTAAAAAAGAAAAACTGAAATATCACATGGTCCTAAGTATTCAGACCCTTTGCTGTGACACTCATATATTTAACTCAGGTGCTGTCCATTTCTTCTGATCATCCTTGAGATGGTTCTATACCTTTATTTGAGTCCAGCTGTGTTTGATTATACTGACTGGACTTGATTAGGAAAGCCACACACCTGTCTGTATAAGACCTTACAGCTCACAGTGCATGTCAGAGCAAATGAGAATCATGAGGTCAAAGGAACTGCCTGAAGAGCTCAGAGACCGAATTGTGGCAAGGCACAGATCTGGCCAAGGTTACAAAAAAATTTCTGCTGCACTTAAGGTTCCTAAGAGCACAGTGGCCTCCATAATCCTTAAATGGAAGACGTTTGGGACGACCAGCACCCTTCCTAGAGCTGGCCGTCCGGCCAAACTGAGCTATCGGGGGAGAAGAGCCTTGGTGAGAGAGGTAAAGCAGAACCCAAAGATCACTGTGGCTGAGCTCCAGAGATGCAGTCGGGAGATGGGAGAAAGTTGTAGAAAGTCAACCATCACTGCAGCCCTCCACCATTCGGGGCTTTATGGCAGAGTGGCCCGACGGAAGCCTCTCCTCAGTGCAAGACACATGAAAGCCTGCATGGAGTTTGCTAAAAAACACCTGAAGGACTCCAAGATGGTGAGAAATAAGATTCTCTGGTCTGATGAGAGAAAGATAGAACTTTTTGGCCTTAATTCTAAGCGGTATGTGTGGAGAAAAACCAGGCACTGCTCATCACCTGTCTAATACAGTCCCAACAGTGAAGCATGGTGGTGGCAGCATCATGCTGTGGGGGTGTTTTTCAGCTGCAGGGACAGGACGACTGGTTGCAATCGAGGGAAAGATGAATGCGGCCAAGTACAGGGATATCCTGGATGAAAACCTTCTCCAGAGTGCTCAGGACCTCAGACTGGGCCGAAGGTTTACCTTCCAACAAGACAATGACCCTAAGCACACAGCTAAAATAACGAAGGAGTGGCTTCACAACAACTCCGTGACTGTTCTTGAATGGTCCAGCCAGAGCCCTGACTTAAACCCCATTGACGATCTCTGGAGACACCTAAAAATGGTTGTCCACCAACGTTTACCATCCATCCTGACAAAACTGGAGAGGATCTGCAAGGAGGAATGGCAGAGGATCCCCAAATCCAGGTGTGAAAAACTTGTTGCATCTTTCCCAAAAAGACTCATGGCTGTATTAGATCAAAAGGGTGCTTCTGCTAAATACTGAGCAAAGGGTCTGAATACTTAGGACCATGTGATATTTCAGTTTTTCTTTTTTAATAAATCTGCAAAAATGTCAACAATTCTGTGTTTTTCTGTCAATATGGGGTGCTGTGTGTACATTAATGAGGGAAAAAAATTAACTTAAATAATGTTAGCAAATGGCTGCAATATAACAAAGAGTGAAAAATGTAAGGGGGTCTGAATACTTTCCGTACCCACTGTATTTAGGCAAACACATTTTTTTGTTTACACTGAGATGAAACATGACCTGGCCATTTCTCGACAGATCCACTTTCTATCATTTGACGTTTACACATGCCCTGAAATGCTCCTTCCTGTTCTCTTCATATGCAGCACTGATAAATTGCGTAGTCTCTCTTGCACCTGCAGTCTTTATCATTTGATTAATTTTTTCTGTAAACGCTTCCTCTTTCCGGCTCCAGAACCGCATGAAAGAGAGCTTGTCACTCTTCTACACCACGATCCACTCGCCATGGTTCGCCAGCGCCTCCATCATCCTCTTCCTAAACAAGATGGACATCCTGGAGGAAAAGATCAAGACGTCAGACTTAAAAAGTTACTTCACAGGCTTTGAAGGTATGGAAAATAGGGTTTGTTAACAACTTAGTAGATAGGCCCTGACCTGCCCTGACCTGCCCTTTAGGATGGGAGTATGTAGGAAACAGAATAGCTGTTGGAACAGGTTTTTTTCCACAGAAGATGGTTTAGGATAGTTCCTTAGCACTGATATGGAGCAATGTTTGTGCAAATGGCCCGAGTTTGATCGCTTTAGATCCTTTGACCTCTACCCCCGTTACCAACGGCAACCAAAAAATAACCAATTTTGTGCATTTAGAGCGGCAAACAGACTCCCTGATAGGGGTAATTCCATCTTTGAGATTTAAAGATAGATGTTGTGGTTAAATTTATAGACCGTACGCCTCACTTCATTTATTTATATAATATATATATATATATATATATATATATAAAGTGCATACATACTGTAATTTATATATTATATTAAAAATATTTGTTATATAAATAATAATACATAATTAGATTATTTCAACGTTTATCTGATCAGATATAACTGAAATTATTTTGTTTTTGATCAAAGAAAGTCATACAGGGTCAGTAAAAGATGACAAGCATTTTCATTTTTGAGTGAATTGTCACTTTAATACAAACGAACTTTGAGCTCTTTTGACTCTAAAAGGGTAAATATTAATTCTCAAGCAGAAGCTCTTAACAATAGTGATTTTAAAAATGTTTGCTTAGTCAGATTATCTCTCTCTGCTTACCTTATTGTTCCCGCCTCTTTAATTTGCATGTGCTCCTCCCAGTTCAATCGCTCTTAACTTCCAAGCTTGTACTAACCCCTCCCCTCCTCTGTGGTTTGGTGCCACCCTCAGGCAAACAGCGGGATGCGCAAGACGCCAAGACCTACATCAGAGAGATGTATAAACAGAAGGCTGTGAATACTGAGTCAAAGGAGTGCAAAAACATCTACCCTCACTTCACCTGTGCAACGGACACCAATAACATCCGGATGGTTTTCAGTGACGTAAAAGACACTGTCCTGATCAAGTCTCTGCAGGAATACGGAGTACTCTGAGCAGCCCATGAAGCAGCAGTTTTCGCCAGTCTAATAAAATTACTTTGGAGGGATGCACAAATGATGGCTTGAATTATTTTTCCTTGTGCATCCTCTATGCTTTTCTTTGTCTTTTCTTTGTCTTTGCTTCATCTATTCCTATATACCAACCAAAAATTCTTGTAGATTCTTGACACTTTCCACTCCTTCCAACACTGACAGTCACCTGCTTAAAGTGACGTCACTTTGAAAGTATGAGGAAGTGGTCATATACATCTATACAGCTAAAAATTTTCAGCAAGTTCTGGTTTCGAGGGGGAGGCAAAAAAGAATACATCACCGTAGCTGCCAGCAAGACAGACCTGAGACATACAAAGATCTGATATTTGACTTTACTGATTACCTAAATAGAGCAAGAGGGTGGAGAGTCACTGCACTGCTTTCTTTCCTTTATGTAACATGATCTGCTATTTTTATCACTCAAGCAAAAGCCAAATGTTAGCTGGGGTCTTAAAGTGGAAATGTTTCTATTTTGCTTATTTTCGTAATCTAAAACAGCATTTTTATTACAAATTATATTATTTTAGAGCAATTTTATCTCTCAAAACGGAGCTTATATTGTTACTTTCCTGTAATACACGTTTAAGTTGTTATAAAATGTGTGAATTTGTTTATATAGATTACACTTTATTTTAAGGTGTCGTTGTTACAGTGTAATTATATATTTAAGTACTGCGTAATAATAACTGAACTTAGAGAGTTTGGTTTAGGGTAAGTTGCATGTAAATCTGCATAATTTATTGTTATTACTACAGTAAGTACATGTAACAAGGACTCTAAAATAAAGTTTTACTGTATGATATATATAAAAGTATAGTTTGGCTGAAAGTTCTGGTGGTCTATTTGTTGTGTATAAACAAGTGCACTGGAATATGTATTCATTTAGTATTAATACATGCAAAATGCTTAAATTGTCATTTAAGCATTTAAATGAATCCAGTCAGTCTATCTGCTGTCATTAAAATTAGAAATCATTACTAATATTAGTGTGTTGACTGAGAATCAATTGGGAAAGATGAATTTTGTTTTGCAATAATATGTGTATAATTAATGAGAAATAAAAGAAAAAATATCATGTCCTGAATTATTATAACATAAACTGGAAATTTTACTTAAGGCTAATATTTATGTTTATAATCATCACCAGCATTAAACTAGATATGAGGCATTTTCCATGAAAGTTTTTTTTTTTTTTTTTTTCCTCAACAAATGGTTGAAAGAGGTGGTTATTCTTCAGCAAATACTGATTGTGAACCTCAGAAGGTAAAAACTACATTTTTATTTTCTATTCATTTTATATGTAGCTTGTTCGTTTTGCTACAGTGTTACCAAAATGTGCCCAAAATTTACCAAAATAACTCTGTTACTCAGTATATACATTTTTGGGACTACATTTTAGGTACTGATTAACATATTTTTTTACGATAATTTGGGTAACGAGGTTGAAGTTTGAGCTTGACGAATGTAGTTAACACTACAATTTGTATAAAAATTGAGAAAATTGAATGAGATTATTCACTTGTCTTCTCGTTACGCCAAAGAAATACTTAGATATGTTATATAAAAATAGGGTTAAACTTTATTTTAAGGTGTTTATGTTACAGTGTAATTATACATTTAAGTTCTGAGTACTAATAATTGACTACATGTACTTAATCTAGAGTCTAGAGTTAGGGCTTGGGTTAGGGTTAGCGTTAACATGTTAATGGGTTAGTTCACCCAAAAATGAAAATTCTGTCATTTATTACTCACCCTCATGTCGTTCCACACCCATAAGACCTTCGTTCATCTTCGGAACACAAATTAAGATATTTTGATTAAGTCTGATGGTTTAGTGAGGCCTGCATTCAAAGCAATGACATTTCGTCTCTCAAGATGACAGAAATTAAGAAATTGACATTTCTAAAAAAAAGTTTGTACATGGAAACTGCCTTTAACTTTAATATCAGTAAACTGGTTTTCTATGTTGAAGTTTTAATTCTTTTGTTCTTTTTTCTTTCTTTTTTTCACAAATTTAAATTTTGGTTGAATTTTTTTTCCCTTTTCCTTGTCTTTTATCTCAATGTTCTCCAACTCCACACTATTATGATCCCAGGCCAAAAGCGAAACAAGGATGAAGCGATGGACTACATCAGTGAGCTGTACCTTAGAGAAGCTTCAAACCGTGAAAATAGAGTACGAAAGCAAATTTACAAACACTTTACCTGTGCAACGGACACTGACAACATCCGCAAGGTCTTCTATGATGTCAAGAAAACGGTTCTCATCAAGGAATTGCAGTCTTACGGTATGCTTTAAGATGCTGAGGGGCTTCATCTGGCACCCCAATCTGAACTGCTTCCTGGAAAGACAAATAAATTGAGGTCACTCAATATGTTATAACAGGGTTAAATGGATATCCCTATGAATGTAAATACAGCTATTTGAACTTTTCTGACTGATTCATTGGAGTTGATTTTATAACACTTTTTGTACCAGATTGACTTTGACTGTCTTTACACTGAATTACATTTGCATATTCTGTTGAAATAGAATATCACAGAATATTCATAACTGATAATAAAGAGGCACTACTGGTTATAAGTATAAGACAAGGATTTCAAGAAATGACAAATATGAAATAGACAAAATGTAACCTTGTTATGGTATAATGTCAGATTTTCCTTGAAATTAATATACTTTGTTACTTTTTAATTAAGTTACTTTGAATAAAAATGGTTTGCTAAATGACAGTTAATCAAGTACTGCATGTGTTTATTCTATATTTGCAGACAATAGACCCTATACAATTGTGCACTATACATGCATCTATTTCAGTTAACCCTAGAATGCATAAAAGGGTCAAACTGACATATATATATATATATATATATATATACTGTAGAAACAATGCATTCTGGGTAATATTTGTTTCATTTGTACATTTGTACAATATTTGTACATTTTCAAGAAAGTAGCCTACAGGAATATACTGTGAGTTAACAATGCTCAAAGTCGACACTCAAAGGTTGTGTTCCAAGTCACACCCTATACCCTCATTCACTATTCCCTACATTAGTTCACTAATATAGTACTCTTGACAGTTAATTAAAAGAAGTGAGTGAATTCAGACACTGATGAACACCTGATGAGCAGAATCACTGAAGGACAGAGAAACAAGACCAGAAAAAAGAGAAGAGATGAGCAGAAACACAAGAACTACAACTGACTTCAGCCACACTGAGTATCTAACCAGTTCACAAACCAGTGTGACATTATTTCTTTCACACATGTACATAAGTTCTTGTTGAGAATGAACAGATTTGGATGTTGATGTTTTATTGAAAATAAAAATTTATTGATGTTTGCAGTCACCATTGTGGTGACCAGTGTCTGCTTTAGTTGGGCTCTTGACTCTTTAACGTTATCTTTCTCTGGCTGCTGTAATTGAATGTTTATAAAACACATTTGTTATGACAAGAAAAAGCCAACACGAAGTTGAGCAGGTTTTTTGGCGGTGTTGTAATTATCTTGGACTTGTCTAATTCACTAATCTCTTTCTGTGTCTAGTCTTTGATTTAATGAGTATTTTAGCTTCAGTAAACAGTCATTTAGAAGAATATATAAGTCATATAGTGCATAAAACACTTTAATCTCCTGCTTAACTTGGACAACAGAGACACCAACAATCAGAATATGAATCTCAACAATGGTGACATTCAAAAGTTTAATGTTGCAATGCATGCTGGATGGCAGCATAGTACAATAAATTATGCAGCTGAATGGTCCTTTTTTATTGTCACCATTGTTGAGATTGATGTGCTGCTTTTTGATATCTGTGTGTCTAAACATTACTGCAGCTGTTTTTTGTGCATAATGTTTAAAATAAACTCTTCTTAGCTGATTGTTGTTGGAACTCTTGCTGTAGGTGAACAGTGCTGACAATTTAAATTTTAGTCTGTTAATAATATAACAGAATAAAACAGTATGATCTCAGTGAATCAAGAAGAAATGTGATGGTTATGTCTTCACCAATACATAACTATCAACACATTCTCCATTTTTGTTTCTGCCATAACAAATGTGATTTGCAAAAATAGTTTAAACAGTCACAGAAAAAACAAAAACTGATGTACAAAAAGTCAAAGGTCAAGGGTCAAGGGCTCAACTAAAGCAAACACTGATCTCTTCAATGGTGACATAAAACCAAATATTTTCAATAAAACATCAACATCTAAACTGTTAATTCTCAATAAGACCTTCTGTAGAAATAGAAATAAAGTTAAACTGGTCATTAATAAGTGTAATAATGTGTAATGGCTGGAAGACAGTTGTAGTTCTGCTCATAGTTGTAGTTTCAGCTCGTATTTTTTCGTTCTTGTTCCTCTTTTCAGTGGTTCTGCAGGTGTTCATCATTAATGCTTAATCATCACTTAAATATTAACTTAATTATCTCACTGCAACACAGCATCAATGTTACTTTTACTCTGTAGTGTGGACACTAGAAGATGTTCCAGCGGGGTTGAAAGAGTTAAAGGTGTAAGATAAAAAGAGACGCCCACAAAATGTATTTTAACAGTAACAAACTGTAAGTTAAAAAACAGTTATATACTGGCAACACTGTTGAGTTTTGTGGGTCACCATTGTGCTGAAGAGTAGAGCCTGTGCTTAGGTTCAGGAGAAGATCAAAAGACATTGATGGTATGGTGCATCTTGTTTTATTTAACAGATGATGACTGTGTAGTTGTTAACGCAGTAAAAATGTTTGTTTAAAAGTTCATAATAATATGCTCATGTTATTAGCATGTAATAAATATTAGTTTGCAAGTTTAAATGGTTGTTGGACAATTTGAGGCAGTTGGTTTCTGCAAATGAAATGAAGTAACACAAGTTTTAATTTAGTGCATGGTATCTTTACAGTAACATACTGTAAACTACAGTAAATAACTGCAATCAACAGTGAATTACTGGAAACAGTGTTGCCAGTATTTTACTGTAAAAAAAAGCCTGGCAACATCTAACAGTGTATGGCATTTTGACTTGTATTTTTTGGATATATTCTTGTCAATAATTACATTTATTTTCTAAAAACTTTATGGATTAGCCTACTTAAAAATCTGTTGTGACTTTTTCTGCTCTGAGCAAAGAATGAATTTGCCTGTGTTTGAATATTCATATCTCCTTACTATAGCCTATCATAGGTGAAAAGCAGTATGTGAAAGAGTAGTATTTTAGTTCACAGTATTCATAAAACAAGCCAAAACAGTACCTGGGTGATCTTCTTGCTACTTCTGCTATTTTTCTGAAGTTCACATCCAATGGACACTTTACTAAACATAGACCATAGGAGAGGAGTCGTGAATGGCAGGGTAATGACAAAACTCACTTTTCAGTGCTGCGCTCATCGTGTTCTGTCTTCCGGTTTGTATTTCCACAGCATGAAGGTACGATTTTACGGATTTGATGAACCGCTCCTTTTAAAAATTTCCCTGTCTACTGACGTGTTATGACCTCCGCTTTAAACATTACAATGCTCATGATAACTTTCCTTAACTCTACAATAAGTAAATCCACTTTACCAGCTATTTACTCTTCAACTGCGATGCCATATAGGCCTACATGGCTAATGCAAAAACGGTTCAAGTTCAAAGACAAAATTCTAAAGATTGCTGCACTTCTCTGCTGGTGCAAACCCCGTTAGAAATTTTTCCCAGAACATCTCCACTGGTGTTAAGGATGTTGCCTAGTAACATTCCCAGTACGTTCCAAGACGGTCACGTTGTGGAGAGGGTTGGGGGACATTATTTGTCAGACCTTCATAGAACATTCAGGACGTTCTCTGAATGTTTAGGGAACCATATTTTATTTGGAAATGTGATGTTCCCAGAATGTCCCTACTGCCTTGTCAAAAAATTGAATTGAAAATTAGAGCTAAATTAAATAAATGCTTGTTTTCTTGAATTTTATAAGCATCTTTTTACTTCAAAATGTAACTTGCCCGACTGAGATATTTCTGACTTTCTTGATACTATGGACGTTCCGAAGCTTAGTGAGGCTGCCAGAGAGGAGCTGGATAAAGAGTTCACTTTGGATGAAATTTTGAAGGCCATCAAGTCCTTTCCGAACGGTAAAGCCTCAGGGTCTGACGGGTTCTGTATTGAATTCTATAAAGCTCATGCAGATATAATTGCCCCATTATTACTTAGAATGATAAAACTGTTCCCTAATTCTCTCTATGAGGCAAACATTTGTTTATTATTGAAAAAAGACAGGAATGACACTGATGCTTCCAGTTATAGACCATTAAGTTTGCTTAACTGTGACCAGAAGATTGTTGCAAAAGTGTTGGCCAGCCGTCTGAGCAAACACATTGCCTCATTAATTCATCCTGATCAGACGGGTTTTTATTTTGGGTAGATTCTCTTTTTCAAATGTTCAACATCTGTGAAATGTTATGTATAGTGTAGGCTCTCAGAGGTCTAAGGCAGTCATTATTTCACTTGATGCCGAGAAGGCCTTTGATCAGATCAAATGGTGATATCTATATTTAGTGCTAGATAAGTTTGGGTTTAGTAAACATTTTTGTACATACTTTGAGATGCTTTATGCAAACCCAAAATTCGCAGTACAAATGTTGTTCATGATCATTTTGCTTATTTAGGATTAGTTATTCCAATAGATCCATAATACATATTTAACCTTAATTTTATAGCTGCAATAAAGAGCCTTAAATCCACCATTGAAAAATTATCGTTGATTGGCCGTATTAAGGCCGTATTTACATGATAACAGAACTTAAAGATTGTATTACATCTGTTATACTGTTTTTTCTTTGTACTTTATCTAGACATTTATGCCATTATGTAATTTTGTCTGGCCTTTTGGGGGGGGGGCTAATATAAACTATAAAATAATATTGAGAAAACTAGAGCAAAATTAAATTAGACAAAAAAAAAAAAAAAAAAAATGCACTTCACAGATATTTCTTGGATTATTATGAAATGTTATTCAGCAAGCCATTAACTGACAATAGCACATACATGATATAATGTCACTACTGCATCAGCAACTATACAGTTATGGCCTTTAAATAAAACAACATACAGAATAACATCAATGTTTCTGGCTCATCACTGACTGAAGCACAGGCTCTACTCTCCAGCACAATGGTAACCTCACAAAACAGATAACAGAAACAGAACATTAAACACTAACAGATCTCCCTAGATCTCTGCATCTTCACTTATTACAAACCACTCTGACTTTATTTCTTTCATACAGAACTTCTTAATGAGGTGTTGATGTTTTATTGAAAATAATTTAAAAGTTTAAAGTCACCGTTATGGAGGTAAGCGCTTGATTTAGTTGCGCTCCTGGCCCTTGACATTTTAACTTTAGTTTTTCTCCAGTGTGAGTGCATTTTTTAAAAGTGTGTTTGTTGTAACAAAAGTTGTAAGAGATTTTTTTTTTTTATTAAAAAAAAAATCACATTGATAATGATTTTTTTTTTTCAGCCTTAGTCACTGACCTTTGAATATAGTGTTTACTTCATGTTGTTGTAGTCTTGTAAAATTACTTTATACGTTTTTGTATTGCTTTGATATTTTGGAAGTTAAGTCATTGTTCTGTCAGGATCACGTAGACTCAAGCCTGGGACACACTGTGAGATTTTTGGCTGTCCCAGACAAAAGATTGTCATTGTGAAACAATCGTGGTGATTTCTGTAATCGTGGCTCTATGATCCTATGTCGTACAGTGAGAGAGGTTCAAAGATGTCCGTTTTCCCGGTCTTGCGACCAAAGATAGCCTACAAGCATTTTCTGACTGTCAGAAATTCAGCATAATCATCGTACAGTGTTTGCTGCTACGACCTACATCTACTGACCCGCCAATAAATCAATGCGACATGATGCTAAAACTTGAAAAAGCTCTTCCCCTTTTTTATTTTGAGCACACCTAAAATCTACAACTGCCAAAGTGCAATGCAACAGGATCTTTTCGGTTTCCGCTAACACGTACTAAAGGCATTTTATTTTTCTATAGAGACTTGCATTGTAGTCCGCATGTCAATAGGTGTTACCATTACACAGTCCACAAGGGTGTTGCACAACACGATTTATAACAATCTTAAAGGATTACACATTTTTTTGCAAAAAAAAACATTTCACCCCAGGCTTCACACAGACATCAAGATTCAGCATATGAACCTCAACAATGGTGACAACATTTTCAGATAAACAGATCAACTCTGAGTATCACAAAACAAGCTAAAGTCACAAAAAAGACTTTTGTTTATTGTCACCATTGTTGAGGTTCATACGTTGATTCATGATGCCTGTGTGAGTGTTAAAGATGTTGCTCAAAGCTCTGTCTGTGTAATGAATTTTAAAATCTGAACATTTGATTGTTGTAAAAGTACACAAATAATACAAAATTAACAGTTTACACATTCAGAATTTGGGGAGGATCAGTGAATCAGGATCATTAAATAACCGAGTTCATCTGGTCAGGATTTCTCTTGTTGTAACAAGCATGTTTTGGAAACACAGTTAAAGCTGCCAGAGAAAATCTAATGTTAAAGAGCCCATTTAAAGCAAACACTCACTTCCATATAACGGTGACTTCAAACTTTATTATTTTCAATAAAACATCATCTAAACCTCTGTTAATTCTCAATAAGAAGTTTTGTATGAAAGATGAAAGGCTACTGCGCCTAAAACATTTTTATTTATTGGTTTAAAGAGTAGTAAAATAGACATTATTCATTAAATTATTTATGTCATTGTAGTATTAAAGTGATCACAAGACTCTCTCACAAACACAGGACAAAATTTCTGCCGTATGTTTATTCCACCCACTGAAGCAGTGTTAAAGTTAATAAAATAATTAAGTGATTAATTGAGTGATTATTGACCATTATTGAAGACACCTGATTTTAACAAGCAGAATCACCAAAGGAGAAAAATCACAATTTTTACTTTAGTTAGGCTTTTGACCCTTGACTTTTTAATATTAGAATTGACATCACAGAAACTAACAAATCTCCTGCATGGTACATGATATAGGGATAATTTCAGCCCCAGGATTACACCTTTTATACAGTACAGCTTATTGTGACTGTATTGGGGAAATAGTCTATCAAGAGACATCCAGACATAAACCAGACTTAACCCTGCTTAACTTCAGTGGGCGTGCAGAAGAAAGCTTCAGACTAACCGCTGCTGGGCTTAGACCCTCTTATGTAGAAATATATATCTCAACAATGGTGACCTGCTTCATGCCACAATGCATTCTATAACAAACTGTTATTACGTTAAAATTAACTGCATTACATCTACATGATAAAAAAATACACTCTGTGTAAGATTAGACCACTACATGAGGACAACCTCTTCATCATCAAGTTGTAAACATCACCGGACCACATTTTCCCTTGCTATTTTTGCCACAGCTAACACAATTTCAGCAGCAAGAGAAAAAATAAGGCTAAAGGTGTTTACACGACAACGATGTACTAAAAACTGAAAACTTTTTTCTTTGTACAGATGACAACGTTACTAAAATTCATGCTGCAATGCATGCTGGGAGCCATGGATGAGTTTTGATTGGTGCACCCAGAATGCACTGCAGCATGAAGCTTTTTGTTGATTCTCACCATTGTTGAGATTCTGATTCTGATTCTTGATGTCAGTGTGTGTCTGAGTAATACTGTATTTCAAAACTTACTTTCCAGCATGTTTTTGTTTTTTTTTAAATAATTTTTCAAGTTTCAAGATTGCCATGACTTTGCTAGAGCAAATGCTGCAGTCTCAAAAGATCAGTAAGAAGTTTAGAGGCACTAATAACACTAACAATCAGTGATGAAGTTTCAGATATCATCAATGAAACAAGCCACTTTATTATGTTTAATTTATTAATAAGTAACAAGCACTTGACTTTTAACTTTCTTTAACATAAGTGTGTTTTTTTTTAAAATAACATTAAAGCAGCCAAATAAAGTATTAACTTGAAAATTCAAGGATCAAGAGCACAACTGAAGGAAACGCTATTCACCAAAATGGTGACTTAAAAAATATATTTTCAGTTATAAATAAATAAATAAGTGGAGCTGGCAAAGCTGTTTTTTTGGAGTTGTTTAATCATCCCTTGCTGAAATCTTGAGAAATTTAATTTAATTGTTTGCAGTTGATGTTTCAGTGGCTGACATCAGATCAACTATTATTTGCAATAGAAATGAATTTGAATGAAAAAGATCTCAATGAAACATTTGAAATAAAAGAATTATTTACAATTGATATAAGAACAATTTAATATATATTTATATATATATATATATATATATTGGGGGGGGGGGTAAGAAATAAGTCAAATTAGGTTAAATGAACATGAGCTGTTGTATTGAAAACTTAAAAAACTAAGTTCACTTTACTTTCGTAAAGTTATTTCAACTAAACATAAGTCCAAACAACTAAATTTGTCAAGTTGCAAACACTTAAAATTCAACTTAAATACAACTTAACTGAGTCAATATAAAAAGATAACTCAAAAAGTTAAGTTAAAGAGACTTTTTAAAAAAAAAAATTTTATACAATGTTTGACCTGCTTGTGGCTCAGATCTCATAAACAGGAGCGGTCCGCCCAAGTGCCATCATTCCACGCCACATGTGACCCACCTCTCGTGTGTCATTTGGAACTCATTTATAGAGTTATGTTCATTAAAAATATATCTTTATAATGATTAAACACATCAGTGCCCTCCAAAGGCACCATTTTAGGTAGCCTATAAAAAGCGATGGATTGTGTGTGTGTGTGTGTGAGAGAGTGTGTTGGTCACTCCAGTACTACAATAATATAAATAATTTAATGAATAATGCCTATTTTACTACTCTTTAAATCAATAAATAAAAATGTTTAAGGTACATCATTTCGTAATCTAAAAAAAAAAACCTTACTACAAGACATGAACTAATGAGCATTAAAGCAGGTGCAAATTGTTCCACATTTAAATGAAATAAATACGAAATAAAATGAATAAAATAATATTGAATAATAAAATATGTTCATAATGCAAATTTCAGGAACTGTTTTATTTTATACTTATATTTATTTGTTGTCATTTTTGCCTTTATGATAGGACAGTAAGTGAAGTGGGAGAGAGGGGGGCATGATCTGGAAAGATCCACATACCAGTACTCGAATTCGGGTTGCCCAAAGCGCAACAGCGCTATGTATCGGCATGCTGCCCACAAGGCTATCGGCGCCGACAAAATTCAGGAACTTTTGCTTGGTTCATTATGAATGGAAAGCAGAGCTCATGTCAGTCAATACAAACGTGCAGTTGGTTTGTTCTACTGAGTTGGAGCTCCCTGTGGGTTGCAATCATTTTGAGACCTCAAAAGAAAATGCTACGGATTCAAATTGCTCAGTGTCATTTTTGTAATGAGCCACCCCATACGCTGATTAGCTTATCTGGCTGAAAGCTCAGTTGGGGAAATGCAATCCATGGCCTGCTGACAATCAACCTAAGCAAGCTGTTCAAGCTCACATCTAGAAACTAGATCTTTCTTAAATCCCCAGACCCAATTAAAGATGAAATTAGGTGAGGGAGAGAAGACTGAAGATAAAAGCAATGATGACAGCAGTTCGGAGTGGACATGGATGTCTCGGCTGCTTTCTTGGGTTTGGTGAAAGCCACATATACAAGGGATGGTTCACAATCTCATTATGTCAGTTTTTCTAGCAATACATGGAGGATGTAAAGTGTAAGCCTAATTTATGCAAAAACTGAAAAGAATGAATGACAATGGCTTTAAATATTTAAATATTACAAATTTCAGTATACACATATATAATATAAATACATATATATATGTATTAAATCAGGAGAATGATGACTTATGTCACTTATTATGTAAATCTATCTATCTATCTATATATATTGATTGACATTAAGTTTTTAAAAAGAAAAGAAAGAAATTTGATTCAGCATAAAGTGTGTCAAAACACCTATACAGATGTACAAAACAGTCAATACACTGAAAATGTCATTTTCTTTCTTGGTCTGTTTGTGAGAATTATCTGAAGATTGCACAAACGTAATGATCACATGACAGTGCACGCCTTGACCAGTGACTCACTGGAGCATCTGCTATTGTTCAAAGTGTCATGAAAGATTTGCTCTGCCAATTAGCATGCAAATGTACACAAGGACCAGGTCAGACCAGCCTAAATATACTTCCTTATGTACAGAAGATATATTTATTCTAAGGGCTGTAAAGCCTTCTGCCAGAAACACACACTGAACGTTTTCAGATGTTTGGGGTGATAATAACTGATACAGTACTGTTTTATAATTTTAAACGTTCAGTAGTTTATACCAAATACCATAACCATGGAAAGCTTTTGTAAGGATTATGCGTAAAGCCTAATAATAGGTGTTAATGTTGACATACTGCATAGACAAATACACATTCGCAGACATGGCACCAGTTTGCCTACCCACGCGCACTAATAGACAGCGAGCCGGAAACGCGCACTGAAGTGCGTCTTGATGTGTGATCCGGCGGCACTGGTGACTGTCATTCTCTGTTAGTTGAGCTGACATTCTCCCCGCTGGGCACCTCGTGTGTGCGTCTGTATCAGCTTCCTACAAGCGACAGCCGTGGCTCAGCCAACTTCACTGCCCTTGTCAGAGGGATGCCTCGTTAGATGTGCTTGCCACTCTCTCCGACAAACTCTGCTGCCCGTCTCCATTTCCTGTGATCAAGGTAGTCTAAATGCAACATGGGTTAGTTCAAGAGAGAAAAAATAAAAAATTCTGTCAATGTACTCACACTCATGTCATTCCAAACGTGTACTTTCTTTCTTTCGTTGAACATAAAAGAAAATGTTTGGCAGAATGTCCAAGCTGCTCTTTTTGGTACAATGAAGATGACAAAATGCACATCAAAAAAAACATAAAACTTATATTTCATGTCTTTTGAAGCTAAGCAAAAAGGACAAAAAGCACCATAAATAAACTATTAAATATGACATGTCTAACCTAGCCATGCGATAGCTTTGTGTAAGAAACAGATCGAAAAGGGAAGATTTTCTGAGAATAATTTGCTGTATGTTTCTCACACAAATATAGCCTATTTCCGCCACATTAAAAAATACAAATTATGCTTTGGTAAATCATATTATGAGTTAAAAACTCAAAATTATGACATACTAAGTCATAACTATGAAATAAAATATCGAAACTAGGAAATAAAATGTAAATTATGACGAGTCAAAATTTACATAAAAGACAATAATGAACTCAAAAAGATCAAAAGATTATAATTATGATATAAAATTCAAAATGATTATATATTACATAGAAAAAAGTTAGGATTATGAGATATAAAGTCATGAAAAAAGTCAAAATGATGAGATTTTGGACCAAATTCACTAAGCTAATTGGCGTGAGAGCGCAATTCCAGAAAAGCGCCAATAGGAGTGGAAAGTTCTACGCGTGATCTACTGATGATGCGCAAATTAAAGAACACAGATGCAGCCGGATCATTTCCATAATGACAAAAGCAATCTACCAAGAACATCGCAAATTAGTGTCTGGTTTAAGACATGCTTTTTTGGGTGGTGGTGAATAATGGTGCAAATGCCTGTAAATTGACTAGCGCAAAGCTTAATAAATCACCTTGCATGATACTCTCTTCCCATAAATTTTGCGTCTGAAAGGGAAACTCATACAAATGCATATGCAATAAGGTCAACCGCATAAATAACCTTGTATTTACAGATTTTCAGTACTAATTTTTCACTGCGTGTCTTTAGTAAATCCTGACAGTAGTTTTTTAATGCCAAAAGAGGGTTTGCGCTGGTGCAAGCTGCTAAATCTATCCTATAAAGTTATAATTATGACATAATAAGCTAAAATTATAACCAACATTTTAACTTTTTGTCATAATTATGACTTTTAACTCAATTTCGACTTATGTCAATTTTTACTTAGGCCTATCTAATAATTGACTTGGTATATATATATATATATATATATATATATTGACTTGGTTATAATTTCAATTTTCTATCTCATTATAATAACTTTTAGATGACAACTTGTACTAAAAACAGAAAAGTTTTTCCTTTGCATTTTTTGCATACAGATGACAACGTTGTCAAAACGATCCCCGTTCTCACAGATCCCCGAAAACGTCAAAACTGATTTATTGTTCATGCCAGGCCAGTAGTTGGTGATGTCACTTTGTAAAGAAACACTATGCGCCTATAGACTGAATCTAATACGCATGCACATGACATCACAGTGTTCACAAATGTGCGTTTTTGTAGTTTACACAGAGATGAAAACAGTAATGTTTTTTGGGGTTTTTTAAACATCCACCTTGACACCTGTTTGCAAAAGTTTGCATTTTCAGTCCCCCAAAACGCTGTTGTCATGTAAATGAACATCCAAGTTTTCAGTTTTTTGTTGAAAATGGTGTTGTGTAAACGGCCCCTTAGTATCTCATAATTTAAACTTTCATAAATCATAATTATGATTTACCAAAGCATGATTTTTTTCTTATGTGGCAGAAATGGGCTTCTATACACAAAGATATTGAATGGCTTAAAATTGGCTTTTTATTGTTTTTAGTTTTGTTTTTTGGAGCTTGAGATCTGAGCAGCTTGGACATTTTTCAAAAAATCTTCATTTCTGATGAAAAAAGGTGATACAGGTTCAAAAAGGTAAGAGGATGAGAAAATAATGACAAAATTGAAAGTTTGTGTGAACTATCCCTTTAAGCACATGAAAAAAAAAAAAGTGGAAAAAAACTGTGCTAAGCTTTGTTTTGTTTCTTCCCCTTTCCGCTTTCTTCTCTCTGTTGCTCTTTAAATATTTGTGCCAAAAACTAAATCCCCATGCCAAGTCATTTTGAGACTGCGCTTGCAACAGGTTTTGTTAATCTCAGGGTTACTTTGGTGCCTGTTTAAGAATGTCAGACAGTTATTATGTGACATTTAGAAAGATTTATTCATCTGCTGCGTGAGCTTGATTATTATGGCAGGTTTGTGAGAACGTGGTTTGAACCGAAGATTTCCAATCTCATTAAAAAAAACGTAGTTTAAGCTAAGCTTTTGTTGATTTATTGAGCCAAACATAACATTTAAACCCAGTATGATAGCTCACCAAAAATTGATGTCCGCCCGCCCCCACATTAATAAAATATGTAGCATACTGTGGCCAAGCCGCTGGAGTTCAGGTAGCTTTAGAGTGTGACTTTGGAGAGATGCTGGTCACATTAGCTGCATGGGCGGCCATCGTGTCACTGTGGCACGGACTGCATTTGCTGATAAGACGCTGCCAAGTCCGTCTTGCCTCACACACATACACACACACACACACACACACACACACACACACACACACACACACCTACAGGAAGGAACAAGCAATATAGGAAAAGAAATACACTGGCTAAAGCTGGTTTTTAGGTTCCCCTCTCTGTGTATTTATCAAACAGTTTCTGACACCACTGATGTTTAGAAAGCGTCTTTTCACTTCAGCTAGGAATGTTCTGAGCACCTACTATGCAAAATATCAATATTCAACTGGTAATGCTGCCCAGGGAGGCAGGGGTCCTGAGAGGTCAGTGTCAAAGTCAGTGTTCTGTGCACATACCTGATGACTATCCTCATGAAACCTTAACTGTCCTTCATTCCCATGAAAATGCATCACTTTTCTCCAGTTTTACCTCCTTTTCTTCTTTCATTAGCGGTACAGGCATTGTTGTTATCCAAAGTGAACTGCAAATAAATAAAAATGCTACCTACAAAACAAATAAATATAAATGTAAGTATTACTATTACTATTGATCATACTTAGGGCCCTATGATGTTTGCGATGTGGAAAACGTGGGTGGAATCTTGGAATCCATAAAAATGGAATTTTACTGTATAAAAATTTGCACTAATACATTACAAATATGGCTGTACACTTAATCAAATTGTGATATGGACTAGTATCTGTGAATATTAATCCACAAAAGGAAATTTAAATACGAAGTCTGCATGTCTTCTCTACAGCACACCAAAATAAGTTCAGTTTAACTTGAGGAAATTATGACAGAAATATTTTACTATTGACAATAATAATACTACAGTTTCTTAGAACATTATTTTTTTTAAAGAAACATCACACATTTTGCATCCATGTTTTTATTTAAACTGTAAATCTCAACCTTAGCACTTTGTTTGCCAAAAAATGAATGGAATTGATTACATTTTAAGATGAATTATATGTTTGAGGTTTTATGTATTCATTTTCTTAACACAGTTTTTGTATTAAATCACAAAACAATTAAAACAACAGAATTTCTGAAGAAAAAAAAACATTTTATAGGGCATTATTATTGTTCATATTTTAATAAATGATTAAATTGTTAAAGTTTTATGAATTCAGTTGATTAGACATAATTGATTATTAAAATTTAATTAAACTGGAATCCAGAACATTTAAAACTGGAAAAAAAAAATATTTTGGAAATAACGAAAAATAAAACAGATTTCATAGGGCCCCACATACAGAAGTGTTAAATTCTGGCACAAATCTCAAATCAGTTTCAGTTGGTTGGCCTTAAAATTAGTGAAAAAAAAATCTCGTAGACACTGAAGGAGGGACCCAAATTATACTCAAAGGTGGTTCTTTTGGACTTTGCCTGTACTAGCTACCTAGTAACCAACCTGAGCCCCCTAGCAACCACCCAGAATACCCTTGTAACCACATAGCAAAGCTCTGACATTGTGTCAGCGAGTTTCACACAGGAACGTGCCACTCACATTTTCTCCTGAAATTCTAAAAATCGGGTTTCTGCTCTATTTGTCTTCATTTAAGACCCAATCTGTCTGTTCTGCTCTCGCTGGAACACACACAGAGACGCAAACGCACCTGTTTTGAGGCCATTAATTAGATTTAACCAAAACAGCTCAGGGCTTTTGGTTTATTAATGCTGAGAAACACCAAACACAAAATGTTCCCAATTAAAATGAAGATGAATGGCAGAGCACGTCCCCCTGTTGAGCTTCTGCGTCTAAATTATCACTGTGCAGACAAACCATTAAATACGCAGCCCTCACCCCGTCCCGACAGACTGCGCCTGCACCACCCACTGCGATCTGTCTTGCTTTCTATTTATGTCTCTCTCAGTCCTTGTTCTGTCACTATAGGTGATGAGCCAGGGGACGGTGCAGTCATAACAGCTTAAATAAAATACTCATGTTTGCAAATGAGCTGCATATAAAAAAGACTTGACGGCTAACGAGAGATAAACAGTGTAAATAAACACCTCTGATCGATAATGAAATAAAATATCAAAGAGTTTAAACACCATTTATCTCATACTTGAAAGGATATAAGATGAAAGAACACCTGAAACTCTGAATACAAAAGAAACTTCAAATCAATGTTTTAACAACATTACAAGGAACCTAGTCAAAACACAAGCTTTAATTTCCTTGATATTTTCAGGGCTGCAACAATTATGTTGCTAAATATCCTGTTTGGCTGTCTGTACCACATCCTGAAAGGTGCATGAATAAACTATCCTACAAATCCACAGCTAGTTGTGAAATGGTTGTGGAGAAACTGTTATAACTGTTGACACAAGTGTCGTTGGAAAAGCAAACATCACGAGAACAAAATGGTGCCACCAAGACGTCCAAACACCAAAGGGAGGCGGGACAGTTTTATCTGTCTCTCTTTTGCCTCAAGGCACAGAATCTGTTTTTTGCTATTGTAACTTCAGATAAGTGCAAAGGATAAGTCTAATATTGTAAATCTAAGCTTGTGACATAAAACAAAAACAAGTAATTTGGTTATTTAATGCATCACATTCACCTCTGGTTAACAGAATTTTTTTTTGTATTCACCAGTGTATTGCAGAAAACAACTAGAATTCATATATAAAGCAATATAAAGCCTATACCAAAAAATGTGAAAATTGCAGTAGAATATCTTCACTCTCATGTTTTAAATGTATCAAATAAACTTATATTAATCACTACATATGAACTTAATTTTATCTGAAAGAATATATTTTATACTGAAACTCACAATTAAATACCTAATTTCACAGAATTTAACAAAATTAGAGCTTGATTGGTAATATTCTGTGATATTAACAAATTTTCCTCACACATCTCAGCTCTTTACACACATTATTGTATCCTTGGTATCAAAAAAGAGGTGGGAAATTATGTAAATTAGCTTAAATATTTGCACACAATAAATGTTGAAAATAATGTCAAGTATTAAAGTGCAATAATATTTATATAGATTAAACTATGAGATTTTCGTAGTTTAAGACATAAAGTACACATATAGTGGACTATATTTACTACACCATCTGAACAAATGGTTTAGTGACATAAATCCCAGTCTGGAAATCAGTCCTGGTGGGTGGACAAAGCCGAAACAGTCTTTGGTTGGAAAGAGCGAGATCTCGTATTTGCATATTGAATATTAATGAGTGTTTGATTTGAGGGGGTGAACGAGACTGACCTTTCCTGCCACACTATACCAGTGATGAATCCTGCAGACACACAGAGAATCTAATTGTAATGGAGAGCCATCCAACAGGGACACACAAACAAAAACTTGCAATGGATTTTGGCCATGCTAGTTTCAAAATGAAGATAAACTGCATGCACACAACACGTTTTTTTCCGGCATTTTTACACCCAAAAAATAAACAGTTTGGCCAAGCTAGGAGACCAGTTTAAACCAGCTAAGACCAACTTAGGCTGGTTTAATAACTGTTTCATGTTCACATTTTAATCGAACCGCACCAGAATTAGTTTGAAAGCAGACTGAGACCTACCTTTTCAGAGATCTCAGTCTGCTCGTTTGGTGCATACCCGGATTAGAATGGCAGCGGTCACATTTAGGGTGTGTTCACACTTGGCAGTTTTGTTTTGTTTTGTTTTGTTTCGTCTCCGTGTGTGACGGAGTCACTACTACTGCTACTGTTTTGACTCCTTTACACATTTTATAAGCTCTTCACGAATGAACCGCACTAACAAAGCAATCACACCATTCATTTTAATTGAACCAAACCTGCCAAGTGTGAACAAACCCTTAATCAAGATTAAAAATGGTCTTGGTTTAAACTAGTAGGCGTCTATCAGCCCTGTTGAAAAAAACAGCATATGCTGGTTAGGTATGTTTTGAAGCATGGCAGCTGGTTTGAGCTGGTTTAAGATGGTCCTTAGTTGGTCCTTAGCTGGTCATGAGCTGGTATGAGCTGGTTTAAGCTGGTTATAAGCTGGTTCTGAGCTGGAGCTAGTTGCTTAGGACCAGCACTTGACCAGCATAAACCAGCTCATGACCAACTGAGGGCCAGCATAAACCAGCTCATGACCAACTAAAGACCAGCTTAAACCAGCTCATGACCAACCAAGGACCAACTAAGGACCATCTTAAACCAGCTCATGACCAACCAAGGACCAACTAAGGACCAGCTTAAACCAGCTCATAACCAACCAAGGACCAACTAAGGACCATCTTAAACCAGCTCATGACCAACTGAGGACCAGTTTAAACCAGCTCATGACAAACTGAGGACCATCTTAAACCAGCTCATGACCAACCAAGGACCAACTAAGGACCATCTTAAACCAGCTCATGACCAACTAAGGACCAGCATAAACCAGCTCATGACCAACCAAGGACCAACTAAGGACCATCTTAAACCAGCTCATGACCAACTAAGGACCAACTAAGGACCATCTTAAACCAGCTCATGACAAACTAAGGACCAGCATAAACCAGCTCATGACCAACTAATGGACCATCTTAAACCAGCTCATGACCAACTAAGGACCAGCTTAAACCAGCTCATGACCAACTAAGGACCATCTTAAACCAGCTCATGACCAACTAAAGACCAGCATAAACCAGCTCGAGCCAGCTGCTATGCTTCAAAACATACCTAACCAGCATATGCTGGCTTTTTTTCAACAAGGAGCTTATTTAAAAAAAACCAGCCTTACCAACCTTTTCCAATAAGGCACTGCTACTAGTTAATGAGCTGATTTGATATATACAGATAAAATTGTATATCAGTCTGGTGAGTAAACTAAAAAATGTACTAGGCAATGGCGATTCTATTGCCAAGGTGTGCGTAGAGGGTTGGCTACTTAATAATGCAATGGCATAAAATTAGCAAGCTCCCGTTCAATCAACTAATTTGCGGTGTAGACCGGTTTGTTGATTGCAACAGAAGCATTCTAATTTCGCCTGCTCACTTAAACACACTGTACAAAGAGCATGAGGGTGCACACCATCACACCTACAGATAGAGACTGATATGGACAAAAAGCACATAAATATGTATTTATACACAAAAAATATGAACCCACACAGACTTTAAAGGAGACACCAAACAGGCGAGAGTGTTTTCTAATCTGCACATCGCAAGTAATTTTCTTCTTGATGGAGTTCGGAGGTGAGGTCAATCTGCTATAATGTATTCTGTAATTTCAAGGCTGGTTCTGTCAGCAGGTCTACAGGGAGGCTTAAAAGCCTAGTTGACCTTTCCAATGAGACATTAGCCAGCACTTACAGTGATGGGCTGCAAAATCAGGATAGTTTATAGACAGGAAAAGGAGATCTTTGTCAGCCTTGGGGCACTGAGGATGGCATGAGGCTAATGCTAAATGGCTAGTTCCCTACAGTCACTGCCATTACTGGAGTTATAGAACTCAATATTGTTGTGCGAAGAGGTTAAGAAAAGGGTGTTTCGGCACAGGTGTTCTCAGATACAACCATTTTGTCATTTATGCTTAAATATTTGTAAATTTATGCTTTATGCTGAACTCTTTTGTTATGCCAAAATGCATTATAAACAAGTGTAGATGCTAATGCTCAGCCAGTGCATTGTATCTGTGCTATTAAACCACATAGGCCTATGTTGTTATTCAAGTAACTAGCTATAAACTTGTCAAAAGCTACTTTGAAACCATTTTCAACTATAGTAAAGCTTTTGAGCTGTTAGCTACACTATAAGCTGCTAACAAAATGTTGCTATAACTACATCGAAACTACTCTTTTAAAAAAGTAGTTAAAAACTCTTTGTGCACAAAATCGAAAGTGCAATTGCATTCACATACACTGATTAGGCATAAGATTATGACCACATTCCTAATATTGTGTTGGTCCCCCTTTTGCTGCCAAAACAGCCCTGACCCATCGAGGCATGGACTCCACTAGACCCCTGAAGGTGTGCTGTGGTATCTGGCACCAAGATGTTAGCAGCAGATCCTTTAAGTCTTGTAAGTTGCGAGGTGGGGCCTCCATGGATTGGACGTGTTTGTTTAGCACATCCCACAGATGATCAATTGGATTGAGATCTGGAGAAATTTGAAGGCCAAGTCAACACCTCAAACTCATTGTTGTGCTCCTCAAACCATTCCTGAACCATTTTTGCTTTGTGGCAGAGCACATTATCCTGCTGAAAGAGGCCACAGCCACCAGGGAATACAGTTTCCATGAAAGGGTGTACATGGCCTGCAACAATGCTTAGGTAGGTGGTATGTGTCAAAGTAACGTCCACATGGATGGCAGGACCCAAGGTTTCCCAGCAGAACATTGCCCAAAGCATCACACTGCCTCCGCCAGCTTGCCTTCTTCCCGTGCATCCTGGTGCCATGTGTTCCCCAGGTAAGCGACGCACATGCACCCGGCCATCCATGTGATGTAAAAGAAATCCTTGAAATGTTATGCCTGATCGGTGTACAACTTTGAACTGCTTACATACTCTGTTGTGAACAAAGACAAAGTGAAGTGACACAAACAATGAAAAACCCCAGTGCTGTAACTAAATTATGCATGATAATCTAAAGGGAATTGTATTCTGTGAAATTCAAGGTATTTCCATTTTGATTCATTAAACATTGCAAATAGAATATGATGATCAAATTAAAAGCATATATATTCATCTAATTAAACCTCCAGTCATTAACAATTATGGGGGCAATCATCAAAATTGATAATGTGTTATAATTAGAATTTCCATGAGAATATTGTAACTATAATTTTCCACTCTTGTGGCTGATATTCCCCAGTAGATTTTCCTTTTTTTCCCCCTTCCAGAATGAGGAAGACATGATAGTGTGATAATGAGCCAAACACACTGAGACACACACACACACACACTCACACAAAGGAACTTTCATCTCAAGAAATCTAATTAGTCAAATGCTATTTGAGAGGAGAATTGTGGCAACTTCATCTTCCCCAGGCACAGAAATCCTCACCACCACTCCCACACTGATTTACTTGGGTGGAGGTTAGCATGGAAAAATGAGACCAATTAGAGCACAACAAAACTGAAAGATGAACATTTGCGTTTTCTAAAACCAAACAGTGTAAACAAGGCCATCTAAAGAGCAAACGGAGAAGGAAAAAAAAAAAAGAAAAACGCATAAAAAGAGCATCAACAAAGGCTCAGACTGGGGACTGCTGCAGAGATAAATAGCCATGTGCCTGCCTGGCTTCTACGTCCATGCATCTCTCTCTGATCTTCTCAGCCTGTATGGACGCTTTCACTGAAGCAGACAGAACCATCTGTAGTTCTGATGTCCTTTACTGGTAAACATCCTGAGATGAGAGAGAAACGTAATGTGATGTACAAGAGTACAACCCAAAATTTCAGCATAGCAAAAAAATCATTCATCACAATGAGAAAAACCAAAGAATATAGTTCTGATGTGCAGCAAAAGATTGTTGAGCTTCGCAAAATAGAAAATGGCTGTAAGAAAAAAGCTATCACATTGAAAATCCCCATTTCCACCATCAGGGCAATAATTTAGAAGTTCCAATCAACTAAAAATTTTACAAAAATGCCTGGAAGAGGACGTGTGTCTAAATCGTCCTAATGCGCAGTGAGGAGGAAAGTTTGAGTGGCCAAAGACTCTCCAAGGATCACAGCTGGAGAACTGCAGAGATTAGTCCAGTCTTAAGTCTCACCAGATGGGTTTGGTGCACACATGGATAAAAAGTACCCCATGCCCACGGTTAAATATACTGCTGGAACTTTAATGTTGTGGGCCTATTTTTCTGCTGGAGGTCCTGGACATCTTGTTCAGATACATGGTATCATGGATTCTATCAAATACTAGCAGATAAAAATCAAAACCTGACCGCTTCTGCTAGAAATCCAATAATGGGCCATGGTTGGATCTTCCATCAGGACAATGACCCAAAACAAACATCAAAACCAACACAAAAATGTGTCACTGAGCACAAAATGAAGCTTCTGCCATGGCCGTCCCAGTTCCCTGACCTGAACCCTAAAAAAAATGAGTGGAGTGAACTGAAAAGAAGCACCACCAACATGGAGCTGGGAATCTAAAGGATCTGGAGAGATTCTGTATGAAGAAATGGTCTCTGATCTCTTGTCAGGTGTTCTCCAAACTCATCAGGCATTATAGGTGAAGACTCAGAGCTGTTATCTTGGGAAAAGGACGTTGCAATAAATGGGTGCCAATAATTGTGGCCAACATGAACTAGAGAAAAAGGTTCAAATTTTGTGAATTTTTTGAATGAAAGATCAAAAGGATAAACAATGCAGATTTATTTTCACAACCGCCTTTGCTCATTTACTAAGGGTGCCAATAATTGTGGAGGGCACTGTATATTAACAATTTAAAATGGTATATATATCTATAGGGCTGTCAAAATGAAAAATTAAAAATATTTAACGCAATTAACAGCATCTGTTTTTTTTTTTGTCATCCTTTTGGAACATAAAAGAAAAAGTTCCACATGTGCTTCAGATCTTAAAATGACAACAGCCTAATAAACCTGCTGCTGTCTGTGTCATTAATGTTAATCAAAGAACAAAAGACAAAGAATTACTCACAAAAATTACTCATTGCTGTTAACTGAACAACTTTTGAGGCTTTAATAAGGATTAATCTATATTCAATTTATAATTCATGCAGTGAAGACTGTTTGATTATTCAGTTTCTGCATATTTACCTGTTATAACTACTTCTAACAGGTAATCTTAAAACATTGTTTATAAGGTTACATGGGACAAAAACAATAACTTTCTTGGTGTGTATTTTAGCAGGGCAGGTAAAAATCTCAACCGGCCTGACTGGACCAGTAAATAAAACCTTAGCATTGCGCCCTGATTTCTTAAAGGCACAGCTAAATGTGACAATGAGTTTATGTGTTTTAAGTTCACTTAATTTAAAAATTGTTATATTTTTTTAATGCCTGTCAAATATTAAAATTGATAGCTTTCAATTATACTGTAATGTTGAATAGCTATAATGGCTAAAATTCTACATTATTTTGGAGATTCAATGTGAAAGTATTAAAGTTTCCAGTGAATAGTAAATACAGCATATTGCAAATTGTTCCACAACACTGTGTCCTCCTTTGACCCGAGCTAGTCTCTCTTTTCTTCACACATTCTGCCTTCACTGCTGCCCATTAGAGCTGATGAAAGCAACAGGGTCTGGTGAGGTGAAAAAGAGCTTCATTAGCCATATTAGATTATAATAAAAATATAAAATCACTTCTCTAGCTTATTCAGTCGGTCATGCCATGCTGTAAATATTCAGCATCTGATGCCTCTTGCTTATGTTTTAGAGCTTCGGTAAGTCACAGAAATCCAGCGGCGAGAGCCTGGCAGTGGGGGTAAATGGAGATGGATGAGAAATAGAGTGGATAGGGAGAAAGATAGAGAATGTGTTTGAGAGATCTCTCATTGAGATTTGCTCTCTTTTCGCTTTCGAGTGAAGGTGGATCATGAGATGGGTGAAGCAAATTAGGAATGAAATTAAAGTTGGACCCGGCGGAGGACGCATTGAAATGATTGGAGAAAGGGATGGAGAGAGGACGACAGGGAATTGAAAAGCAGGACAGAACAACCCACTGGTTATCAGGGCAAAAGAATGGATTTTTAGTCCCTTTTTGATATATTAAAGGGTTAATATACCAAAAAAATTAAGGAAAAAAACCCCCTTACTCTTAAGGACTATATTCATAGTGCTTTTGAAAATGTGAGGATGATGACAGAATTGGCAGCACAGTTCCAGAGTGTTTTTAAAGGTACCTTTTGCATGTTTCACCATTTTGTCCCAGCAGAGCCAGAGAAGAAGAGAAGTAAAGATGAAGGACAATCAAAGAGCAAATGAATGTCAGATAAGCGACAGGTGAGCAAAGAGGAAACAACATCTCGGCACTTACCTTAAAAGCACAGCTGTGAGAGCTCAAGCACACGTCATCAGATTTTACCCCATGAGAAATCACTACAAGGAGCAAAGCAAACACATATTATCTTTGTGTCGGGTGCAATAAAAAGCAGAGTTGTTATTGGCCACTGGCAGGAAATCACAGAGAGTTTCCTTAATGCAATGGGAATCAATACAGCTGCCAGCAGGGATTTTATGTCGCTAAGAGAGGGAATCTGAAATAAAGCTAATCCTCTCACAGCCCACCCAAAGTTGCTAAAATGGGAAAAGAGATTTTAAAGCAAGATTATGGTCGACACAAGAGGGAAGCTACGATAAGAGGGAGATTAAAACACAAGGGGAGAAAAAAATGGCCAAAAAGTTCACCTTGACTGATAAAATGAGGAGCTTGAAAATGCAAACTTTTGAAAATGGGTTTCAAAGTGCAAGTTTTTGAAAACGATACCGTTATCATCTCTGTGTAAACTACAAAAACATGAATTTATGAATACGGTGATGTCATGCATATGTGCCCGAAGCTGAATACTATGTTTGGAAATGAAATTACGCATTCTACGGAGCTCCTAAAGGGACATGGTGGGTGATATATGAGATAGGAAAAATATGAGATGGGAAGAAAAATATATTTTAATGCTTTTGCGTTCTCTATTATGATCGCACTTATATGGTTGGGTAATTACCCACGTAGAAGGCGACGTTCTCGTGACCTTGCGCAACGTTCCCTAAAAGTTCTCTAAAGGTGATGACAATTCTGAACCTTTACAGAACATGAGGGACATTCCTAAAACATCCTCTTTTGGTAATGAAAGTGCTGCAGTTCAAGGTTCCTTATATGACATTAGGGGGACGTTCTTTTTTGGTTATTTTATGGTCATGCGAGAATGTTACAAAGAGGACATTTGGGAAGTTAACAGAACGTCCTATAGTAATAGTCCCCTAAACATTCCCAGAATGTCCTGAATGTTCCCTGAAGGTCCACCAAATAACGTCCCCCATTGGTACTGACCACATATTTTACAAGATAAGATATTTGTCAATGACGCTCAGTATCTGTTGTGCTCACTCACGTCACGTGATTAGTGAAATCTGATGTATGCCTACTGTAATGTAACTCACTACCGCAGCAAGTTTAACCGCACCTCTTTAGGGGGACCGTAGAATATGTTATTCATTTTCTGTGCCTTTCCGATTTCTTTGGGCACATCCCTACTAATGCATATTATGTGTTCATTCTATTGGCCTGGCAGCATAATACAGCGTTTTTGGTCATTTTTGTGCATCCATGTAAACAGGGATCGTTTTGACAATGTTGTTGTCTGTACACAAAACTTTTCAAAAACGCAAAGGAAAAACTTTTCCATTTTTAAGTACATCGTTCATCAAAGAATCCTGAAAACAAAAATGTATTATGGTTTCCACAAAAATATTAAGCAGCACAACTGTTTTCAACACTGATAATCAGGAGAAATGTTTTTTGAGCATCATCATATTAGAATGATTTCTGAAGGATCATGTGACACTGAAGACTGGAGTAATGATGCTGAAAATTCAGGAATAAATTACTAAATATATTCAGATAGAAAAAAGTTATTTTAAATTGTAATAATATTTCACAATATTAATGTATTTTGATTAAATAAATGCAGCCTTGGTGAGCATAAGAGACTACTTTTAAAAAACATCTCAAATATACAATGCAGTAGAAAACAGGAACACTGTTTTCTCATATATGACAGCCACAGCACTTCAGACTGATCCGGGCCTGTTGCCTGCTCTGCTATTGTCAGCCTGTAGAATCATGTGGGAAGCCGACTTGAGTGACAGTGGGAAATCGATTGAACAAATAGTCGGACTGCTGGGATTTAGAGAGAAAGGAAACAGACAGGAAATCAGAGATTGATGAGAGGATCTCAACAGAGAGCTTGAAGCCGACATGTTCTTCTCCCATGAGCGCTCTGAGGTGATGCCCCTATGTGGTGTGTTGCGATGCTATTACGTGGTATATGAGCCGAGCACAGATTCCACTTGTTAGTGAGATGAAAAATGCACCTGTGGCTTCAAGTATTTGGTCTCCATTTAGTGGGGAAACATTTTTCGCTGATTCTCTTGCATGCGCAAACTTGGGGGGCCAAGTTGACTTTCTTAGGGGCCGTTTACACAGCACTGTTTTCAAATGAAAACAGAAAACTTTTTATGTGTTTTGGCCTTTAAAGTCCCCCTGTAGTCAATCATTTTATCCCTTAAAACTCATCCTTGATCATCAAAATTACAAATTTAAAAGTTTTTTCCTGTGAAAAAAATGATTAATGGCTTAAAATAGCTTGAATGTAACTCTACACCCTTGCTTCATTTAATATACACGGATCTATGAATATGATAATTAGCCCCGCCTCCACTCACTCGCACAAGCTCAGACGAGATCCACTCGATCAACTTACTGAGGTAAACGCTGCACAATGGTATCGCTTTTTACAACATCGGACACATAGCGGTAATTAATTTGATTAGTGTTTTGCTTTACTATGTTATCAGACAGCTAATAATGTGTTGCTAATGTTACACAAACCATGTTCATTTTCACGAGTCAGACAGCTGCCTTCTGAAAATCAGTATCCTTAAAAACAACTCAGAACGTCAGTAGAGTAAGGCATATAGTTCATCATAACATCATAATATGCATCATACACCCACCATATTGCTAACCTTCTTTTGAGACTCCCTTGTGTGGTCAGTTAAAGATATGCTAAAGCCCGCCGGCACGTCGGCATGATTGGAAGGTAGTTTGTGACGTCAGAAACACCAGCATCTTTGGTTCACTGCAGTTTTAAAGAGAAAATACTCAGCAATGGTGTTGACTTATGAATTTGCACATAGTTTGTCTTAAAGCATATTAAAAACACCAGATTTTCACCACAGGGGGACTTTAAAAACAGGATTCAAAGTGGAAGTTTTTGAAAACGATACTGTTATCGTCTCCGTGTAAACTACAAAAACACAAATTTGTGAAAATTTTATGCATTTCTTTACAAAGTGACATCGCCAACTACTGGCCTGGCATGAATAATATAGCGATTTTAGTAGTTCTCACAGATCCATGTGAATGGAGATCATTTGACAACGTTGTCTGTACATGAAAAACACAAAAACTGGTTGAGGCAGAAATTATATAATTACATAATTTGTGTAAAATTTGATTAGAATAACTGTTAATAATAAATAATGAAATGGCGTAAGGATAGATAGATGTTTTTTGTTTTTTTCATATTTACAACTGCAAGGACCAGGTTAAAACAGTAAAAGTCAAGGTAAATAGCCTACAGTTTTAAAGTGACCTTTATATAACTTAAATAAAAAATGTATTTTAATAAAAATGTCCTCTGGGACATAAATGTAGTTTAAACACCCACACACTGTGCAATGTATGACCAAACTACACAAACCATATGTTGACCTTTCCAAGATTGCCATATTCAGATCAGGCAAATGCAAGTTATTCATATTCAGGTAAAGTAAAATCCAGACTTAATGGTAAGTCACCATGGCATGAGTCTGAGGAACTACTATGATTGCTCACCGAGAGCATCTCCTGCTAACGCCGTCTTTGTTGTGTTAATCACTCTCGGCATCGAGAATGACCACACTCTTCAGAACAACACACACACACACACACTCATTCATTCTCATATCACAGACAAGCAGAGCAGAAATTAGCCTCAGTACATCAGCGGAATAATGACACGGGGAAGCAAACATCTCCTGTCTTTTCAGGAAATAATGAACATTGCCACCTTTTCATTTGAATGGACTATTTTTATTCAGATACAGCAGCAATTTGGGGGAAATTAAATTTGTTTTTTTATCTCTCTTTGCTACTAGTTTTAGCAGCTGACATCAAATCCTCAGCCCCATTTGCATTTGCACACCATGATTAGCTGTTTTTGCCGATAGATAACTCACTGGTTAAGAGCAGCTGGTTTTCTTTCTATAGGCCTATTTAGACTCAGGTTATTATAGAATGGGTATGGACATCACGTTGGCGGTTAAGTTATCGCTATATAGCGTATGTTATTGTTTTCATGATATTGAATGTAACAGCTGCAGAGACTCCAATAAAACCAATTTTCTTGGAAAACGAATGGAAGAGTTGTGCTCTCCAGAGGAGGCTGTGTTTCACCCTTGGTGCTCACTGTGCACAGCTGTGTGCTACTAGCTGTTTCGCTCTTCTCCATAAAATAGGAAACGTCGGGGTTTCATGCTGCTGATGATCATAGCAGTAATAATCACAGCATCATGCTGATTCATTCTATTGCCTCCTCCTGGTGAGTTTTGCCATGTTGTGTAATGACAATTTCCACAGTGTGTAAAGTATTAGAAACACAAATGTTTCCCATGTTTTCCCATCTGTCATAAAATAAACCTAACATGAAATGACTGTGTCCAGCAGTCAAAATCATTAAAGAGGAACTATTATGCTTCTTTTATTTTTTTTACTTTTTTTAGTGTGTAATGTTGCTAGTTGAGCATAAAAAGGGGTTGCAAAGGTACAAAGCACAAAACCCACTCTTGAGTTTTCTTCCGGGAAGTCACAGTATCCCTCATTTTAATAATTCCCGCCCACAGCATATGCAAAAAAGGGGTGAGGCCTGGTTGAGTTGTGTTAGTAGTGTGGTGAAACTTGCGGTTATGGTAAGGGGCGTGGCTCTTCCAGAACACATTCAAAGCTGTTGACCAATCACAACACACTGGTCCAGCTGACCAATCACAGCACATTGTGCTTTTCAGACAGAGGGGCTTCATAGAGACAGAAACTAAACAGAGCGTTACTGAGAGACTGAGAAGAGAGGTGCTGCAACAATGTGAACAATAGTGTTTTTTGAACATTCAAGCATAAAAACCTATTCTAATAGACCCCAAAAACTAAATCAAGACTTTGTAAAAGGGCCTAATATGGCCTCTTTAAAAAAGACTGTTTTACAGTCTATTGAACTGATATTCAATTCATTGTAGTAAAAATATTATTAATTAATTATGTAATTTTGGTGAACTTTTTTACTATTTTTATTACTATTAAAAATATTAGTAATGTTTTTATTACTATGTTATTTTTCAATAATTTCTGAGAACTATAAGTTTAATTTAGGCCAAACAACAGCATATATATTTAATAATTAATTTAATGATTTTTATTTTTTATTTTAATGTAATTTAAAATTGTATGTAAATTATGTATTTATTAGTTTAAATATTATATTATGTAATTTTGAGTAATTTGTCCCTCCATGAAATAAATTTCAAGTAATACTAAAATAAAATACTATGGAGATTTATTAATTTATTTTGTGAATTAATGATTTTGTTTTATTTACCATTTAATTTTATATTTGCCACATGTACTGTTTTGTTTGTTCTTAGTTTCTGTCTTCATTGACTTTCAGTTTGTTTTCATAAGTCACATGTGTTTCTTTGTCTTAGTTTCCCGCCAGTCATCAGTTATCATGTCATTATCTCTGTGTATTTAGTTCCTCTGTTTTCAGTCTTTGGTTGTCATTTGTTGTATGTGTTTCTGTTGAATACACTCTTACGTCTTTGCGCCTGCATTTTGATTAAACCTTGTATCTACTTAGAATCTACCTTTTTCAGTCTTCTTCATCTGGTGACAGTGTTTAATAATTTATGGAGACAGATGGATAGATAGATGGATAGATAGATGGATGGATGTGCTGACTAGAATTATGATTGTGTTTTATATAGAATTAGGATTATGTTTTATAGCTGCCATCTTAAAGGGCAAAACTATTTCTCCTTTGTTCTCTAAAGTTATCTGGCTTGTCCAGGCCTCCAGGCAAAGAAAATCGAATGATAGTGCAGAAAAGGCACCTCAAGATTTCACGTATGAGATAAAAGAAAGCAAAATGCATTTTTCCAACTCAGCTGTCCTCCATAAAGAATAGCTCACTCTTGATAATAGGTCGGAGAAACACCTGTCTCTCTTCCTGGCTGATGTGGTGGAAGTTTCCATGAATATCGCACATGACGTCAAAGCAGCCTGTCACAATAGTGACCGAGCCACAAATAAATCCTATTCACTGGCTTCTTTTCAACAAAACCTCAGAACCCCAGATGCATTATGGACTAATTCATATGTCCGCAGTACTGCGCCAATTTAGAGTATAATCATGGGATATCAATGTGATATCAGCAAGAGACAATATTAGCACAGTCTTCCCTATAAGAGTCTTGCTGCAGAAAACCTACAGTAGCAGCTACTTTTTAAAGGTGTGGTCACATTAGCGAAATTTTGGCAAAATTTCTCAGGGAAAAATTTCTCAGGGAAAAATGGTCCATTGTCTATTATCAATAGTGTAGCAATGTATGAAGCACAGCTCATACAGAAGGCACATTCAAACCAAGCAATTTTACTTGACCAAATTTGAACCCTATATGCGAAATCTACATGGGGACATCTTTCACATGCGATTCCTTGATTTCTGATCACATGGGTTCCTACAGATATGACTGGATTTCACCTGTGAAAACCCCAACAACGGTAAATGTGACTGCACCTTTAAGGGGCGGTCACAATACATTTCTCGTTCCAATGACTTCCATTCATATGGATGCGAATGCAGGTGAGTGGAAACTCAACCTCATGTGAAGAAGTTTCATATTTCGCTGCATTCCAAAGTTCAAGTTTGGTGAACTCTGACCTGCAAATTTGTATCACGTGATACTGACCGATAGAAGATCAAGATGTCATGACATGACCTCGTAGCTGAATTAAAACACATAAATTTAGGCAGCACCTTAAATGTAATGAAATCGCTCCTTGCATGACAGTTTAAATGTGCAACACATTTCAATAGATTTTGGTGTTAGCTTGTTGCTAATCTACAATTTCGCCACTATATTAACTATAACTATCTGAATTAACTATAAGAATAATTCTCTCACTTTGTCCACCATTTTGGATTTTTTTTACTGAGCTTGTTACAATGTATTCTAAGAATACCTTCTCTATGAAAGATACAGTATATTCAATAATGCCTCAAAATGTAGTATTTTGCTAAGCTAATGATAATGACGTGATGTTCTAAGCATAAAAATATATAAGCACACAAATATTGGTATAAATAGCATTTTAGCACAGTCATTTTTCATCAGTCAACATAGTCAAACTCTTGGATTGACTTATTTACAAAGTACACATATCAAAAAGATATTCTGACTGTTTCATGTTGTTTGGACCCAAAAGTTCTTCTAAATATCTTGTCTTCCACAGAAGAAAGAAAGTTTGGAACAACATGAGGGTGAGTAAACAATGACAGAACTTTAATTTTGGGGGTAATTATCACTTCAAAAATATCTTCGAATGCAGTATATCTGATGATCCTCAAAGTGCTTCCTACTTAGTCAGCTCACTAGGTTTTGAAACACAGCCATCAACTTCACACAGAAAGGAGTGAAAGAAGAAAAAATAAATAAAATCTGAGATATCTAAGTCTTCAATTTGCTCTTAATAAATCATGGGTAAAGACTGCAGACAGACACCTCAAATTTTACAGAGGTGTTAGTATATTGTGCCTATCTTGAATAACATGAAAAGATTGAGAGGATATAGCCTTGGCACTTTGAGGCCCTGGACACCTGTTCAATTGTGAGATAATTCTCTTTGATTTTATGGAAGCAGTGCGTTAAAAGGGATGCCAAAATATGTTTCACCGTTTGTCATGTCCCCCCTCCCCATACTCTAATTAAGCTTCGGCTGTTGTTGCTCGCCGGCAGACGGTTATTAATTCACAGGTGTCCGCGTCGACTGTGTCTCCATGGCAACGGCTAGGTATCCCATTAATCCTCTCACATTTTATCGATGCTGATTAATCCCGACCGCAAACAATGACTGCGCGCTCACCTCTCTCCGTTTCTTACCGGAAAATTGGAAAGAGTTGATTGCAATTTGAGCGCATTCACGTGGAAACAGTGAAGGGTTTCAATACAGTATTGGGCTGGATTTTGATTTGCATTCTCTTTATGATGTGTCAAATGGAATGGCCTCGTGAAGCGTAATATTTCCGTCAAACCTGATTCGGATACGCAACAGTGCATTGAATACAGCAGCGAGCCCCATTGAACCCTGTCAAATCAAGTGAAAAGTCTAAACAACTCTTATCTAAAGTCATAGTTCACACAAAAAATAATACATTCATTGTCATCATTCTTCTGTGGAAAACAAATACATTTAGAAAATGTTTTTCATACAATGGGGTCAAATGTTGATTAACGGTTAAAACATTCTTTAAAACTTTATCTTTTGTGTTCCACAGAAGAAAGAACGTCAAACAAGTTTGGAATGACACGTGGGTGAGTAAATGTTGACAGAATATTCACTGGCATAAAGGCGTCATAAGGCTTTGCGGTTTGCCATTAAATGTCAAATTTTAAGTGACATTTAGAATCTTAAACTCTTTATTAGCATTGTTCTGTAGCATAAAAAAAAAAAGAAAAAAAAAAAAAGAAAAACTGTTTTAATGATGCACTCAGATTGGCATCTACAAAAATGTGCTATTTGGAGACCCTATTGAAACATAAAGCAGTCAAATTTGTAACCTGAAAGACAAAAAAAAAAAAAAAAAAAAAAGTCATGTGTATAGGTTTATCATTAGTGGTTGTAACAAGATAAACATTTTATAATTTCATTCATTCCCTCCAGGTTTTTGTTGTTGCTGTAATTAAAAATACTGATATTATGAACCTAAATTGTATTACCCGCATGTTAAAAATAAAATAAATAAATAAAGTGATCAGTCTATGATTGTCTTCTGGTAAACAATAAGTTTGGTGAAAAATCCCAACCATATCTGAGCACTGAAACTTGAGGGTGGACTCCTTTTCTAGTCCAAACCCTAGCAACCAAATACACTGAACAAAATTATAAATGCAACACTTTTGTTTTTGCCCCCATTTTTCATGAACTCTCATGAGACTTTTTCTATGTACACAAAAGGCCTATTTCTCTCAAATATTGTTCACAAATCTGTCTAAATCTGTGTTAGTGAGGTGTGCCTTAGGCTGGCCACAATAAAAGGCCACTCTAAATTGTGCAGTTTTATCCCACAGCACAATGCCACAAATGTCGCAAGTTTTGAGGCAGTTCGTTGTCGTAACTGACTTGAGTGGGCAAATGCTCACATTCGATGGCTTCTGGCACTTTGGAGAGGTGTTCTCTTCATGGATGAATCCTGGTTTTCACTATACAGGGCAGATGGCAGACAGAGTGTATGGCATCGTGTGGGAGAGCGATTTGCTGATGTCAACGTTGTGGATCGAGTGGCCCATGGTGGCGGTGGGGTTATGGTATGGGCAGGCGTATGTTATGGACAACGAACACAGGTGCATTTTATTGATGGCATTTTGAATGCACAGAGATACCGTGACGAGATCCTGAGGCCCATTGTTGTGCCATTCATCCATGACCATCACCCCATGTTGCAGCATGATAATGCACGGCCCCATGTTTCAAGGATCTGTGCACAATTCCTGGAAGCTGAAAACATCCCAGTTCTTGCATAGCCAGCATACTCACCAGACATGTCACCCATTGAGCATGTTTGGGATGCTCTGGATCGATGTGTACGACAGCGTGTTCCAGTTCCTGCCAATATCCAGCAACTTTGCACAGCCATTGAAGAGGAGTGGACCAACATTCCACAGGCCACAATCAACAACCTGATCAACTCTATGCGAAGGAGATGTGTTGCACTGTGTGAGACAAATGGTGGTCACACCAGATACTGACTGGTTTTCAGACCCCCCTGGACCCCCCCCAATACAGTAAAACTGCACATTTTAGAGTGGCCTTTTATTGTGGCCAGCCTAAGGTACACCTGTGCAATAATCATGCTGTCTAATCAGCATCTTGATATGCCACACCTGTGAGGTGGATGGATTATCTCTGCAAAGGAAAAGTGCTCACTAACACAGATTTAGACAGATTTATGAACAATATTTGAGAGAAATAGTCCTTTTGTCTACATAGAAAAAGTCTTAGATCTTTGAGTTCAGCTCATGAAAAATGGGGGCAAAAAAAAAGTGTTGCATTTATAATTTTGTTCAGTGTAAATAAACATGTTTACTTATTTGTGTTATTCCGCATCATTTTCTCAGGCTGCACATATGGCACAATCTTCATTAAAGAGAGAGGATCTTTCATGGAACGACCACTCCAGGAATTGCCAATCAGAATAATGTGCTTTGTTTTTTTCCCCCGAAGGCTTTACAGCTCAGAGTGATTCCCCTGGGAGTCTCTTTTATCACGACAGACATTGTGTTTCTTTTACTTTTTATACATTTTAGCAGCAAGTGTAAGGCTCCTATGATCTGTTCTCTTTGAGTGATAAATACATAATGCATTGACAAAACTCTCTACTGGCCTCTCGACCCCTCTACTAACTCCACTATCATCACGCATAAAAAACACTATTTGCACACATAAAAATATGAAAACTGAATATGTATTTGAACTCACTGCCACAATGTGTGGTTGCTAAGGTATTTTGAGTGGTTGCTAGGCAGTGCTTGTTTAAACATTCTGTCTGGTGAATGAGACCTTTTTATTATAGATCTCATGCACTAGAGAAACAAGCACTCAGCCATTTTTATAATTTTGTATATATGGCATCACTGTTGTAGAGTAATTAGCTGGTGAAGTGGATTTACTTGTTGTAGAGTTAATGAAAGTTATCATGAGCATTGCAATGTTTGAAGTGGATGTCATAACAAATGTCAGTAGACCAGGAAGATTTAAAAACAAGTGGTTCATTCATAAATCCGTAAGATCTTACCTTTATGCTGTGGAAATACAAACCAGAAGACATAACACATTGAGCGCTGAAAAGGGGTGGGGCAACGTAAGGTCTGTAGAGACTTAAAGGGGTACTTCACCGCTGGCAAAATAGGCTTTCAATAAAACATGGCTGCCTATATGGTAGAAAGGTGAAATAATTTTTCAGTTATACCTGACTAGAGAAAATGAAGAAAAAAGGCTGTTGTCTTCCCCTTTGTCAAATAGATCAGAAAACTTCAGCACCCATAATGCACTGGGCATGTTGCTGTCCAAGGCCAATCGCAGCAGTCTGCTATGGATATGCTTACAGGAAAAAAATACTATCTTGCTTTTTTTTAGTCATAATGGTGTCGACTTATATTGTTCCCAGTTGCAAGAATTCAAAGAGTAAAAGTTTAGCGGGACTGAGTTACTTTCGGTTTCCGTGTGTCACTGCAATGGAAAATCTTAAAAACTTCTGTGTTTGTAGACAACGTTTCAAACTAGATGACAACGAACACAGGCCAAACGGAGGTGAAAAACTGAAAGAAACTGCCGTCGCGTCAGTTTTTCCCAACTTCCCGAAGCAAAACGCGGTCACATTCAGTTAGCTGTTGCCACAGTGTTCCATTTTTACCATAATGCTGTTTAAAGAGTAGAGTCTTTGTAATCTTTCTAGTCTAATCTGTAGTTTTCACAAAAGCTTTCACGTTTTGCGTCATCGTGTGGACTTTAGCTGACAAATAAACGTACATTTCTTAGTCTAGTAAACACGGAGTATGATTAAACATTGTTCATTTACATATAGGCTACTACCAACATTGTAACAATACAAACTTACAAAGCAAGTTGAAAATCTGTGAAGTTACACTTTAAGGTGTGGTCACATTTACCGTATGTTTAGTGAATTTTCGTGGGATCTATGTAATTGGAATTTTGTATGAGGGTGATGTTTTAATAAGGTGCATTCACGCCATGTTGTAATTACCGTAATTTTTCAAGATTTCAACTTAAATTAAAAATCCTTCACATCCTCGTAGAGCTTGTAATTACAGCTTGTAAAATGGGAATTTTCTGAAAGCTCCTACTTGTACTGTACCACCTGACCGATGCAGATACATTTAGGCGTTGATAGTGTTGCTTTAAAAATGCATAATTCCCAGTCTGAGGACGTGAGCAGCTGTTGTCATCTTGAGACTACAGTAATTAAGACATGGCGTGAACAAAGCAAAAATAACACTGATTTTGCCTCAGGTTGAACTCAGTCACATGGATTGATTTTTAGAAATCTGTTTGGTTTGAAAGTTTTTGTGAACTGTGCTTCATACATCTCCTTTTGCACACAAAATTTTGCCAAAATTTCATTAATCTGGTAGGTTCAGTATGCAACTAAAAACCACTCAGAACACTCTGGTTACCACGAGGCAACACCCTGGCAATCAAGCAATACACCCTAGCACATGGCAACAAGTTTTGCATGAGGAATTATCACTCATATTCAGCCCACTATGGAGAAAAGAGACCCAGCTGAGAGACCACATATTCATGTGCTTCCCTTTGGTTTCAGGGAGCAAAAGGTAAGGGCTGTTATTGGCTGGGGGATTGCTATGGCAACAACCGAGTCAGGGAGCAAGTGAAGGGGCTGCTGCCTGTCCGTTATGCATGTGCTGGAATTAAATGGGGAGAGACGGCTGTCCAAGAGGATCTGACAAATCATGCAGGATGATCTGCTACTGAACAGTTTGAAAAATATGTTGTTTTTTTCTGGTGGTTATCAGTGAATGTGGGTCTGGTATCTAAAAGGCCATTGTCTTTGACATACCTTTGCCATAGAAACTTGCCAATAAATATAAAAATAAAATGTCTTAAGTAATGGGGTTGCAAGTTCTTTAAAAAGTAAAAGGTATATATATAGGCTGCTCACGTGGCGGTCAAAAATGACCTATTTTTTTATTTCAATGAAATTAATGTACTATATTTTAGTTTGATAATATTTTCTATTTAATATTTTGTATATTTAGGGGTTTTTATGATACTAAATTATATTTATGGAATAGTTATGATCCATTTATTAACTGTTTATCAGTTTTTGAGTTAAGTTTGGTCTCTTTTTAAAGAAGACACTTTGTAGATTTTTGCTGAAATGATTAAAGAAAAGTTTAATAAAGTGAAAGAAAAAAGTCATAGAAGTTTATTTTTTATGAAAAATGCATAAAAAAACTTTTTCTAAAATTTGATATTAAATATATATTTCTATATCTAAAACTGTGAGAAAATCAAAGCCATAAATCTAAACAAGTTGTGCTTCAAATTTGAGGTTGATATCTCAAAAAATTAGCTTTCAGTAAGATTTTGTTTGGGTCCAGTACCAAACGTTTCCACTAGATGAAATACGTCTCCCATTCATTTGCAATGCGACAATTTTCAACAGCGAACAATACAGGTGTGACTCTTTTTTTCAGGACAATTTAACTTTTTCTAATCATGTCCATGTTTTTTCTTCTTTTTTTTTCACATAGCAAGTGCCAGGAGTTTTGTACCATTCCAATAAAGTAAGATTCTAGAAAAACAAAATGTAAAATTTTTCGATCAAAAATCACAGAAGAGCACCAGAGGGTTAAGAAACTCAATTATTAAATCTTTTGTTGTCTTTTTTATTATATATTGTCTCCACTTGTCTTTCCTGACAATCTTTCCATGACCTTTTAAGATGACTGTACTATCTTAGATTGTCTTCTCTTGTCTTTCCATCCAGCATGAGCAATGAAGCTCACTCCAGCGATCACAGGCCTCCTCTCAGTTCAGGTTTATTGCACCTACAGGCACCAACCGGCCAATCTAAATCAGAGTGACATGCGTTCCCATGGAAACCCCAGGAACATCTGCCCCTGATGATAACAGAGAAAGAAAAAAACATACGGCACAGGTCTGATGATCTGATATAAAATTCCAGACTTCTTGTGGATGCTTTCCAAAAGCCTATATCGTCCCCACTACCAAGTAAACAGAATAATGTCATATTCAGAAAAGCACTGATTTCTAACAGGAGAGATCAGTTAGTATCATTCCGTTATGAGCCATGCGAAAAACTAATTCCAGCAGATGTCAAAGAGTTCATGCTGCAACATATATTACCCCCAGCTTCCAATATAATAACAGAAAAAACAAAAACAATTTCTGAACTGTGTGAGAGGGCATTTTCAAAGAACATCATGTCAGAGGTGGAGATAGGCTGTAATCCTACACAAAGGCAGCTTTAATGTCACGAACAAGTCTTGAACAAATCACCATGTTGATAAGGACTGAAGGGCTTTTAATCACAACAAATGGTGAGGAAGTAGTTGTCGTCTGCACCTGAATAATGTGCCATTTCTGGTGACAAATGAAACCGTCTTCTGAGACGTTTTTATCAAGATTAACACTCTAGACACAAATGAATGTACCAGTATCAGTTAGATTTCTAAATTAAGAATTATGCAGGAATTATTCATTATTTCACAAAATGCAGTCCCGGCTAACATTTTTTGGTCCACAGAAGGTTATTTATTGGTTTCCAAAAAAAATAACCAAATGGGAACCATATGGGAACGTTAGGAAAACGTTCTGTGATTGCTGGAGTTTTGCCGCATCAATCAGTTATCACACAAATAAACAAGACACACATAAGACATGAAATGTTGATTTGAGTTGAAATGGTTTTATAATCTTACCTGTATAGTATTTTTAAAGCTTATTATCAAAAAGAACAAATATTTCACTACAACGTACAAAGTCAACTAGAGGAACACTGCACTAATATTACAGTAATTGTTAAAATGAAGTCTTACGCTCTGAAATCGTATACTTCCTTACTAGTATGTAAAAAAACAGTAGGTGAAAGGTACCCGAATTACCTGCTACTTCCACCGAGATTCTGAAGTGTGCATTCAATGGACTCTTTACTATCCCAAGAGGCCACAGGAGAGGATTTGTGAATGCTAGTGAAGCCACATAACTGACGCTGGTAGGTCACATGTTAATGACAACATGGCGGATATAGTACGTGCGAATTTCATTCATGCTACCCATATTCATACTATATCCACCTTATTCCTAAACCCCATGACGCTTTGCGCGAATTATGGGTGTAACTTCCGTTAAGCTGTAAACAGTCAGTGAAAGGCTCACTCTATGAACGCAATAATATGTTTTTTGTTTGTTTGTTTTTTTTAAACTGGGAACAATGATGACATTATTCTACTCACTCTTCAACCAACGAACATTAAAAGGACATTTAAAAGTGTAAAAGCATCAATAAGGTACTTTTAACAGGCCACGAAAAAGCGCGATTCTTTCCACAGCAATAACGGAGGGGTTAAACATAACTATAGTGATATATTTTGCGAATATACTTAGCAAATTATATTTTGATATATTTATAGTGAGTATTATGCAATATACGTTGCCTTGATAAAAAATGTTCATGAACTTCAGCATTGCATGATACTATTTGAAAGTAATTCCATCATTTTTACAGATAATAAATTGTATACCTGTGAAAACAAACCTAGAAAGAGACCCGGCTTTGAGGAGAAAAACGAGAGATTCTTCGTGCATTTCAATGAATTATTAATGGGATATATCGTAAATTATATCGGGAGAACAAATGTGCAGTATATGTTGTTCTTTTTCATACTATTATAGCGATATGCAAAAAGACAAAAGAAAATAATCACGAGGATAGAAGGCAGCGGCTGAAAAGAGCTCTTGCCAGATATTCTTGTTATAACATGTTACGTTAAAATACCAAGCGTTACGTTATTCTCATGATGTCTAAAAATAGAACATGAAAGAAAAATTGACAGCTCATTCAGTCAAACTGACGGATAAGCTTTATTTGTAGGGCAACCTTATGATTTGAAACGATTCGTTTCAGTCTTTTTAAACGGAAGTTCCCCAAACCGGAAGTGCAACCTATAATTCAAAACGCAGTAGGCTAGTCAGGAATAAGGTGGATAGAACATACTTTTTAACGGTCGCGAAGTAAACTTGAAAAATTAAAATGTAGTAGCTACCTACTCAGACAGTACACGATTTCAGATACAGGTCATTTTCATGGTGTCCGTTGCGTTTGTACAAAACTAGAGCGCAAATCAGCAGTGTGATACAAGACAAAACATGAAAGTAGTGACGGTTTCAGTTACAACTTTCTCAGACGAATGTTAGGAAATATCTGACCGCTAGATGGCGCGCTTGACCAGTTAGAATAAAGTATTCCAGAAAGCTGCATAATAATTAAGTATTTTTAATCATGCTTGCTAAATGCTAGCGATAGTTTCTCCTAGTTCTTCAGTGTTATTTGTATGTATGAAATGTTAATCAAAGATGCTACTGTCAGCTTCTGTGAATATTGTGGTATTACTTACTGGAAAAAAATGCTGAATCTAATCAGGAGAGTTGAAGAAAATCTAGTTAAGAAAAGAGGCAGAAATTAATCATATTAAGTATGGCCGTCATAGAGACAGACTCAGAAAAAGAAGGGTGAAACTATGGATGGCTCATTTGGAAAAACAGGTATGCTCTGCTACCTCTTTCTTTCTTTCTTTCTTTCTTTCTTTTTGCTCTACTCTCGCCCTCTTTTTTTCTCTGGTCTAATGAGGTGGAGGCCAGGCGGACAGCGAAGACAGATGACCCTCTGCTGTTATCTGTTTACCAGAAAGACATGTCTGGTCTTTTCAGCCCCTTTTGAACATTTTGGCTTGCTCAGAATCCTTTCTAGAAGCCTCCAAAACTAAAGGGTTCCCATGGTGACTATAGACATGTACTGCATTAAACTTTGTCTTCTCATAGCATAGAAGTCACATTCTTTTTAGGGGACAGAGGAAGAGTCTTAGGTACACATATCTAATCACAATGGCAAATAACTTTCCATGAGGGGATTAAAGGGGACCTATTATGCCCCTTTTTACATAATGTAATATAAGTCCCAGGTGTCCCCAGAATGTATCTGTGAAGTGTCAGCTCAAAATACCACACAGCTCATTTAATATAGCATGTCCAATTTGGGTGTTAGCAAAACCATGCTGTTTTAGTATACCTTTAAATGCAAATGAGCTGCTGCTCCCCGCCCCCTTTCCAGAAGAGGGTGGAGCCTTGCCTGGAGAATCTCACGCAGCCAAAATGTCAGACATTTTCAGTAACAGTGTTCAGCCTTATGTGTTCAAACCAGAGTCGGATACAGATAGAGATACTCAGGAAGAAGTTACAACTTATAATGCAACAACAGGACATTTCTGAATGGTTAGTTGATAAATTTATGTAATGGTTGTGGAGTTAATTTTATTCAACTTATCGATTAGCATGTTGTGTCATGATCATCTATAAATTGTTGTACAGGTGCTCATGTGGGAACTAGTAGGATGCCTATAGAGCCAGAGAATATATGCTGCTTAGAGATAGAACAGGTATAATTTTGTTTAATCATAATTTATTTAATCATCTTTAGCCACATTAGCCATACAGCATGCTAACAAGCACATTCAGAAATATGATTTGGAAACATTCACAAAACATGAAGTGCGATACTTACTTGTTTTGGTTATGAAGTTTGAACAGTTGGTATTGACGCATCTTTCAGAATCAACTTTTGTGCAAATCCAGCGTTGAACTTACCCTCGTTTACGAAGCAGTCCGGCGTAAAAACATAAGACTTGACCTAATTTCTTTGGCACATTTCTTTCATAAATAAAATTCATCCACTTTGTCCTCAGTGGCTCAGATGCTGGAAGTCTGGAGACTCTTATGTTAATTGGTACACCCAAAAACATTTGTAATATTTATGTGGCGCAGGCAATAGGTGCTATTGCGAGGATATAAACATGGCGGACTATGTGCGGCTCACTAAGGGTGGGATCTAAGCTAATAAGGCAGATCGTCACCAGTCATGGGCAGGGCTTGTCCTTACTGTGACGTCACTGTAGGAATAGCTTATTTTCAGTCACTGCTTCTGATTTTTGGGGATTATAAAAAAAGTGTGTGTTGCCATTGTAGTGTTCAAACTGTGAAAAAAGTGAATTTTGGAAAATAGGTCCCATTTAAAGTATAATTATTATAACTGAATTAAATAAATTTTGTCTGGGGTCACCAGGTGATTCTTGTCACATAAAAGATTTGACAACATTTTCTTTTAATCATAGGTTTTATTTATATTTACAATTATCAGAATATAAAACTCTCAAGTCTTTTATTATTGTTACTTATACTGGCCTCTGTACAACTCAAACACTGTTATGGGAAAAAATCATAGCAACCATTTTTTTTTCCCAAAGAAAAAAAGTTTCTTACAAAAATATTGATTGAAAATAACATTGGTGGAATGAAATTTTCTAGTTAAGGTCCTTACTAAGTACTTTGCATTGATATTTAATAACAAAACATTTTGAATGTAACAGTGTTTTTTTTTAAAGAGAAATAACATGGATTTTAATACATCGTTTATCTGGATCTATTGAGATCTGGATTTGAGTGGACAGCTCTGAAAAGCACATTTTCCTTCATTATTATAAATTCATTATCCACACATGAAGCATACCCTCAAATCATGTGTGGTGATTAATAATAACAAAGAGTCTTCGCCACCTTACTAGTATACAAAATGCACCAGTGGAGTTAAACTAAAGTACATCAATCAAAAAATTTTTCAAATCAAAATTAAATAAAATTCAAAATGGCCACAAATGTTTTGTTATTTTTATTTCTTTCATGAGTTGCAAACTTAAGAGAAAAAAAAAAACCCATTGTCCATCAATGATACAAATATACCAGTTGAACATCCATGCAGAGGTGCAGAAAAAATACACTGAAATTTCCATCAAACAGCTCACACTTACAAAATATTATAGGTTGATTACCACAGTGAAAATATTATCCATGCACACAAGTTACAAACACCAGAGTTGACGGGATCCACTATGAACAAATCACACTAAACGCCAAGTGAACAGTTCACTTCTACATCAAGTACATAGGATTGGCACTTTTTTTCATTTTGCAAAGTACACCTGTTAACACAGGAAGACTCCAGCATTCGTGTGGTTTAGGAAATTATAGACTTAATGAAACACCTGAATGTAAATGAAAAGCTTCATATGCTTTTGGCACTCAAATAATTACTGCACAATCCACAGATCATAAATATAGAAACGTTCTTTCCATTCCCTGTGTTGCTTGTGTAACAACCGGCTATTAGCTAGTATCAATGGGGCCAATTTTTATGTTTTTTTAAAAACTTTTTAATGAGCACTAGCCAGCTCATTACCTCAAAAATGCCTTTTCTGCTCTTTATTTATAAAGTGGAGCCAGGAAAGGAATAAACACTTACTAAATTTGTATAATTTATTATGAAACATCAAAGGAGGCTAGATATTCCTTCCAATAAAATCCTGATTTTACTAGTAAAATATCTCGATACAGAAAGAAAGATCCAAGCATCCATCCATCCATCATCATATTCATGCCATATTTCAACCACTTGAAATATTTATTCATATGGTCTATTCATATGGTTTCTGTCTGAACACACTGCATATCAAATCACTCATTTGCATAATGACACATGCAGCATATACACTTCCTTTCCATATGAATTGAGAATATTTTTAACTGTAGGTGGAATGTGGCATAGATTGGCATTTGAATCTTAATAAAACACATATTTCACTTTATACTTTCCTCTGGGCAAGTAGTGTGCATGGAAAGACTTTCAAAGAACGTGTTTCATACGGACCCTGTTTCATAAAAGGCTTTTGACAAAGAGTCCAAGCCAGAACACTCATTTCATATGATATCCAACAGATAGATACAGATAATCACACTCAGTCAAGGAACGATCCAATCTGAGCAAATCCTAAACATGCAAAAATCGCTCTTTAGTAAGGCTTCTGGGTTTCACCAAATGACATTCTGTACATTGTTGCAAGAATACGTCATCGCATTTACAAGTTTACGCAAACACATGCAGTGTGACGCAAGATTGTTCAGTCTGGTTATTTATCCTTCAAATTAGACAGCAGATGCATCCAGGATCAAAGCTAACATTAGCACAGAGGGCCATTGTGTAGCTTCAAAGGACTGCGGCTCTGTGGAAAAAAGTCTTTACAATCAAAAAGGTAAACGCTTGGTTTTAATTAGGCTAAATGAGTGGAACAACCAAAATACAGAAAGCAACATACAAAAAGACTTTGTCATAGACTTCTATATTTACAGGCAACAAATTCAGAGCCATGCTAATTCCTTGATCTTCAGTGGCGTAACTTGGTTTTAAAAAGTGTGTGGGACAGGAGTGTATGTGTGTGTGTTGGGGGGGTGCTAATACAAGGCTACATCAGAAATGTACAATAGCAAATGTTCAAAAAATAACATTACAGTTTCCAGAAATCAATTTCAGTAGTGCATTGAGTTTCATTTATCGGCATAGAACTTGTGTTTAATGTGGGCGCTTCATCCTACATATTTTGTCCCGAGAGTTATTCAGTGAATAAATACACAGTCTGCAGGTGATGTTTATGTGTCCTAACAGTCTGGTGATAGAATTTTTGTTAAGCGTTTCAAAGGTTCTGGGTTCTAATCCACCCTAGTATAATTTTTGTTTTATTATTTTTCATTAAAACCAAAGATGTTCATCATAATGATTGTATATCAATAGCAGGGACACGTTTGTGTGCATTTTTTTTTGTTTTTTTGTCATGTCACCGGAACGAATAGAGAGTCTCTGCAACAGCATTAAGCAAAAGATTAAAGCGCCCATCTGTGTGAAGACTGTGCATGAGCCGCCACCACCACGGAAATCAGTGGCAATCAGCACTCGGCACAATTTCAAAAGCAGCACATTCCAGCGCCATATCGCCTCTTATTTAACATAAACTAATTAAATCAATACTTTGATAGTCAACTGGAGATGTTTACTTTGTATTAGGTACATCCGTGCCACGAAATGTTTAAAGAAGTGGTGGGAACAATATCGACCCTGGCAAAAAATGATGGGGACATGTCTCCCCATCCCACCCGCAAATTACGCCTATGTTGTTTTTTCCCCCGGAATTTGAATTTACTAATTCAACTACCGTATCAGGCTTCATGAAAGACAATGAAGCCAATAGTACCGAAGACCTTTTTCCACCTTTGAAGACAGTGTCCCAGTGTCCCATTCTGAAGGTCTAAAATCCAGACAAGAGCTTGCACAAAGGGACCTCCCTTTCACCTAACAGCATGTCTCTTTTCAGGCTAGTGCCTTTATTCACAACTTTGATCTTCAAAGCTAGGTTCTTAACCTGAGCTGAAGTCACTGAATCAAAAAAGAAGTCCTCGTTGAAGACGGGATTGCGGCTGTTCTTGATTATCGTGCTCCTCTGCTTCTGCAACTTGCCTGGATTGAGGTATAGCGACACGCAACAGTTGATGCTCTTAATGTCAAACGTGGGATCATACAGGTCCTCAGCCGCCATAATGCGGATTCGCAGGCGGGCTGTACCCGCGTCATAGTCTGAACAAAGTCGGACGGTGCCTCCTTTGTGCATGTTGATGGTGTGCTCTTTGTGTTGACGGTCTGCGCCATGAAGATGGTCCAGAGCTCCACCACCTTGCAAGGTGGAACAGTGGCTCCTTCTAGGAACGTTAGGGCTGGGCTCTGCCGAGCTGCACTCGTCCGTGGACAAGGAACTATGCCTGGCAAATGTCCGCTTGCCTTTTGCGACCTTGGCCTGTGTCTCATGGGTAAAGATCTTGAGTAAGGAGGCGGAACGAGAAAGCAGTGGCGAACTGAATGGGGAGGACTCTGCCGAAGAGCAAGTGTCGCTCTCGCCACCGCTAAAGTATCGGTAGGGGTTTATATGCGAGGTGTTGAAGTCCGGAGGGTTGAGGTGATTCCCCTCGTTGCTGCTCTTGCTTTGGGACTTGCGTTGGGTGTTGGGTGACGTTACTGGGCTGGTGTGGTCACAGTGGAACAGGGATTCTTTTCGCCGGGTGTGGGGACTCTCCATCAATGTGGCAAAGCCATAAGAAGTCTGAGTCTTTGGAATGTAAGGAAGTGACATGGCGGTCTGGGATTGAGGGTCGGCGTTTGTGTCACCTGCTACAACGTCGTCCGCACTCTCGATTTGAATGATGTGGCGGTTTGCCACCCTAAGCAGGTTCTTGGTGTCTCCTGCCAACTTGCTGACCAATCGTGGGCTACGAGGGCTGCTGATCTTCTTGTTGCTGATGGTTTGCTCAGACGTTGAGGGTCTCAGACTTTCTTTGGACTTGACGTCAGAAGCGTCGGTCTCTGGTGGGCAGCTTACCAGCTTTGGAGGGATAAAGAAATCTGGAATCTTATCGGGTGTGAGGACATTGCTATAGACAGGTGCCTTCCCCTTGTCACCTGCCTCTCCTTGCCGGAGCACATTTGTTTCAACTGAGTCCCGGATCTTCTCCAGAACCCACATGATCCCTCTGGGCTTATCCCACTGGGTGATGCACTGTCGCCTGTAACAAGCAACAAAACGTTCAACAATGAGCCTTAGGTACGCACAGCTAATAATATCTTACCGTTTACCATTACAATGACAACGTACCATTATATCATGAACAATTGTCCCACATATGTAATGTTGTACAGTCATTTTCAGGGGGGACTTTGAGGGTTGCAATATATTGCAAAGTTAATTAAGTTGCAAAGTGTTTAAGCTGCACACTGTTGCTGTGGTTATCTCCTCAAGCAAATGCAATCATTCTGTTTCCGAGCACCTATTTTACACTAGGTGACAACAGATTTAAGAGGGGTTTTTTTTTGTTTGTTTTTTTTTTTTTGTGAGGTATAGGTAGAGGTTCAAGCCTCTTCTTGACTTCTTGATTAAAGAGTAAAACTACATGCCGTGCTAGCACATGAAGCTCATTTAAAGTATATACTTGGTGTGACGTGGCATTTAAAACAAATGATCTGACAAAAGGAATATCAAGATCAACAAATACAGACAAATATAGATTAAACAAATCTAATGATATTTGAAAAACTATGACTGTAGACAAAGAAAAACGAAGAAAAAAAAAAGTGTGACATTTTTTCTGGCACCATGCAGATTAATTTTTTTCCCTTTATTGTTCTCAGTCCTGGTCCTGGAGTACCCAATCACTGGACATTTTGTCCTTATGTAACACACCTGATTAATATCATCAGCTCAAGAGAAGCTCGAGCTAAAGAGACCTTCACTGGGTGCGACAGATAAGGCGACATCCAAAATATGCAGTCTGGGGTACTTCAGAAAAGAATTGAGAACAACTAATTTAGGTAGATTTAGTCTCGCCAAAAAAAAAAAACAAAAAAAAAAAAAACAACAACGTTTGGATATGATAAGATGTTAAGATTAAAACAAAAGTGACTGAATAATTACTTTAATTCTTCTTATTATTATTATTAAATATCCAAACTGAGACTGAATGCACAGCAATAGCAACAGGTTGCACTGAACATGCTAATGGTTTGTATGATTCAGAGTTCAACTTCTCTGACAACTGACACTACAGCAAAATTAAACAGAATTAATTTTCAGAATTGATTAAAAACTGACTTTGTTGTCTGTGGTGTTTAAAAAACAAAATTACATCATCTCAATCAGCAGATTCCTTTTGTTTAATTTGAAATATGTAACATCCACCACAACATCCAGCTTTTCCTCTACAAAAGAAAAAAAGGATAACCAGGCAGTGAGAGTTGTATCAATTTCAAATGTACTTGTACTGAACCCACAAAAAAGGACAGTGAATGCATCTTAAATGTGTATTTTGACTTAAGCATAACATTAATTTAGTACTGAAAAAGACAAAGACAACAGCTTATGATGAGTTTCAATATGAAAGACTTTCTTAAATGTCTAAGTGCATCCTTTTTGAAATGTAAAATAAATCAGTAATTTCTAATTAATCGTCTAATATATAACCTATCAAATAATTACAATTACAATGAAGTTCAAGAAAAGTAAACTTTTAAACCTCTTGCATTAAAAGTAAATTACTTACTGGATTTGTTAATGTTTTTCCTCTTGCGAATCCTCACACAGCATTCACCTTTACATTCACTTCAGTGTTCATTAGTCTGTCTGTGTGCTGTCTTTCCCCCAGCCTGCGGTGAGAGGTTCAGATCCGCAGGTCGCCTGTTGCGCTTTTATAGTCCTACAGCAGACACGCGCTCCTGAACGAGCCAATCAGAGGAAACGATGCTCTTCCGATTGGAGATGTATCGATTCAGCGAAGCCGAGGACTGAAAACAATCAGGGCTAAATGCTGGGTTTAAAAAACGCGTGCTGTGCCTGATTGATTTAAAGATCATTGTTTCAAATATTGTTAAAAGGATATGCATGTTGGAGTACCTGAAATAAAGTCAAGTTAAGGTTCACTGGAAACGGAGAACCAGTTATTATTCAGAACAGTTTCCGTAAAAAATAAAAAATTTCCAATGTTCATTGTACGGAACTCGGAACAATGTAGGTTACTAAAACACTTGAGTTTTATTCTGTGGGTCTTCATCCAATCAGCCACACCTCGACGCAATATTTACTGCAAAAAATGTTTTATCAAGAAATGATGTGGAATCATTTTATCATGTACTATCAAAGTGTGCGCAGTAGAGTTAAGTCTACGTTTTTCTACTCTATTGGAGTCATTTTATTTTGAGAATCTTTTACTTCACTACATTTTTAAAGCATAATATCGTACTTTTTACTCCACTTTATTTCATAAAAACATGTCGTTCCTCTTTATTTTGAACTGAGGTAATCGTCACCTGCTCCGAGGTGCGATAGCGGTGACCAATTCGTGAACGAGCTGATTCTTTTCAACCAACCTGCTGAATCGGTTCTCAAATCTCACCGAACGATTCATTCGTGAATTGGACTGATCCGATTGCAGCAGTTCTCGAGTCAACAACTCGCCGACTCAAATGATCCGATCAGAGCGAGTCTTCTCCAGTTCAGACTCAAAATGAGCCAAGTACGGGAGTTGAGTGTGATCACGACTGATGGCGCGAAAAGCAAGTTACTAGTGTCGAATTTTAGGATTGATTATTGTAAAATGAAAATCATATTTTGGTCACGACTGTCAGTTGTTTGCGAAGTAAATATGCTGTAAAAGGGCGAGCTGTTTAAGCCCACTGTAATGCTTGAATGCGGACTTATCCATTTGTGTATTACAGTCTCAGCAGGGTAACGTTAGGTTTTAGGTTGAATATTAGACAAAACAAAATAACGCAAATAAATCCCCATGTATCTTCCCCGCTTAAAATGTTATGCATTTTGCCATATGCGACGTTTGTTTTTATGTTCTTTCTCATTTTTAAATGTTTATATATATATATATTTTTTTTTTTTAAAAGTAATAATTCACATTTAGCTTAGTTTATTGCCAATTTTAAAGGCCTTTAAAGTCATTATGTACAATATTTTGTCTTGAATTCTAGATTTATTTTTTAATTAAAATGATTCATTAATATATTCTATTTGTGCTTTTCTGAATTTGAAATGTTCTCATTACCAGAATTGTTCAAACATTTGTGATTAATTATTTCCTGCACATTATCATAATTTGCTCATATAATTAGCTTTAGCAATAGCAACAGTGAGCAGCCTTCAATCAGACAGTAATGGCTGAAGTTGATTAAACCTGTTCTCACAGAAGAGGATGTACAAAATAAGTACTCCACCTTTGCTTGTTAGTTGCTTAGTCATTGCTAAAAAGTGAAGTCAGTGGAGTGCAAAAGCACTTGACTTAATTTAATTTAAATCACTTGCCTATCTTCTGCCGCGATCTAGCCATTGGTTTCCCTGGAGACCTTGCCATATCTATGGCAACAAATAGATTTTTACAGGAGCAGAAATAGAACAGGTTCCAAATAGTGACCTGAGGGGAAAGAAACCCCGAGGTGATGCTGTGGGGCTCCAGGAATAGAAAATAAAACATTGAGTTATGGACATGTAATGTACTCTCACACAAAAATAAAAACTGTCATTATTGACTTGCGTCATCCCTGTATGATTTTGTTCCAACACTATATTTGCATTGTTTTATAGGTTTAGGGTAGGGCTATGTATGGATGTTAACAAAGCCTCAAATCACACATGCATATGATGCTTGTAGCACAATCTGATAGGTAGCATTTTTCGCTATCGAACTGTTCTCTATCGAGCAAATCAGTTCTCCAATACTGACTCAGTGATTCGGTCTCAGCGGTTAACAGCCTAAATTTAGATTGGTTTCTCACACAAACCTATTGTATGACTTCCAAAGACATGGAATATAGCGAACGAGTCACTATATTGCTTTTGTGTCCTTTTTGAAGTAAAAAAAATAAAAGAAAACCCTATTTACTATAATTGCAATGAGACAAAAGTTACCAGTACATTCTTCCACAGAAGAATCCTAAAAGGTTAGTTCACCCAAAAATGAAATTTCTGTCATTAATTACTCACCCTCATGTTGTCCCAAACCCGTAAGACGTTCGTTCATCTTTGGAACACAAATTAAGATATTTTTGATGAAATCCAAGGGTTTCCGAACCACACATAGGCGTATGACAACAGTTCAAATTGTTAAATAAAGTTGTTATTGTTTTGTTTTTGCGCACAAAAAGTATTCTCGTCACTTCATAACATTAAGGTTGAACCACTGTAGTTACATGGACTATTTTAACGATGTCTTTACTACCTTTCTGGACCTCAAAAGGTGCAATGATGTTGCTGCCTATGTGTGGTTCAGAAACCCTCGGATTTAATCAAAAATATCTTAATTTGTGTTCCAAAGATGAACGGGTCTTACGGGTTTTCATTTTTAGAGTGAGTAAAATGTGGCAATGTTTTTTAATGCTAAATGTAGCATAGATAGCCTATGTATGTTCAGAAATCAAGCCAGTTAAAAGATTTTCGACCGTTCAGTTTTTTCATAGGAGTTTGTTCATCGAATTCAGTACAAACTTGTGTCAAGTGCCATTACCCAGTCACACTGTGTGCCTCTGTTTCAAGAGTTTGGTTGGATGGTTATGACTATAGAGGACAGAACTAAAGATCAGGAATAATGAGAAAACAGGCTTGACCTAGAAAATGAATAAAAAGGTCACAGTTGGGCAGCCATAAGGCCAAGAGTGCTTAGTGTTCTAACAAGCTATGTATGGCTCACATGGATTAATTTATGTTCTTTGACACACGCAAGATGTGGAGAGAAAGGAAGAGAATAAACACCACTCACTCATTTCACAGTAAGGTTTATTGTTAAACTCCATTCCCCGTCATTGGTTTCCTTGGCGACAGCAACACTCTCATACCCTCCTGGGAGACTTTCCCATCACCCTCTTGTCTGAATCGCTCGACCCGCCAATCTGTAACAGCCGAAGAGTGGGTGAGAAGAACACTCCTGTCTGGAGAGCAAGACCTTGTTATGATGGGTTAAGGATGCTTCGAATACAGTAGTTCTACCTATAAAGAAACATTAAAGGGCAAAAATGACAATTCTGTCATCAAACCTGTATACATTTTTCATCTGCTGAACATAAAAGAAGATATTCAGAATGACTTAAGAACTCCAAGATAAAAGGTTTTACAGGGTTTCCACATCGTTTGACCAATGCATTTACATGAGTTCTCAAGTCATTTATGGATTTAGGATTTTTAATCTAGTAGAGATTGCAGTCACAAAATACAATATGGAATAAAAATAGTTTAGTTTTTTTAGTCTTGTCCATTTTTTTTTTTTAAAATGTTACAATTAATTTTGTTTTTTTTAAAAAAAGGCCCCTGAATAATAAAACCAAAATGTATCGATCAACAAAACATTTGTCCCGGCTCTGAATTCTAGCAACAGCTCTTGCATGACCGATCAGAGCCATAGATAAACAATGCTTTATGCAGTGATCGTGCCTCCAATCAAAGACTTTTCAGTTTAACTGACCTTCAAGCCATGTTTGTCGACGTCATAATTGAGCAGCAAAACTCCAGTGACGTCTTGACAAAGGCCCTTCATAATGGATCTTGGCATGTGCGCGAAACTGCATTCATTCAATGAGAGCTCTACCACCTATGATCAAGATTTATGCCTTTTAAATGCAAATTAGTCCTTCACATCTTATGGAATGGCTGTCCAGCATAAGCCTTTTTTTCCCTTGCACTGTACTATGAAATATGGTGCTTTAACTTCATTTATACAAGGGATTTACATTATAAGCATGTTGATGGCAATGGTTTTGGACAACTACAGGCCTGTCACAATCCATGTTGGCTCACTCAAATATACCAAAGTATTGCAGTATATAATGGAATTACTTAATTTTGTGCTGCTTTAATTTAAATGCAAAAAACATTAAATCATAATTTTGAAAAAGAAATTTCAGGTAGATACACAACATAACCTATTAGCTAGTTAGGCTAGGCTGATCAATGTAACAATCCCATAAGAATAAGAAGCCTGCTGCTGCCCTCTAGTGGCAAAATTGGTACTTTGGTACCAGTTGGCACAGTGGTGCCATATACAGATGCTCTTATGTTTTAATTACATAATTGGATTTTATTATTTGTTTGTTTATTCATCAACAATTGAATTACAGGGATTTTAATAAAGACCTTTATTCAGACTTTAAATAGATTTACAAAGCATACGAAAAAAAAAAAAAAAAAAAAGTACAAACAAGAAGGAAGTTACCTAAAATACCCCTCTGTGCATATGAATCTGCTGAACGGGTTTAAAGAGTCTGTTGGGGTCAAAAGGTGAGCCACAAACACACCAATGTCTTGTGTCCATTTTCCTGAGGAGGATTTTAGGTTCCAAATAAAGAGTCACCACAAAGCTTTAAAATGAATAAGGATATACAGAATAACAAAACTAAAATACCCTCAAATGTTAAAGAGTAGCTAAATATAGCAAAGATTCAAACTCAAAAGAGTCAAACTACCCCATTAAATCAAAAACAGAACACAAATGAAGACAGGTTTGTTTGTGGGTAAAATGAAACATTAAAGTCCAAAATGAAAACAAAGCTTAGAATGGTGTGAACTGCATGCGATGCATCAATTTATCAAACGCCTTGCCGAGATCCTCTTCTGGAGAACATTTATCCGAGAAGCTTGTTCAGTCCTTGGCTACAGAAGCAGAATTTGATGCACTGAGGTGTAAGAAAGAGAAGTAGCCCTGAGAATGTGTATTAGCTACTTTTCCCCCTCACCCAAGACGCCAATACTGTTAAATCACAGAAATTGAAAACCTGAGATCAGGTGCCTTTGAAAGGCAATTTATTTATCGAGGATCAAATAAACACGAGCTGGACTGTTTTGCACTGATTGGTTGAACCCAACCTGCCCCCAAAAAAACCAGACTAAACAAAATGTAAGAAATACAAAAAAAAAAAACTCAAAGCGTCTGGGTTTAGAGATGACTACAACTGTTAGTTGCCGTTCTAACGGAAGTACAAAAACAGTTCATCGGGATCAATAACCTCTGCGCAAACCATCTTTTGCCCTTTGTGACATATTCCATTTTGACTTGATTTAAAAGCTATGAAACCAAATGGGAAACCGGAAGTGAAGAGTTCGGAAAGCTTTGGTGCCGGTCGTCAAGAGTCCTCCGTCCCAGAGTCGTCTTCATCATAGCAACAGTCCTCACCTTCTTCATCATCATCGTCTAAATCCTCATCATCGTAGTAGTCATCGTAGAATAAGGTAGTGCCCTCGTCGGCAGGTGGGGCGCGGGTACGGACGCAGTATTCTGCCAGTGTGGTGGGTACTTTGACCCCGTCCCGCTCTGCGTCGGCTTTGGTGGCTAAAACCTGTTTCCTGTGAACCAGGACCAAACCACGCAGTTGATTGCAATTCGCAAAATATAGTTTTATGCATGTAAATATGCAAATATGTCTAAACATAACGGCAAAATGAGTGAAAGGGTTTCTCGAACCTGATGATCTCTGCATATTCGCGGTCTTTCCCCTTACTGTCCCTCCATTTGCGGTACATGACAGAGGCGTCCACGTTGGCTGGCGAGAAGGTGTTGGGCTCATTCAGCAGCGAGATGACGCTCAATAAGATCGTTCTGAAAGGGAAGCAGATATCAGCTGATTAAATTAAATCAATTACGACCGTTTGGCTCAATTATTGATTGAGGTGAACTGAGACGAAGAGGCATTGTACAAACAATCACAACATTCAAACAGACTTTTGATTAAGAATTCATAGAAGATCATTTTAGTTGAGTTTTGTAAAAAAAAAAAAATAAAAAAAAAGAAATTATCAGAGTATGCTGTACCTCACATTCTGTGTTGGGTTCCACCTCTCTGATGGCAGTTCACCACTCTGGGGATCGTCCACTGGCGGGTGCAGTATGGAAATACATACGTCACCATTCTGAAATAATGTTAAAGGGGCTGTCAATACATTTAAATACTTGTGCACAATCTACAATTTTTTTTTAAAAACCTTTTATTAAAAAAAAAAAAAAGCCATTGCCAACATTTTTGATAATTTTCACAAATATTTCATGGCCTCCATATCTGAACATGCAATGTATCAAAAGTAATGAAAAAAAAAAAAAAAAAAGCCTCTGCTTTAAAAAAAAAAAAAAAAAACTATTCTAAACTATTTATTCTAGCTTCATGCACTTTTTTTTTAATCAACACATTTGAATGTGGGTGTTACATAAAAAAAAGCAACATTCTTGAACAAAAGGCTGAGATTTTTTTTTTTTTTTTTCAAAGACTACAACAAGCACAATGCTTTTATCGCTTGTTTCTGCTCTTTTGATCTGAAGATTCTCTCTTTCAGAAGATGTGTAATAGCGCCCCCTACCGTATAACAGTGAAAACATGGAAAGCCAGAAAATTCCATCAATGGGTTAAGAAAAGAGGTAATAAGATTCATTCATTTTTAAATAACTGAATTTGGCTTTTAATTATTTTCTTAATTTTTGGGTAACACTTTAAAATAAGGTTCATTAGCAAAACATTAGTTCATGTATTAACCAACATGAACTAACCATGAGCAATACATTTGTTCATGTTAGTTCACAGTGCATTAACTACTGCGTTAAGATTTTAATAATGTATTAGTAAATGTTGAAATTAACATCAAAGATTAATAAATGCTGTAGAAGTGCAGCTCATTATTAGTTCATGTTAACTAATGTAGTTAACTAATGTTAACTAATGAACCTTATTGTAAAGTGTTACCAATTTCTTTTCTTTTTTTTCAGTTCTAAAGTCTTAAAACCACTAGTCAAATTTCAGTAGTAAAATTCTCCCTTATTTATAAAATAAGATTATATTACCAGCATTAAAACTGAGTGAATCAAAAATATATTTACATTTATCATTATACACTGATTTTTATTGAAATGCTGCTTTGAAGCAATTTTTATTGTATAAAGCGCCATATAAACAAACTTGATTAGTGACCTAGAAATAGTTTACATTATAACCTGTGTTTGTTTTAATCTTTTTATTAAAAACAAACAAACAAACAAAAAACCTTAAATATACATTTAGATTTAAAACACCAGATTATTAGTTTGGTCGTATATATATATCGTATAGTTGTATATATCCAGATTCAAAACATTGCATTCAATTTAGTACATTCAGTTCATTTTTTTTTTAAGGGGAAAAAAAGGTTTACTGATGCCAAATCAATTGATGGTCAAATGATGGTCAAATTAGGTAAATTCCTACATTAATTTATTTTAAATAAAAAAAGGTAACATTCATAACAAAAAAAAATCATCATCATTATATTTTGTGTTTAATTAGTGTTGGCTAACCTCATAGATGTTGGGATGCCACATCTTGGTGAGGAATCTGAAGGCAGGAGGTGAGTATGGGTAGTCGATGGGGAATTTGATGCGTGCCTGAAAGAAATAACACATTTATTAGGGAATGGATGTAATGGCACATTGTCTCCCAACAATACGTAATGAAATACTGAGCTCACTCAATGGAGCAATATAACACCAACACCCAAGATCTCTATGGGTACTGTACATCTTTGTCATTTAAGCGTTAAATACACCCCCATGACATATTTAATGATCTCTTCATTGGCTGAGTGGTAAAGACTGCTTTGGTTTATTACAAAAATATATCACATCCCTTTCAAAATCAAGCAGTACTCTTGGCATGTTTTTCATTTGAGAATATCTGATTTAGCTGAAAGCCTGTTACAAGTTAAGCTACCATCTGCAATGCAGCCTAACAGCATATAAACTGATTTGTGGCGGAGGCTGATAATCCGTCCTTTATTTGGACTGAAGACTCCAAGCATTTCATTGCGCTGTAGAAATACACACATCCTCAACATGTATAAATCCTATCAGTTAAAAGCGTGAGCTCTACTGTAGGATTCATGTGGGTGTTATCAGGCAGAACTGACAAGACGAGAATCCAGATTGTATGTACCATCTACTAGTACACTTTTCTTAGTTGGAGTTCCCCTAGAGCAGGGCATTCATAAACCCTGTAACTATTACACCATTTAGGTTTTACATTTAACCACATGAGTGCCTTGGAATATTTTGTTGTTCCATGTGATATTTCTCTCTCATGTATTCATTGAGCACCAGTGGCTTTGTGTTTATACCCCTGTAGCATATCAAGTTGCCTTGTTTTGGAAGAATTTAAAGGCATTATTTTATTATGAAAAAAGTACACTCAATCTCAAAAAACACTGTAGATCCATCATGAACCCCTGGGGGTTTGTAAACTCCTTACCTAAGAAACTTTGTGAAAGCACAAAAAGAGCTTCGTTAAAGGGGCAGGGAAAAAAAACAACAACAAAAAAACCCCCCCACACAATTACCCACCAGTTCATGGACCATCATTCCAACTGTGGGGTTGGTGGCGCCATATTAAAGGTTGTAGCAAGGTCTGAACTTGTTCAGATTTTGAATTCAGTGATACAATTACACACTGGATCTGTGACATGCATATTCATGTATATCTGAGCATAAACAAACCCTTTATACACACATACACGCAGATCCTTCACAATCTGTAGCAAGCTGAGCCTGGTGCCTTACAATACAGTGGGTGGTGGGCACACATGCATACGTACCACTCCACAACCCCCACAGCACACATTTGCTGATTTGGCATGGTCAGCTGGTGTGTGCTTCAAAGGGCCAGCTCTCGGAGGGGAGACCGGGGGTTGGGAGAACCAACAAAACACACACACACACACACACACAGACACACACACAGACACACACAGACACAGACACAGACACAGACACAGACACACACACAGACACAGACACACACACAGACACACACACAGACACACACACACAGACACACACACACAGACACACACACACAGACACACACACACAGACACACACACACAGACACACACACACAGACACACACACACAGACACACACACACACACAGACACACACACACAGACACACACACACAGACACACACACAGACACACACAGACACACACAGACACACACAGACACACACACACAGACACACACAGACACACACAGACACACACACACACACACGTATCAAGTGATACTCGAATCCTGAAACCCAAGTAGTGCAGGGCAACTTTCAAGCAAGCAAGCCTATTAAACCTCAAGTAGGGATCCATGTAAGAAGGCAACAGTATTACGTTTCGCCAGAGGCAGCTTACAGGAGTCCTTTGCTGCTGCACATGACCCGACACACAAGAGCTCTTGTGACAGCCGGTGTGCCGAGCCTCTCTCTTTAGCTACATTATCTAATAACTAGACAAGAGGACTTAAACTTAAGGCACAGGGATGTGGAAAACTACAGATTTTTGTTTACTAGTCAGTACAGCCCTGTATTATTAGGTTGAATGAATGAACTTTTATTGCCAGCTACGTTTACACATACTAGGAATTAGGGCCGTGTACGATTTTTAAGGTCATATTTTTAGGACCATTGCTTGTGCAACATCAGCAGTCTATCAGACTGTATGATATACATTATAGGTAGGACTTTGGTACCAATCAAAGCGTTGAAAGCTCAGAAAACACAACTGTGAAGCAAATTTTTCTGATGCTACCAGAACTTTGTTGCAAAGGCAATTAATCGGCCATCAGTGAACGTCACACTAGCTGACCAAACAGCTACTAATTTTTTTGATGTTTAAAAATGATCATAAACTGTAAACACTAGTGGTGGGCGATTTAACCAAAAATCTTTTTTTTTTTTTTAAGATTCTGGCGGTTTCACGGTATGTCACGTTTTTTTTGGGGGGGGGGCATATTTTACTGTCAGGAGTACAGGGAATATATATTATAAAAACATTGTAAGGACAAATAAATTTATTTAAAAAAAATATATAATCAAATCAGTTCATAATGCGACCCATTTAGTTTAAAATGTAATCAAATTCATTTAATTATTTAATTAAATGAATAATATAAATAAGTACAATTGTGTGTCTTAATTATTATTAGTTGTTGTTGTTGTTATTATTATCTCCATTAATCAAAGTACACTATTGTACAATATACTATAAGTTTGCCGAACTTTTATTTTGACTTCCTGTGTATATGATAAGACAAATGTCGATAGTTTTATCAAATTAAACGGTGAAATGTTAATAAAGTGACTCTAAGAGCAGCTCTGCAGAATAAGTTCATGTATAGTGAGTGAGACAGCAGACACTGAAATCATTGCGAGCGTCACGCGTGCTTTAGTAGGTGTAGTAGTAGACGAAAATGTGGCGCTCATTCATACAGACTTCAGATTTCAATAGCAGTCTTTTTTAGCTTTAATATTCACAGATACTATTCCGTATCCATATCTGATTAATTGTACAGCTATACTTTTGATTTATTCATCCCCCAGACGACAACATTGTAAAAAACGATTCCAGTTCACACGAAAACCACTAAAAATTATGTATTTTTCATGCCAGGCCAGTAGATGGCGATGTCACTTTGTAAAGAAACACTACACACCTATAGACTGAACAAGTAATACACATGCGCATGACACTGTTTTCACAATTTCGCATTTTTGTAATTTACGTGGAGACGATAGCAGTATCATTTTAAAAAAAAACTTGCACTTTGAAACCCATTTTCAAACGTTTGCATTTTCAAAATGGCCAAAACTCATAAAAAGCTTCATGTTTTTAGTTGAAAATGGCCCCTCAATTTATCTCCCAAATTTAAAATATTCTAAATGCGACGAAGAAGTGTTTGTTTGCATTAAATGATTCCTTAATGGTTTGTACAACTGAATACCTACTGGCAGGATGAGTGTCATACAATGCATCACTGCTCATTGTTTTTGGAACAGTTGATTCAGCAGATGTTAAACTTTGAACAAGCCAAGTACAGCATTTGGTTTACATGAAAAACTCATTCTGCAATACACTCATATCCACGTTATGCATTGGATTTGGTTGAAGTGAAATGCAAAAATGACAACGTGGGTCTCTTGAAATAAAAAATAAAAAAAATAAATTTTTGCTTGAAAAATCCCTGTCTTGGAGCACAACCTAAAAATAAATCGCTCTCCTACAATCCCATTTGAGAGGAAATGAGAATCCCATGGATATTGGGCTGGTAGAGGAAATAAACCAGGTCACTGCTGCTCTCCTTGAACAAACTGTCCTGTTCTCCAACACCTCCGTAACTCCTCATTTTCAAGTGCCTGATCTCACGCCCTCCTTCCCAGCTGAAACATTAGAGAGGACAGCGAAATTGTGTCCTTGAGGGGAAAGGGATAGACCGTCCCTGAGGGCCATAGGTAGGAAGTTGTTTTGTTTTTTTCAGTTCCCACTGCTGCTTCACTTGACACCAAAAGCTAGTTTAGAATGAACTGGGGTCCACTCAATGCAGGCAATTAGCCTAATTAGAGGACCATAAAGTTCTCCGTGAACAACTAGAGCACCTGTTGACTGTATTGATCCATCAGATCCATTTGTTCAGACCGTGTAGTCTTGTATTTCGGTATATCTACATGTGTTACCTTGCTGATACCTACATAAAATGCTTGATGCTGGATGAGACCATCAACAGTTACTGTAAATGTAACATCAGCGCAGTGACCGACAACAGATCGGGTGCTGCCTCTTGGTTCAGTGGCTAATTGAGAAGTCAATAGATCACAGAAAAAGATGACGACACATTAAAATGCACTTCTAAATCACTTCCTAATCACAAATTAAAATAGTTAAAATAATGATTTAAAAAAAAAAAAACAAATTAAAATCAAATTGTGAATTTAACCAACATTTATAATTGCTTCAATTTTCTAAAAAATTTTTTTTTTCACTTTTGTACTTAGTTGACTTTGTGGACACAGATATATATATATATATATATATATATATATATATATATATATATATATATATATATATATATATAAAATTTTACACATTATATTAGTTTTATAAAAATCATGTTTTTTGTACAAATGAGCAAAAAAAAAAAAAAAAAGTCAAATCCAATCTGACCATTCAGACGGAAATATTATAGCATTTTAAACCAAATGTGGTTTTAAAAATAATTTCTAACTTCACAACCCACATTTTCTGTATTTTTCTCTCCCAGGAACTGTACACAGTGTATATATTTAATTCTAGTTCTAGTTTCAACATTATTTGTTCTTCAGACATGCCTCTTTAAAAGAAAATATTATCAGCTCTATGCAAAGTGACCTACATTTAGTTTGACCACTGGAAAAAAAAAAAAAAAAAAAAAAAAAAAAAAAAGTATACAATTTACTTATGGAACCACATTGAGACCCCCATATCTCTGGAATTGAACCATATAGAACCTTAAAAATGAAGATACACAAAGAAAGGTTTGCTAAGAACCAAAATCTAAAAGGATATTAAGATATGTTTAATACTTCTTGAGTTGCAGGCATGCAAACTTTGGGTAAAAAGCATGAAAATTGCTTTTTCCCAATTTTGAAATGTCACTATTGGCATATATTATAACAAGGATTGCTTAAGTCAACAGAATTTACCAATAGACCTACCTATCGATGTGTAAAAATAAAACGATGCTGCTGCTGTCTTTCTAAAGTAATTTTTGCAAAGCTTTAATTTGGCTCCAAATCTCAGGAGAAAATTCTCATTCTGAAAAAAAAAATTAACAAAATCAAATTTTGGCTGGGGAAGTTTCCAAAATATGGTTGATTTGACACAGAATGACTATAACACTATAATATACATTTATATATATACGTATATAGTATTTAACACATTATATGAAGTGTACATAAACCTTCATTCACTATTTAGGTAAAAATGAGCAAAATCCGATCTGACCGCTCAGCAGCACACATACAGACATGTTGAAAGAGTTCAACTGAGTTTATTATTATGGGCTGACTCAATCCAAACACCTTCCAGGCACAAAATGAAGCTAGAACAGGCACAGTTAGAGTGTCAGCCTCTCATTTCTGTGACACTCAGTCAGGCTGGCGAGGGAAGCGAGTAACATGACTCGAGCTGCTAGGCTGAGTCAAGCACGACCAAGCCCAGCTCACATCACCTGCCAAAGGGCCTGGGCGTGTGCATGCTTCAGTGGAGCTACGAGGTGTTCAGGAGCGAACCCTGCTACCTGTCAGCTAAGCGCCACGTGTAAGAACTTGAAGCCTGCTTAAAGGTATACCACTCGTGAGAACTTAATGACTGCCAAACCTCGCTTAGCTGGAAAATTGAAGCTAGATACAGAGTGACACTAGGGGTGGGCGGCATGACCAAAATCTGATGTACATGATGAGTAATTTTATATTACAGAAACAATTTGTCTTCCGGTGAAAATTACATTTTTGGCAGAAATTCAAAAAAAAAAAAGTTTTATATATTCTTATAAATGGATTGTTTTGATTCAGTTTTGATCGAACGAGCAGCCGCCGTAAATTGACATCTGTGATGGTACATTTTATGGTAATATGTCAAGTTTTTAAAAATAAACTACACTACTTGACTGATAATTAGTTGTAAACAACTATTTATTTTACATTGTGTCTGTCACGATTAGATAGATAAGGCAGATGTAGAGACAGATGGACACAGACAACCATATTGGTATCGGCCCATATATGTTCATTTTTAATGTTATTGGCATGATAACCGATATTAAATCCAATAAATAATGGATTATTTCTTTCAGCTGAGACACCTCAGATGCGCACTGTTCGCCATGATGGTCATGATGGTAGTCATACAGAAAATACAGTTAAGTGTAATGTGGAGCGCAAATCTGTCATATAGGCTACATAAAATTATAATTGAGTGCTTTGGACATGGCTTTTAATGGTGAGACTTTTGTTTTTATAATCAGGCGGTCAAATTATCTAAGAATTTAGATTTATTGGCCAATATATTGGTAATCGGCTTTCAAATATAAAGAGTTAGCGTTATCTATATATCCCTACAATTTTGTTGTGAACAATTATAATGTCAAAAAAACAGGTCTATTTCAACAAAAGAAAACAAAATGCAGAAGGGAAACCTGTATGTTTCTTATGGGGTAGTAGTATGCAGGAAGTCATGGTTACTCATCTCTTCCTGTTGGAAGAGACGCCGTGTAGGTCTGTAGGCTGACCTGCTTCCTTCCTCCACACCAACAAACAGACACCGTTTTCCACATCAATGCAGGGAAACAACAGGACTGAATGTTCACAGCCATGCATCGCCTCTAAAGTTTAGACAACAAAAAGGAGACTAAACTAGCATAACAAATTTGTTTCTGGTTCAACCCAGGCTGTAGCAAATGTGCTCAGCAGGTCACTTGCTAATGGCATGACTGTGTGTGTTGAGGTTGGTTGGCCAGCATGTAAGCCAACAACACAGGGATATCTATGAAGCCGGGCTAAATATAACTCTACCATTGTTGTAGTCTGCCAAAGTGACTTTGCCTGGACACAGCAAAAGATATCTAGCAGTAACAGGTTAAAGTAAAATCTAGCTAATATGTTACAGTATTTCAGGTTGATGCGTTGGATTATTATTATTTATTTATTTATTTTTTCAGAAAAAGTGCAGCTTGATAATATAAGGATTTCAAAGTAAAAAGCTTGGCAAATAATTTGATTTATGGACATGTGTCATGACAACACTAGTGACAGATGGAGCAATAATATGCCTGATATTTTCCTGTCAACATGTAGAACACCAAGTGAAACCGTTCCAAATATGAAGCCAAATATTTTGTCATTTAATGTGATATGTCACTGTCCATCTTGAGGAAACGTTCTTGTGGTTTATTATCTTTGGGAAAAAAAAAAAAAAAAAAAATCGCATACTTTGAACTTTAAACAACTAAACCACATCGAGGGAACTTTACAACATTCCGTCACTGTTCCAGAGAGCTGTGTGTAAAATGATGGTAATACTAAAGACTAATGAGGAACAATAGAGCAAATGTGGGACGAATGGAACGTTGGCGTTTAAAAAAAACAAGTAGAACAGTACAGTAAAAGGGACAGTAGAGTGAAAATGAACATTCTATTACCACCCACATGTCGTTCCAAACCGTTCTTTCTTCCGCGGAAAACAAAAGGACACAGGCAGAATTTTAGTGACAGCATCAGTCACATATTTTCATTTCATTTTGTGTCCCACAGTCAAAGTCAAACAGGTTTGGATTACAACACAACTTCAATTATTTAATACAGAATGACGCAAATTAACTTTTACAACGTTTGCATCATAAGCCATAAACAATGGTAATAAAACAAAGCGTCGACGTTTATACATCATGAAGAATAATTACTCTCTCTATATACAAAACTCTTATCAATTAACAAAAGATAAGACACAGTCAGGGGTCACTCACCTTAAAATAACCTCCCTCATAATGCGTGTTAGGGGGTCCAAAAATCGCGACTTCCCAGTTGTACAAGTCCGACTCGTCGACCAAAGTTATTTTGAAGCCTTCAACCGGCTCGTCCTGGAGACTTTTCAGCTCCAGCATTAAAGCCTTTTGGGAACTCGCAACATGGTGGTGTCCATGCTTAGCCATATTCCAAAAACAAACGAACGATCAGGCATCCAAAATAACCCCGCAAACAAGTTCAAATCGTCCGTTTCACAAACGCGCAGTAGCCGCACACGCTGAATTCGAGCGAACAAACCAGAGATAAATCACTCGATGACAATCTTCGCTTAGCGAGTACCAGCACCAGCGGATTTGCTGTTCGCGTCGGGCATTTGAAGTCCCACGTTAAGCACCTGGCGTCGATATTAAACGTGTTAAATTAATCAAGCGTTCCGCTAGTAAACAAACATGCAATACGGGGCAGCTTGTTCGAGGAGTATCACTCCCTCCCCCAGCGTCACGCTAGACACAGTGCCAGCAGCTGTAGACCACGTCCCTCCTAATACGCCTCCTGCAACCAATGGAGTAGCTAAACCATACGAGTCAAACACAGCGGAAGAGAATATTTTAACAACGCTTAAATATATACTACATTATCGCCAAGGTTTGAAATTAACTTTTTCACTCACCGGCCAATTTGGCTACTAAACTTTTAAGTTTAAAACTTCTACTAGCCAAAAAAAAAAAAAAAAAAAAAAAAAAAAAAAAAAAAAAAACAGATCTTATAGATACGACATAAAATCTGGATTTCCTACATTCATTTCTTATTCAAACAAAATCCTGTCATCCAGCCATCTTCTCCCTTCCTCTTTCATCCTCATTACCAATTTTTTTTTAGGTAGACAGATCAACACAGTAAAATGTACATGATTTTTCAAAGATAAAGAAAAAAAAACAAACAAACATGTTTGCAGTTACATAGTAACAAGGTCATAATCAGGTATATTTAATAAAAACAAGAGTAACACAAAATCTAGCTTATATTGTGTTACTTTCGTCCCAACTGAAGGGTTCGAAAGTAACAACTTATTTTCAAAGTGAAATTATGCTTAAGTCGTTCTACATTTGTACAAAATACCACCTGGTATTGATAGACCACACTTGTGAGTTATTGACTACAGCGAAAATATATCTGTCTTAAACATTATCTTTTAAAATTAAGTTTTTCTGAAAAATGGTACTTTCGCCCCTGCTCTCCCCTACAAAGAACACCAAACAGCACGCAGAACAAAAACAAAACTGCGGTTTCAGGATAAGCCACGGTCTGCTAAAGTTGTAGGATATTGGGAAATAATAATGTCTTTTCTGTTAACCAAATGCATCGCCACATTATTATGCTTCTTTTTATTCTTCGCTATTGCTCCAATGCAAATGAACAAGAGCGCCGTTATTTTTTGCCTAGTGACGTGTGTGTTCAAGTAAGCCGGATATGCGCAGATTCTGCGCAGTGCGCTGTATTTAATATATCATAATGACTCACGAGTTGAGTATTTGCGCTAAATCTGCGCAGATTTGGCTTAAACGAACTTCCCCAGCAAAGTGAATAAACATAATAAGTAACCCAACAAAATTGGCTAGTGATTTCACAGCGTTACTCGCCACAGCTGATTTTTTTTATCACTAGTAAATGGCAAATATTAACATTATTAAATATTTAATCCCCAAACTATATGGGGTAATTTGTCACAACGTTACTTCCATTAGACAGTTTTTTTTTTTTTTTTTTTTTTAGAAATATAAGGACTGGTTTAATTACATTGGTAACAACTGTGAACATTTTCTTTCTTTCTTTTTCTCTTTCTCTCCGTCCATCCATCTGTCTCTTTCCATTTGTGTATCTATCTGTCTTTCCGTCCATCCATCTATCTACCTACCTATCTCGGTCTCTCCATCCGTCTATCCGTCTATCCGTCTGTCTATCCGTCTGTCTATCTATCTATCTATCTATCTATCTATCTATCTATCTATCTATCTATCTATCTATCTATCCATCTATCCATCCATCCATCCATCCATCCATCCATCCATCCATCCATCCATCCATCCATCCATCCATCCATCTATCAATCAAAGTATTACTATATAATTTTTATTCACACTATAAGAACCAGATATTGCATAAAATGAGGGGATTAATCCAATAAAACAGGTTATATATTTAACAATCCTAATGAATAAGGTCAAATGTTAGCTAGATAAAACAGGACTAATTTGCTTAAACTAATTTGCTCTTAGCAATATGCATTAAAAAAAAATGAAAAAAGGATGTTCACACACAATTAGAAACAGGTAACATCTGTAGTTGTTCAAACAGAGGCAAACATTTGTTCTACATGTACATGTATGAATTTATTGGTACACACATTAAACTATAGCATCCTTCTCAAGCTCTTGGGCGGACTTCTCAAGAATGTTGCTTGCACATTATTGGTCATTCTTTTAGCTCATTTATTCATCTTAAAACATTATATTACATCATACAGTCGGAAAATACATATGAAGGAATTGGACAGTACCTTCAAACGAAGAGCAATGAGAGTATATTTAATGAAAAGCCAAATCCAGCAATATCTGCACTATAACTTGCCAGAGGGAAAACCTTATTAGATTAGCTGGGCCACTTCACTTGAATCACATTTAACAGCTAAGTATTCATATCTATATGGACCCCCTAACCCCCCCTAAACCCCCTCTATTGAGATATATAATATATATATAATAATAATTTAATGCAAAATGCAATTTTTAAAAACATTCCAAGACCTTTTTTGAAGTTTATGTACTCATAACAAATAAAAATACATTTTACCATCAAAAGGTGTAATATGGTGAAGCCAACTTTTACGTAAAAAATTAAACTAGAAAATAATTGCAACAATCAAGGAATGACAGGACATTTTTCTATGCAAGTGTTCATGTATTAGTCAAAACCAAAAAAAGTAGGCAAACGTTTACATTCCTACCCATGCAAGTTATACATTTCAATGTTACTTGCAGCACAAAATTCAGACTTGTTAATTAACAAGTCACTTTCATTTACATCAGATGAGTCTGTCTTTTCATGACCTGGAAACAACTCTCTATCCAAGTCACTTCTTGTTAATGAACTTGCTCGTACATTGGAAAACACTTGCAAGGTACCCTCAGGATAACGTTTCGTGAACAGATAACCACTACTTTGGTTGTGTCCTTACAACCGAGCGCTACAGCGTGCTGGATCAGACAGTTAAACACAGAAATTACTTACAGCATGAATTAGTCAGTAGAAGTTCATTAGTGTGGAAAAAAAAAGGCCTTTTTAACAGCATATTAAAAAAAAAAAAAAAAAAATTTCTGCAAATGTACAAGACGGCAGTTCTAAGAGCTGAAAAACACATGTAGAAGCATGAGTTTGGATGATGTTGAAGCCACAGAGGCATTTGAGACGTGACAGACCAAGGAAGTGAACATTTAAGTTTTTAGGCTCCCTTACAGAAACACAAGGGATGACTTTGATGTAATACTATCCAGAAACATGAGATACTTTTAATGTGTTAAATGGCATGTTTAAGGAATATATTTAAGGTTAGAACATTTAAAGTTTAGCGCCATCATAAAATGATTTCAAAGCATACTTCAGTTCGTAACAAACAAAAAAACAATAGTACATATACTCGGTCTTACAATGGGGCAAGTGTACAGTTTTAGTTACCCTATATACTTCATTTGTAGAGCATGTACATTGTGTACACTTGGCCAATTGACTTCCACAAAAATTGAGTACGTAACAATTTTTTGGTTTGTTTTTTCACAAACTGAAGTACAAATCAAAATTATTCTGAGGTAAACAACCTGGAGATTTCATCCTGATGGAGACCATTAAATGGAACAGATTTGAGAGTTGAGTAAAAATTGTTCATTTTGCCACATTTATTAACCGCCATTATCCTGAGCAAAGGTTTGTTAGTGTGCAGTTTTGTTAATTAAATGCTCTTGTAGTTAGCTGTCAACATTAGGACACCAATAGAGGTGGGCCATCACATGATATCACTAATATCACAAGCATAAACACTGTCTAGAATGCAACCCTGTGTACCTATAAGTCCTAACGAAATGTGCAACTGCACTTGAGAGGCTCGGAGTGACATTAGTGCTCAGAGGCAGTTGTGGGTAGGGTCTTTCTGGTCTTAAACCAGTCCTACAAGGGCTAGCCTTCGAAAAGAGCAACACAAACCTGGCAAGTAACAGACACGCTGATGTTTAATGCAGAGAAAGGCGCTGATGGAGTTCAGGACAGAAAAACAAACTCAACAAACAACACAACGCAAAGCATTTAAAAAAAAAAAAAAAGAAAAGCACACAACTCAATCAATCATCGACAATGAAAAAATCCAGTTCTCAATCAAGATGAATGTCATGGACCGTTAAGACAATGGAAAGAGTGTCAGAGACGAAGGATGCAGGATGAAGTGTGAGATCAGATGCACGTCAGACACAGTCAAGGAGGGGAAACAAAGGCAAGAGACGGGCTTGAAATTTGTGGTCTAAAAAGAAGAACAGAGAACGATCCAATAAATACAAAGGTTCAGAGGGGGGACACAAGTCTCAGAGCAGGGTATATGATTCTGAGCGTGTGGGGGTTCAGGGGGTTTCTGGGCGGTGAGGGGTCACAATCAGCACTTCGAGAAGGTCTGCTTGATTTCGTCCAGAACATTCCCCAGCAGCGATGGCTCGTCACACTTGGCGTCGATGGAGACTGTCTGATCGGACTGGAAGAGAAAGAGAAAGAGAAAGAGAAAGAGAAAGAGAAAGAGAAAGAGAAAGGTTAGCATGAACAAATGTGCAGATGCATCTAGCAAATTTAGGGCTGATAACTGAGCTGTTCTCGTTCCAAACTTCATGTACTAAAAGAATCGTTTGGTGGAATCAGAATCATTACAATTCAATTCCTTGGGATCTGTATTCAAAAGATTCATCTGAGGCGTACTCACGGTTTTGACCAGCAAACAGACGTGGTGACCCTGGATTGACCTGCTGTACATGGAGGCGCAGGAGTCAATCCTCTCCACAACTGTAAAAACAGGTAATAAGAGTACAAAAGATTTAAGGGTTGATATATTTTAAAATGTATTACAGGCATCTCTGTGAAGTCAGCGCACCAGAGAAGTGATGGTGGAAACAGATCCTGGCCAGCAGGTGGTGGAAGGGCATGTTGACCCCCTCTAGCCGTAGAGAGCTACCCTTCAGGTCGCCCGACTCCAGCAGCTTAGCGTATGCGTCACTGACAACACAAGATACAAATGTTCAGCTACATGAAATCACTTTGTACAGTAAGATTACTTTTTAGTTTTAACCAATTAACAACTATTTTATTTCTCTCTCTCTCTCTCTCTCTCTCTCTCAGAGAAGAGAGAAATAAAATATATATACAAAAGCATTATAAATGGTGTTATATATAGTGCTCTACACACTCAGTGGCCACTTTATTAAGTACACCTGTTCAACTGCTCATTACCCAAATATCTAATGAGCCAATTGCTGCATCCAAAAACTGAGGCCACATCTACATGAAGCCAGAGCTTTCCCTATTTCGATCTTTTTTTTCCTCGTCTAAAGAAAGATCTGCATACACACGAAACCATTGAAACGACTCAAAACGATGTAGTAAACATGCCAGACCAGTGTGTGGCACTGTAATTCTGCCACAGAGATACACTAAAAACAGAGAATAAGACTTGGAGCATGCGCATAAACCTTGCGCGCGGTATACAAACTTTAGTAAAGCTTAGAAATAAAGATTTATTTTAGTAAAGCCAATAGGCTCGGTAGCTTCTGCCACACAAACACAAGCATGTAGTCCGCTATTGTCGTTGTTGCGGTTACGCAACGTAGTGGTGTCTGACTAGGGTCGAGACGTAAGGTGATGACATAATTTCACAAAAAAAAATACGGATTGGCTGTACACACGAAAACGCAAGGGTGTCGTTTTCAGATTTATGCACTCTGGGACCCGGTTTTTTGCATTTACAGCTAAACTCGTCTGTGTGTGCATTCCAAGGTAGGAAGGCATCAAGGCACGTCCTAATCCAATGTTAGCTTCACTTGCTGTCCATAATGAGTAAAATAATGAGTCTGCATTCTGATGTAGAACCTGGAAGCGCTGAACTTAAACATCGTACGAGAATGACACTGAGGAGATGATATTATTGAATAAATTCATCATTTTTGTTTTCTTTTTGTGCACAAAATGTATTCTTGTCGCTTCATAAAATTAGGTTTGAACCACTGTAGTCGACTGTTTTAACGATGTCTTTAGTACCTTTCTGGACCTTGAAAGTGGTGGTTAAATTGCTGTCTATGGAGGAGTCAGAGAGCTCTCAGATTTCATCAAAAATATCTTCATTTGTGTTCTGAAGATGAACGGTCTTACGAGTTTGGAACGACATCAGGGTGAGAAATAAATGACAGAATTTTCATTTTTTGGTGAACTATCCCTTTAAGGCAGTTCTGAAGGCAAAAGAGAATACAACCCGGTACTAACAAGGTCTACCTAATAAAGTGGCTGGTGAGTGTGTGAGTATAAATTAGATAAAACAGTGTACATATATCTATACATTTACATATAGGTTTACATATACACTTTTATTTTTAGCTGTCTATATTTTTTATATATATATATAAAAATGGAGCACTCTATGTGTGTATATATAGTGGTCTATTTAAGGTAACATGTTCCTCACCTGTAGCAGGGAGTGGTGATTAGGTATGACGTGCATGTAAAGTGCAGTTTGAAGTCCAGTTTCTCATGAGTGGAGGATTCTTCAGACTACGCCAGAAAACAATCAATACACACATGAACAATAATAAAACTAACACTACAACTGTTTGGAAACATTTTCGTGTGTGTATGGGAGTTTACCTTAACTATAAAGGTGAGGGTTCCCTTTAGTTTCTGAGGCATGACGATACTCTGCACTGAGAATACGAAGCGGGCCTCGTTTGAAACCCCTGGAAAAAGACCAAATACATGAGTAAAATCTGCCTAGTAAATGGCACTTTCAGGAGTATCGCTATTCTGACCTGGTGGCAGTTGGAAGGGGACGGTGAGGCCATCGTGAGGTCCGGCTCCCTCCGGCCGCTGCAGTTTGGAGTTGAGGGAATCCAGCACATTGAACTCCATTGACTTGAGGAAGCTGTCGCTCTTGTTCTCAAAGATGACCGACACCACAACTTTGCTCTCATCCTGATGGTTGCCCTGGATATCATACACCTTAATAAAAAAAAAAAAAAAAAAAAAAAAAAAAAAAAAAAAGGGAGGATTTATCGTAGGAAACAATAAAAGAGGCCAAAACATGCAGATCATGCCAACACACGCAACACTTCGATCTCAGCAGTTAAATAAGCCCAGAAGAAATGGAGGAGTATAACAAGCCCAAAAATCTGATCAAAAGAGTTAAATGTCTTAGGTATCATCACCTAAAACAAAGGAACATTTAACAACTGATGCTTCAAGTCAGAGCTCAAAGGCGATTGCACGGTCTTATAGCACTCAACAGACTTTAGTTACAGTAGACACCATATTTAATTTGACAAAAGAAAACAAGGATGTGAGGGATGCAGTTTGTTCAATATGTTGTGTACATGCACAAATTTTATTTTACTTGAATAGTGAACTTGCAATTGAAATAACGACAATATATTTCTATTGTATTGCATTCACCAGCTACAAAAAATTACATACATACATACATACATACATACATACGTGTGACTGACCTCTTAACCTGTTTTTTTTGTATATGGTGTCTATTGTGCCTAAAGCCTATGTCACAGCAAGTTAGTAGCAATAACCGTAGTTCTGTTGCTATGGTTACCTGATCAGCATCTTCCTTCATCTTAAAACACAGATACAGAGACACATGGAACAATACATCACTCATAGACTAGAGACCAGTATCACTTAAAGCAATGAGTCACTTCAGCGAAAACAACAGCCGTGTTTCAGGATCATAAGATCTCAATTACTGCTTGAGCTTCATGCTAGTGCAGGGCACAAATGGACTGAGTCATCTTCAAATCACACTCACCATCTTGATGTAGGAGTTCTCGGCCAGCAGAGAGTAGTTGGACATGGGCTGAAACGAGATGGAGGTTGGATAAGTACAAGATAAAGTGTTTTTACATAGCATTTAATGACAGATTGGGCTTCTGTGATTGGCTGGCTGGATAGATACTGACTGGCAGAGGCTCCTCGTCCTCCACAGTGCCATTCTGCACCGAATCCTCCCCGCCGCCGTCACTGTGATGGTGATGGTGGTGGTGGTGTCGCTTTTTCTTTTTCTTCTCCTTCTCCTCCTTTTCTTTCTTCTGCTTCTTCTTCTTGTGTTTAGATGATTTCTAAACAGGAAACCAATAGATAGTTGGATTAATCCAGTTTCAATAAAGCATCATTGTTTTGCATCACCATTGCCATTTCTAGCCTAAAAGTATATGAAAACCAATGAAAACAAGACAAAGGAACATGTCATGTGACCTGTTCATTCCATGAAGCACTGCAAATTACTAAACTGAATCAGCAATGTAGGTACAATATAAAACTGACTGATGATAAGTCAATATTTTAAGTATAAACAGGAAAGCCTGCCTTTAAGTGCACATGAACTTTAATGACATCCCATTTTTAATCCGTAGGATTTAATATGGAGTTGGCCCACCCTTTGCAGCTATAACAGCCTCAACTCTTCTGGGAAGGCTTTCCACAAGGTTTAGGAGTGTTTATGGGAATTTTTCCATTCTTCTAGAAGCGCATTTGTGAGGTCAGGCACTGTTGTTGGACGAGAAGGCCTGGCTCGCAGTCTCCGCTCTAATTCATCCCAAAGGTGTTCTATTGGGTTGAGGTCAGGACTCTGTGCAGGCCAGTCAAGTTCCTCCACACCAAACTCGCTCATCCATGTCTTTATGGACCTTGCTTTGTGCACTGGTGCACAGTCATGTTGGAACAGAAAGGAGCCATCCCCAAACTGTTCCCACAATGTTGGGAACATGAAATTGTCCAAAATGTCTTGGTATGCTGAAGCATTAAGAGTTCCTTTCACTGTAACTAAGGGGCCAAGCCCAACCCCTGAAAAACAATCCCACACCATAAAAAACAATCCCCCCTCCACCAAACTTTACACTTGGCACAATGCAGTCAGGCAAGTACCGTTCTCCTGGCAACCGTCAAACACAGACTCGTCCACTGGATTGCCAGACAGAGAAGCGCGATTCGTCACTCCAGAGAACACGTCTCCACTGGTCTAGAGTCCAGTGGTGGTGGTGTGCTTTTCACCACTGCATCCGACGCTTTGCATTGCACTTGGTGATGTAAGGCTTGGATGCAGCTGCTTGGCCATGGAAACCCATTCCATGAAGCTCTCTACACTAATCTTAAGGCCACATGAAGTTTGGAGGTCTGTAGCTATTGACTCTGCAGAAAGTTGGCGACTTCTGCACACTGTGCTCCTCAGCATGCGCTGACCCCGCTCTGTGATTTTACGTGGCCTACCACTTCGTGGCGGAGTTGCTGTTGTTCCCAATTGCTTCCACTTTGTTATGATACCACTAACAGTTGACCGTGGAATATTTAGTAGTGAGGAAATTTCACGAATGGACTTATTGCACAGGTGACAACCTATCACGGTATCACACTTGAATTCACCGAGCTCCTGAGAGCGACCCATTCTTTCACAAATGTTTGTAGAAGCAGTCTGCATGCCTAGGTGCTTGATTTTATACACCTGTGGCCATGGAAGTGATTGGAACACCTGAAATCAATGATTTGGAGGGGTGTCTCAATACTTTTGGCAATATATATTTATATATATATATATATATATATATATATATATAAAAAAAAAACAAATAAAAAAAATCTTTACACAAACACATACAACATTGAAAACAGCACTGAAAAAAAAAAAAGTAAAGAAAAATTATATATAAATAAAGCAGTTGTGTAAGACCCACCGTGTCCTCTGGTTCTGTGTCTTTAGGTTCATCAGGCTCAGATTCTGCAGCGGCCACTGGGCTTGTGTCGACAGCAGCAGCAGACAAGGGTGCCGTCACCTCCTATAAACAAACATTCATTAAAAAAACATGATGTTCCTGCTTTCAAAAAACCTTACACAGAGACTGAAGAATGATCATTTATACTACGAAGCATGCAGAATTAACAGTATCATGATTAAGAAGGGGAAAAAAGTTGATTTGATGCTGTTGGATCTACACAGTGGGAGAAAATGGTGAAAAAGTGGTAAACCTGCAGTGAGAAAGTGATGTGTTTGTTTTTTGCTTTTGAAGTTAACACTGTTTGCATTGGTACCGAACTATAATGTTTGTGCAGGTAAAAAATTAAGTACATCAAGTCCATTCTGTCTCAGGTGACCTACATTTGGTTCATGGGGTAAATACATATGCATATAAGCTGTTTGACTGGAACCGCAAGAACTGTCAAGAGTCCTGACTATTTATGATTATAAAGACACGATCATACAGGAGAAGTTTCACACACCAGTCATTAAGACACGTTTACACCTTTACACGTGCACACATGCATCCCAAACTACAACAAGTATAGGCAAACAGACAGAAATGTGCGAGACCTGTGAAAAGCAGCGAAGAGAGACACAGTAGAGACAGAGACTGGCACGTCAAGAACCGAGAGAGAGAACGGAGGGAAAATACAAAACAGACGCTCATTAACAAAGACAGACCGACAGCAGTATGACCCGAGGGGGAGGAGAGGGAGAGGACAGAGCATGAGGGACCGGACCTGGGCGGCAGGGGGAACAGGAGCGCTAGAGAGCCAGAAATCCAGATCCGAGGCCTAGAACAGAAAAGGCAGGGTGGGGAAAATGAGTCGAATCCTGTTTGACTCAAACAGAACCCCAAACAAATGCTCTGACCACCTCAGAAAACAAAATAAGCATATATTCCATCACCATGTTTGTTATGGACACTTCAATATTTATGTTCACTATACATAAACTCTTGTTTTAAGCAAATGTAGACATTTTTCATTTTGTTTAACACTGCACCCTCTTTTGATAGTAATTTTTCAAATTCATCTCAAACTCACGAGTTACTGATTTGAATTGGTCGAACAAGTAATAAAAAAACTACATACTAAAAACAAAAACGAACAAAAACAAGATACAAAGAAAAATAAAGCTACAATTTAAAAACTATGCTACAATTAAAATAAGTGCACAGACAGATATTTTCTTCTTAATAAATACATTAAATCATATTTTATTGTATTTCCAGGGTATTTTAACTCCTTTAAGCTCATGAATTTATGCACCATCTATGCATTTACTCTAACCCAAAATTGTACCAACATACAGATATGACATTCTACCAAAAAACAAAACAAAAATATATATTGTTTTTAGTTTGGATCTTTAAACATTTTCAACTTTGGACTACAGTTAAATAACAACATATATGGGTAAAGAGAATAATATATCAACATTTTAGTTGAGGATTCCTGCATGCTCTCATGCGTTTGTGCTGAAGTGGATTAGTTGATATAAATAAGTGTAATGGAATGAATTAACAATAACAATTAATTGTCCAGTAATCATTAATACACATTAACATTTTTTTCATGCTTTCTGTCTGTTTAACTATATAGAAATGATGATACTTGTGGCAGCCCAACGATTCAACAAAGTAATGGAATATTTCAAAGCTGTATAAATAAAGCAAATGCTGAAGATTAGTGATGTGGAGCTTTTGTATCATAATGTTTACTATCAGAGCAATTATACCTCAGATGTGGGCGGAGCTGCCATCTCTTTGGTGTCCTCTGATTGGACGGCCTCTTCTGGCTGGGACTCCATAGGCTCCTCCTCCACTTTGTGTTTCTTCTTTTTCTTCTTTTCCTCTTTGCTCCTCTACAACACATCAACATCATAATATGAATGGTTATGAAGTGCGATTACTCAAAGTAATGCTATACAACAGCACTCGCTCATTTATTATCTCACCTTCCTGTCCTTCTCCTTGTCCTTGTCTTTCTTCTTCTCTTTCTTCTCCTTACTACTCTTTTTCTTGGACTCCTGTGGGATGCTCTCGTTGTCTCGGTCCTCAGCAGGGCTCTTCAGCACCTCTGGGCGGTGGGTCCTCACGGGAAGCTTCTCGCTGTCTGCAAGCGGCCTGAAAAGAATAAGAGAAAAAGAGATTAAATGGACAGAAAGAAAAGGAGACCTTGAGCGAGAGAGATAACCAGGGGACAGTCACACGGAAGCTAGGAAAGACTTCAGCTTGTACAATATACGGGTCAAAAGTCTAAAGGCCTGTTTGCAACAAGTCTGATGTGACAAAGTGCCACAAAAAAAGTATATTTTTTCAACTAACAACTTTTGTTGCACAAAAACAATTCACACAATTTTTCTTACAACAACCAGTGTTGAAAATTGGTTTAATGTAAACAAGCAAACAAAAAAACAAAAACAAACAGCAAAACAAAAAGCAAAGCACTACAGGAAATGAATGATTTTAATTTGTTGAATGTCTGCATTTCTACGCCAATATAAACAAAATAAGGTTTTTAGTGTGCAAAGGCAAATTAAATTAGGTTTTGAGTTTGCAGCCAGTCAAAGCACTCCCAAATTAATCTCAAACTCAATGTAGTGATTTGAATTGGTCAAACGAAAAAAAAAAAACAAAAAAAAAAAAACTAAACAACAAGCAAATTTAAAATAAAACAAAACTTGACCTAGTCTCCAAACAACACAAAAGACAAATAATTGAAGTGAAATATTTCTGACTTTGTGTGAAGGGGTTTGCTTTACTTAATTTAAAATCTTGTGGTGCATTTGTTTTGTGTAAGAATTTCAGATTTGATGTAAAGAGGCCTTTAAAGCAGGATCATTTTCTTTTACAATAAAGCTGAAAACAACCGAGGGGTTTGAAAACCAGCACTCAGGTTTCAAGAGAAAAATCGAAGCCAGGCAAGACGGTCAACGCTGGCATGTACAGTGGGTACGGAAAGTATTCAGACCCCCTTACATTTTTTACTCTTTGTTATATTGCAGCCATTTGCTAAAATCATTTAAGTTCATTTTTTTTCCTCATTAATGTACACACAGCACCCCATATTGACAAAAAAAAAAAAAAAAAAACAGAATTGTTGACATTTTTGCAGATTTATTAAAAAAGAAAAACTGAAATATCACATGGTCCTAAGTATTCAGACCCTTTGCTGTGACACTCACATATTTAACTCAGGTGCTGTCCATTTCTTCTGATCATTCTTGAGATGGTTCTATATGGACTCTTCATTTGAGTCCAGCTGTGTTTGATTATACTGATTGGACTTGATTAGGAAAGCCACACACCTGTCTATATATAACATTACAGCTCACAGTGCATGTCAGAGCAAATGAGAATCATGAGGTCAAAGAAACTGCCTGAAGAGCCCAGAGACAGAATTGTGGCAAGGCACAGATCTGGCCAAGGTTACAAAAAAAAAAAATTCTGCTGCACTTAAGGTTCCTAAGAGCACAGTGGCCTCCATAATCCTTAAATGGAAGACGTTTGGGACGACCAGAACCCTTCCTAGAGCTGGCCGTCCGGCCAAACTGAGCTATCGGGGGAGAAGAGCCTTGGTGAGAGAGGTAAAGAAGAACCCAAAGATCACTGTGGCTGAGCTCCAGAAATGCAGTCGGGAGATGGGAGAAAGTTGTAGAAAGTCAACCATCACTGCAGCCCTCCACCAGTCGGGGCTTTATGGCAGAGTGGCCCGACGGAAGCCTCTCCTCAGTGCAAGACACATGAAAGCCCGCATGGAGTTTGCTAAAAAAAAAAAAAAAAACACCTGAAGGACTCCAAGATGCTGAGAAATAAGATTCTCTGGTCTGATGAGACGAAGACAGAACTTTTTGGCCTTAATTCTAAGCGGTATGTGTGGAGAAAACCAGGCACTGCTCATCACCTGTCCAATACAGTCCCAACAGTGAAGCATGGTGGTGGCAGCATCATGCTGTGGGGGTGTTTTTCAGCTGCAGGGACAGGACGACTGGTTGCAATAGAGGGAAAGATGAATGCGGCTAAGTACAGGGATACCCTGGACGAAAACCTTCTCCAGAGTGCTCAGGACCTCAGACTGGGCCGAAGGTTTACCTTCCAACAAGACAATGACCCTAAGCACACAACTAAAATAACGAAGGAGTGGCTTCACAACAACTCCGTGACTGTTCTTGAATGGCCCAGCCAGAGCCCTGACTTAAACCCAATTGAGCATCTCTGGAGAGACCTAAAAATGGCTGTCCACCAACGTTTACCATCCAACCTGACAGAACTGGAGAAGATCTGCAAGGAGGAATCCCCAAATCCAGGTGTGAAAAACTTGTTGCATCTTCCCAAAAAAAACCTCATGGCTGTATTAGATGAAAAGGGTGCTTCTACTAAATACTGAGCAAAGGGTCTGAATACTTAGGACCATGTGATATTTCAGTTTTTCTTTTTTAATAAATCTGCAAAAATGTCAACAATTCTGTGTTTTTCTGTCAATATGGGGTGCTGTGTGTACATTAATGAGGAAAAAAATGAACTTAAATGATTTTAGCAAATGGCTGCAATATAACAGAGTGAAAAATTTAAGGGGGTCTGAATACTTTCCGTACCCACTGTATGTACACTACCATTCAAAAGTTTGGGGCCAGTTTGATTTTTTTTGTTTTGTTTTTTAAAGAATTAATACTTTTGTTTGAGCAGAAATTTAAAATGATTTCTGAACATCAAGTGACACTGAAAACCGCAATAACAGCTGCTGAAAATTCAGCTTTGCATCACAGGAATAAATTAAGCTTCAAAATATATTCAAATAGAAAAGTCATTTTAAATTGTAATATTTCACAATATTACGTTTTTTTTTTTATTCTATTTTTAAATCAAATAAATGCAGCCTTGATGAGAAGATACTTTTTTTTCCAACCACAGGAAGAAGAAAAAAAAAAAAAAAAAAAAAAAATTACCGACCCCAAACTTTTGAAATGGAAGTGTACAAGTTATAGCAATATGACCACAGCCAAAACCCAACTAACAGGTGAGCTGATCAGTCATGCATGACATTCCTATTGAACATTAACGCTTCAGCAGTGACACCGCAAGTGCCAGGAAAAAAGGAGTAACAGGTGTTGGTAGTTGGGCAGTGGAATCCATTGGGTCACATGACCACAGGAAGAACTCACCTTGAGCTAGCACCAGATAGGAGACTTTCAGGAGGGCAGATGGGTGTGTGCATGAGGGAGAGAGAGATAGAGAAAGAGCAGTGTGTGTGAGAGAAAGGAGAAGATACAGGAGAACTGGAGAAGGTTCCTCTATACCAGAACACCAAAACCCAACAGATGCAAAAGGACAACTAGAGTTGTTTTGCATCTGTATGAACAGAGATTCTGGACTCATCAATCAGCATCTGCTAAAGATGGTTTAATGAATTGACAGCGGTGAGAAGCATGAAATTAAAAATAACTACTGAAAATTAAGTGGGAATTAATGTCCGCAGACTAGCAGAGAGTGTCTTGTACCAAACAATGGAGACAAAACAACAAGAATTCCTGAATAAACACATGTAGCTAGTGATGCACCAAAATTTCGGAAACCAAAAAATTAGTCTGAAACAGCAAAGATTAGGGAAGGGGAAATGAAAAAACCCCACATAGTTCTCAACTGAGACATAAAACTTTAATGGAAACACATTTACCGAATAAAAAAAACTTTGCATCAACTGTGGATGTAAATGGATAACTGGAATAACCAGCGGATCTGTTTCACTGCACAGCATCTCAAATGTTGGTTTGATCATTCTGAAATTCCTGAGCCAAAGTCTGTCATCAGAATGATTTGGTATAAAGACCTCCCAGAATCATCTCACATGATCGCGTTCCCAAACACCAGCATTTGAACGCAAGATCACATGACAGTTAATTGAGCTGCTTCTGCTCACTCTGAGACGCAAATAATTTATGGTGTAAGAAAAAAAAAGAGCTTCTGGGAAGCAGCCGATTGCAGAAACTTTCATTTTTATTTCATATATTTTGCACTAATTTCCTATGTAATGGCTATTTTGTTCTCTTGAACATATGGGATAGAAACGATGATGTTATTGGCAAATGTTTTATGCACTCAATTGGAATGTCGCAAATTAAATTCAAAACTTTGGATTGAAACGAAACTAGTGGTGTTTAATAACTGCTTCTCTGATTTGACCATGTCAGCATCTAATTTCCCACACACAACATGGTTTAGCTACAACAGGTAAACATGTCTGCAGTGTGGACGCAGAGTAGCAATTTTAAAAATTTGTTTAGCTGAAATCAGAAATGTAAATTTACTATGACTCTGAACAGCTCTGAGCAGCATAAAGAGTTCAACTTTCCAAATTTAATTACAGAAATGAAAACCTTCATTTTGGATTCGGTAAAAAATATTTAAAATTATTTTGGTGCATGAATGTAGCCCATGTATGAACTGTAGGTGGCGACAATGCTGTACATACTTGTCCAGATCGATGTCCAGAGCTTTATGAGGGTCATTGGGATCTTTATCATCATCATCACTCGGTAAGGCATTCTGGGAACAGAGACACACCAACGTTAGTGCGTACAGTTTTGTGGATAACAGTTTTAAGCACTTCAAAAGTAACAGCTGCCTACCTCTGGCATTTCCTCTGTGACTATGTCCACATGGTGAGCGGGCGTGATGTCTTCCTCGCTCTCGGGACCTGAATCCCCCTTCCTCCCTTTCCCTCGCTTCTCCCGCTTTTTCTTCTTCTCCTTCTTCTTCTTCTCCGCCTTCTCCTTCTGCCGCCGCTCCTCCTCCAGCTTCACGTACTGGTCAGACATGGGCATCCCTGGACCAAAAGAAGGACAATGAGATGAAAGTGCAGTTTTTATTCGGTCTGCTGAAGTGGATCACGCGTTAAGCGTTGTAGATTTACTCACCTGGGACTTTGAGAGGCACACTAAGGTCGATCTGCACCACCGGAATGTGTTCTACACCTGGCGCATCGTACACCTGCAATTGTGGAGAAGTTCAAGGAAGTAGTGATGGGAGAAACAAAGTTTTTTGGAGTCCTGAATCAATTTAACTTAGCTTCATAAAATGATTCACTTTTCGAAGCATTTCATTATATTTAATTTTAATTTTAATAAATAATTAATTTTAATAAAAACATTTAAGTACCATTTAACATGAAGGTTCTGTAAAATGTGTTTGGCCTGGCAAACAAGGTACACTAACAATAAATATCACTCCTTTTTGTATTATTTAAAATTCATTAAATTAGTTCAAAAAGAACCTACGTTACAAAACTTACCCAAGATCAGTTAAAAACCACTAGACACATTTTCAGGGATTACCAGATTAATGCATCTAGTGGCGAACCCTCTGAATTTTGAAATGTTTCAAGGTTCAAAACAGCATGACATAACAGTATCATTTGTTGAAGTCACGTGACTTTGCGAGTTTGATACAAGCTCCGAACCACTGATTACAATCTAAAGATTCGTGAATGGTTCTAAGCTAGTTAGAAGTATGTTTCAGCCTATGGTTTATGTGACCGCAAAAATGATCTGACTGCGTACCTTCTGAGATGATGGCGAGGCCTTTATGTAGAACGGGTTGTTGGCCTGTTCCTGCTTCCTGACTTCCCTCCTCTGTTTAAAATCAGGCAAGTGTATTAGGACAACTATATTTTTACATTTTCTGAAGGTCTGATGGACTGCATGCACTTACCCTAGCCAACTCTTTCTCGTCCACCTCAGTGTGTCTTGATCTGGAATGTTTAGGTTCTTCTTTAGCGAACACCGCTTTGGGCTTCTCGTCCTCAGACTCGCTCTCTGATGGAGGCTCATTGATCCAGGCGTCCAAATCCAGACTGAAAGGGAAAAACAACAGTTGTAAGATCTTTTCCTGTTGATTGCCTTGCGATACAATCAAGAAAGGCTCACCCTTCTGGTATAGGCACTTTCTTCTGGGCCTTGGGGGCCACGGGGTTGAGCTCTCCAGCAAAGAGAGCAGTCACTTCCTCGGCCACCTCCACATTCTTCTGCTGCAGCTTCTGGATGTACTTCACCAGCTGGAGGATGCAGGACGCCTGCGGAGGAACATCACAGTGAACACTGTAGTATCTGTGTGAAATGACTCATTATGACGTCATTATGAGACTGCTACTAAGCGTCAACTCAGATTCAAAGCCGTATTATTGGAATCGCTACCCATGAAGAGCATTTTGCTCAAACTCACAATTAATTCCAGTGAAGTTTGACATTAGCATGTTGCTAAGCTAAAAGTTCAATACTTGAACTAGTTTGACATGGGTTTAAACATCAGACAAAAAGTCAGATGGAGTCCGAGAAATGAAGACTCAAACAGACCATATCAGAACTTTTCAGACCCCATTAAACCCCCCAAAACCACACTAGACAGCATCAGACCACTTTAAACCTTCTTCAGATGCCCAATAATCCACATCAGCAATTGTTGGCAAAAAACACGCCATTTGTGTGTGTCCCTTTAAATGCAAATGAGCTAATGCTCACAGCCCACTTTCCAAAAGAGGGTGGAGCTTTAACAGCTTGCGCTTTGGTTGCTCAACAACAACAAAGCTGGAGAATCTCACACAGCCAAAATGACGACTGTCAGTAACTGTGTTCAGCCTTACATTGTTCAAACCGGAGTCGGACACTGATGTAGAGACACAGGAAGAAGTTACAACTTTTAGAATGCAACTGGATGTTTCTGAATGGTTAGTGGATAAATTTATGTAGTTGCTGTGGAGTTGATTCAGCTCATCGACTGGCATGTGCCGTCATGTTAATCTTTTGTGCATATCCAGCATTGAACTGACCCTCGCATGGTAACAACACTCTACTAGAACAACTCTTCCTCTTCTCTAAAACAGCTCAACATGGCCTCACCCCCTTTGTTGCATGTTCTTGGGGGCAAATTTTAGGGTTAGTGATGTCACCAACCCGGGAAGCAGCTCACTGTAGTCCCTACCAGCCATTTGTTGTAGTCCTCCCTATATATAAAGAAAATATCTCCCTTTGCATTGAACTTTTGAGCGTCGTAACTTTGCAGATGTTGTTTATGCTCAAATCATTATCAACCACCCCTTTACCATAATGGGCCTCATTCATAAAACAAGCAGAATGAATTGTGTAAATCGTTCATAAATCCGTTCTGATGTAAATTTTCAGATTTAAGAAGTGTTTTCGTCGATGGGATCACAAGTGGACGACGGTAAATACAGGTGTAAACAGGATCTAAAATGTTTTGATCTTGTCCACTTTCAGAGGTAGTCGAAAACACATTCAACCGGATTGCTTTCGTAGTGTAGACGCTCATGTGGTAGAATGCATTTGAACAACCACAAAAGACCTCCTACTGTCCGCCTACTGACCTAATGCGTAAACATTGTGAGAAGTGTGCTAACCAAATGGGATTTAAGCTTTGTCGGCTGAAGAACTAAGTTTGGTTTGAAGAAGAAAAAGGTACCAAGCACAATGTTCCCTCACCATTCCTGATTTCTAACACACTTGTGGCTGTCAAAAACAAAAGCTGATGCTCTTCGTATGTCTTTCCGTCATCTCCAGGCGTGTTCATATGTAAACTGCGTGAGCTTATTTCGTACATTAGATTGAAAGATCTGGAAAAAAAAAAAAAAAAACATACATTTACCCGCCCATAGACCCTCCTCCCCTTGAAGAAATCAGGACAGAAGTGGTTGAAAGTGAACAAAAGAGACGGATTAAAACACCAGGTGTAAACAAGTATGTGTTTCCCTCCTCCACTTGTGATCCGATCGACCAAAACACATCTTAATTCCAGATGTAAACAAGACTTTGGGCATTGAATTTTAATTTCATGCTGAATTCCTCACCCTCTCCTGCACTTCCAGGTTGGCACTCTGGACAAACAGCGGCAGTCTTTCTATAAGCAGCTGGCTGGTCTCCTGCGCTGCCTGGCTGTCGGTCTCCCCTTCATGCTTCTGCAACACAGTCGCAAACAGCTTGGCAGCATTTTGTACATACACTGCCTGGATGTGACCAGGCAGGGTGGCCACTTTGGGTCTCAGCATGGCCTCCAAAGTCTGCATGGGGTCCTCCAGATGCCTGTAAGGAAAGGTTAAAACATTAGCATTCTGTTATTATGTTTGTACCTTGAACCTTTCCAGATTGTTACCACGTACTCTGAGAACTCCCCACAGATCCACGCAGCAGCATAGAGAACCTCGCATATCCCGTTGCGCTGCGTGTTGCCGGTCAGCAGGTGTGCGTTGTCCAGCAGAGTGGCCATCTGAGCCACGGCAAAGCCCCGGATGGCTTTGACGCGGATGGCGACGTCCAGCATCTGAGAGGCGATTAGGTGGCCGTGCCTTGTGCCCTCCAGACGAGTCAGTTCTACCAGGATGCTGATGTACCTGGAAGACAGATAAGGTTGTTTTCCAGGTAAAATGCAAGATCTCTGGGCTAGATTAAATCAAAATTGACTTTTTTTTATTTATTTTTTTTATGGAATATTGCAGTATTATACATGATTGAGAGGAAAAACGCAAAGTTTCTTCATCCCAGGGGCTGGTTAAAGGCCCGTTCACACCAAAAATGATAACTATAAAGATAACAATTTTAGAATCCACACCAGCAGATGATATTGTTTTTTCACTTTAAATGCTCAAGCTTGTTACAGCAGGATTGATTCTGATTGGCTGTCAATGTTTTTATTGTTCATCAGCTGGATAAAATCGTTCTGAAAGTGATTCCAACGATATCGTTTCTCTGTGCTGTTATCGTTATAGCTGTGGTGTGAACTCTGCTATACTTTAATATTGAGAACGATTTTTTAGAACTATATCTTTATTGTGATCGTCCTTGGTGTGAACAGGCCTTAATACAATACAGTAGAATGGGAAAAAAAAAAAAAAAAGGCAAGGTCTTGGGACTACATTTGGGGCCGGTTCACACAGAAAATGTATTTGTGTTTAAAAACGCGAGACGCAGAGCAGTGTAATGAGGGAAAAAGCTTGAGGCATCTTTTTTTTTTTTTAAACTGAACTTATTTTAACTTGAGAGGCACATCTTTAGAATGCAACGTCATGAGCAAGACACTGCAAAATACGCGAGGTGAGAGTACAATGGTCAAAGACACCCCTCTTGCTCAAGTTTAGAAAAACTATGGAAAAGTAATGCAGTAGTTTAGTCTTACCACTCAAAGTTTGTGATATACTGGTAGTTGCTCTGGCTGCAGATGTCGATGATCTTGGTGAGCAACTCATCTCGGTAAGTAGTGCCTTCTGCTTTGTCCACATGCAGCATGAGCTTCTTCACAATCTCCATTAGGTTCTTCTTCGAGACCTAGTCACCCACATTTTCCATCACATTTTAGCAACCCGTTATATTTGAGCTCTTACAACATGACTTAGAGCAGAGGTGCCCAATCCTGTTCCTGGAGATCTACATTCCTGCAAAGTTCAGCTGATCAAACACAGCTGAACCAGCTAATTAAGATCTTCTGGAGCACTTGATAATTACAGACAGTTGTTGGATCTGAACTCTGCAGGTAGGTAGATCTCCAGCAACAGGATTGGGCACCCCCGAGTAAACAAACAAAGTTAACAAATGTCGTACACACCATGCCGTAGAGCAGATCCAGGGCTCTCAGGCGGATGGACTCATCTTTGTCGTCCAAACACTGAAGGATCAGGTCCTTGTGCGACTGCACGGATTTTGGGTGCGTCTTCAGGATCTTGGACATGGCCAGAAGACCCAAGTACTTCACTGCAAAACATCACAGTGCCTAAGTGACACTTGCAATGAAGCATAGTCTCTCTGTTCGCTAACTACAGCTGTATTGAATTTATGCTAATTGTTGTTTAACTATTAAAGTCGCCATGTAATGGAAGTAGCAACAGACATTTTCTTCAGTCTAGTGACATACAACCAAGTGAAATGGATTATCGAAAAGATTAAAAAAAAAAGAAAAGAAAAAAAAAGCAGGACGAGACTTTTTCTTCTATCCATAGATTGTTGACTGGATGGAGGCAGATCTAAATGCAAGCTTGCAGTCGATTGTAAGAAAGGGTTGGAGTTTAAACAGAATAATTGATTGGAGATGTTCGACATACTGAAAAGTCTGATGTTTAACCGGAAGATTGTGTTAAAAAAAATAAAAACCATGCATGGAAGAATAGTTCTGTTCTCAAGTCAAGTCAACAGATGTAGTAAATAGATAGGCTGAACTTCCATTTCATGATGACTGCAGTCTGCAGATTTTAAAGCCTTCTGCTAAAATGAGCAAAATATACAGTATTTTAGAAATGATACTATTCTAACGATTTACTACTTTGATATTACTGAATATGCAAATCTACATGGAGAAAAAACAAAAAAAAACAAGACAATGGGAAATGGAAAACACAAACACGAAGGACAACAAACACACACAACCAAGAACACACACCCCCACAAGAACACAAACAGACTTCAGTTTTGTTTTACTCTGCCAGATTAAATGCATATTTGATATAAAGCAGCTAATGTTTTAAATGCCTATAAAATCAAATAGACTAAATATAGATGCAAGACAATTAAAGCCACAGTTCTATAGTCTTACGGCCATTAGGACAGTGGGCATGTCCTCTACTTTTTAGCTTTGTTGATGCCAAAACAAAATGTACAAATACACTGATCTATTTAAGGAACGCATGGGGCTTCAAGATTGACAGAATGCCAAAACATTCAGCTGGAAGTAAATATCAAATGGCCCTGTGAGAAAAATCTGCGGATTTTGAGAAACAAAACATTGCAGTCCAGGATTCACAGAGCTATTCTACAGCCGGCATCACTGGGACACCGATAACTCGAACTCCTGCAAGATAATTTAGATTACTTATTGTACATCTTGAAATATTATTGATTTATTGAGGAACTTTTTCTCTTAAGCCAAAAAGCTACGATTGACTCTTGCCAATTCTCTATTGCAGTACTGAGGTGTCTTCGAGTTATCCAGGATGGAGATCTACATGGACTCCATCTACAGGGCCAGAGGGGGGACTCAGAAACACACAGACAATGAGAGAATGACACACTGCAGGCATTGACAGAAGGCTCACAGTTCTGGTCCGAGTCTTCAATCAGGATTCGCAGTTTCTGCACACAGAGCTGTGGATCGGAGAGAGAAATGGAAAACAGAAGGAGAGACAAAAAGCATTACTAGCATGTTTAAAACCTTTCCACACCATTGTACATCAACAACATCCAAGAATTTATTTAACTTATACTTATCTATAAAAATAAGTAGTTGTTGACCAAGTTTTGCAATGGCTGAATGCTGATCTAGAGACTGTAGTGTCTGATATATAATATAATTGACAATTATTTATTCATTCATTCATTTAGCAAATGCAAAAATGTATTACATTGTATACATCTGAATATATATTATTTAAAACATTTGATTAAGATTATAATATTTGAGCCATTGGCCCAAAATGTCCAATATTTACTCAATTTAAAAAAATAAAATTATAACAATAATATAAGTTTGTGCGTTAGAGTATCTGCTTCTTCATTAATTTAAAAAATATATGAAAGGACAAATATTTTAAACAATATTTATCAAATTGTATATATTTATATGTATCTGAAATATTTTATTAATTAAATTTGAGACATTCGATTCAGCGCATCCAATATTTTTTCACAAAAAAAAAAAAAAATTTTTTTACAAATTTATCATGTTTGTGCTTTAGATAACCTGCTTTTTCAGTTCTTCGTTAATAGGTTGTTTTGCAATCACGTAGTTCTGGTGACATGCAAAATTAATGTGGAGGGCAAGCAGTGAAAATTAGAATGGAAGAAATGGGGAAAAGTCTGTACTGTGCTGGTTAAGAAGGGTATAAACAGAAAAACAACATATTTTGGACGTGAACCTTATGTTATGAAGAGGAGCGATTTTTCTACTCAATTGAAAGACTTGACTGCCATCGAGGAGGTAGATATAGAGAATGCGAAGCTGCCGTCACGCCGTGTTCAGTTCTAATCCGGGTTTATATCGGGCTGCCTTTCTGCTAGTGACGTTAAGGGCAGTATTTTTGATTTTCTGTTGTGATTGTGAAAAATGTCGCCATTGTAGGTCATTTATGCTGAATCGAGAATTGCAACAAGAGCTCACATCATCGTTCAGAGAAAAAACTGGACGATGTAATACATTTTTCACCTTTTCTACCTGTAAAAACACACTAAGGGGTTGAGGCGGTGATGAGGAGACGCCATGTATCAAATCTAATAATGTCACTGGTTGAACCGACTCCCTGTGTGTCGTTTACTTGTCCTTTTTGGGATGTATGCTTCTCTTATTTCTAGTCTCACGTGACCATAAATAATCACAAAGCTGAGTGTTTTTGAAAGTGTTGTATTTTGTTTGGTTTAATAATTAAGAGTATGACTCTCACTCGGCTTGTGAATGAGTATAACTTGCACGCAGCCACTTCACACGCTTCTATGGGTTTGATTTTGGTTGTCATTTGTTGAAACAAATAAAACAAATAAAAATACAGTGTGTCGGTGTCTGTCATAGACTGTAAAAAGCGTGTCTGTCCGCTTAATGCCCCTCTGATTCTCCTCCGTGGTCATATTGGAAAATGAATATTTACAAAGAAAACATTAAAACTACAGTTACATTTATACCCTTCCAACAAAGAAATGGATCGACTTCTGTCAGCTTGTTGAACGCATTTTTTTTTTATTTGGACATTTTCTACCATATGATGGCTGAAGCAGCAGCGCGTGACACTGTTTTCACGGTAACCAGATCAACATTGTAAAACGGAATTCTACAAAACTGAAGTGAAAACACCAAATGATCAAGCAATGGGATCAAATATCTTCTCTTCCCTGCAAACGATACCAGAAGAATGTGATTATTTAACAAAGTCAAAAACAAAAAAGTTAAGCAAGTATCCATATTCATTTCCGTATCGGCAGATGCAAAACGCTATAAAAGGTGACAACTTTTAAAGTTAAAAAAAAACGAAAGTTTAAAGTTACTTAAACGATAAAAGCTCATTGTGGTTTCTCGGTTTGATAGATTTGAGCAACCATAAATGACGCAAAACATAGGAATTTTGAGTTTGTGATAGGATTCCTATATAGAAAAATCACTCATTGCCCTCCAGCCGTATTTCGTGTGCAGCAATGACGTCGTGCAAACAACCTATTGAACAGTAGGAAATTATATGAATGGAGATATAAATAAATAAAACTAGGACATGAAGTATCAATGTAACACCTTAAGAAAAATAAATGTGATATAATCACTATATTTTAATCAACACTATCTTATTCCATAGCATCTCCATACTGGGCTTTATGAATTACCACACTATAAATGCAGATGTAAAGTATAAATCTGACTGGTGTGGAAAGGGTCCATATTAATTGTGAATATGAAGCTGCTGGTCATATTGAGTAATGTGACAATGGCCCACCTGTATGCTAGCACTGTGATTGGGCATCCCAGAAGACAGTGAGATCAGCACTGAGGTAAAACAGGAGAGAGAAAAGACATCAGTGGTGTTGTTAAGAAATGTTTATTTGAGTACAACACCGGGTCACAGCACCAAATAATACTGACCTGCTATGACCGTGTTGACACACTCATATAGAAGCGACATGGCCGAGGTACTGAGAGAGTAAATGAGTGGAAGGACAAGAAGAAAAACAAAATATTATATTTAACCCTAATATTTTTGGCTAGTTTGAGTCAAGTGTTTTAGTATCACTGTTACCTGTGGATGAGGTTTGTTAGGGGCTCAATCAGCTTCTTTCCTAAACGAGGCTCCAAAGGAGTGAGAGCACCAAACTAAAACAAAATATTGAAATCTCATTAAAGAAAAAGACAAAAGCATAGAATCTGTCCCCTTTAACCCTACTGCATCATATTTGATATGCACATTTCTAAGGCCTCTATCAACATGATCAATGTACTACATGCCATCTGTCATCTGATTGATACTTGATACTTTTTTTTAGCAAATAAAATGCCTTTTAGTATAAATTTAACTAGTAAACATAAGAATAACTTATTTTGTTAGTAATAATTCAAAATGTACACTTACTGGACTGAATCAACATATATATGGTAAGTAAATCTAATTCTTAGAAAAATCATTTTAAAATGCATCAAAAAAGCTACATCAGGCTTTTGAGGAACGTCACATCTCTCAGTCATCATTGCACTGTATTATATGTTTTGCCCTCACAATAAAAACTAGAGATTTGACCATAAAACTAATAATTTAAAGGGGGGTCTAATGCCATTTCATGCATTCTGACTTATTTACTGTTAAAGAGTTGGATTCTCTTGCTAAACATGGCCAGAGTTTCATAAAACAAGTTGGATTTATGACGGAGTATTTCTGTGCCAAATACACTCCTTCAGATTTCCTAGATGCTTCGGAGAGTTTTTTCGAGTATGGCCCTGTATTACGTAATAAAGGGTAAAATTCCTTGTATGGGCACTTCTCCCGGAAGAGAGAGTGAGCGCACACACACACACACACAGAGACACACACAGAGACACACACACAGAGACACACACACAGAGACACACACACAGAGACACACACACAGAGACACACACACAGAGACACACACACAGAGACACACACACAGAGACACACACACAGAGACACACACACAGAGACACACACACACACAGACACACACACACACAGACACACACACACACAGACACAGAGACACACACACAGACACAGAGACACACACACAGACACAGAGACACACACACAGACACAGAGACACACAGAGACACAGAGACACACAGAGACACACACACACAGAGACACACACACACAGAGACACACCAGAATGGTTGCCTCTTCGGAAATTCAGCAGTGTTTACCTGGCCTCTTTGTGGCAGCACGAAAAATATTCTAAAACTTGTATTCAAATTGTGAATAGCCTATATTAAACACAAAGTGAGCAAAGCGTGCTCCCTTTAATATAATCATAGCTTTCAATCAGATGCAGCGTGATTGGCTACAATACTCAGCGCTGCAAATCGTGCTGTAAGCCTTTAACGGTCTTCAGGCAGAGCGTGAACACAAATAAGCACGGGACCATTTGAAAGTCCCTGTCAAATGCACCGAATTGAGTTGGAATCGTCTTGGCTATTGGACCCACAGTCCGCCCATGCCTACCGCACGTCCGACCCGCACCACACCGTCACGTAAATATTATTCCACCAGTTACATAAATTTGCCGGGTCACCTGTCGGGTACCCGCGGGTATCTGCCCTCAAGATCGGCGCTTATGGTTTTATAAAACCATAAGCATGGGCGGACTGCAGTCAGCAGCCATATTACCCTGTAGCCCAAGACTGGTTGCCCACTGAAGCTAAGCAGGGCTGAGCCTGGTCAGTACCTGAATGGGAGACCTCCTGGAAAAACTAGGTTGCTGCTGGAAGAGGTGTTAGTGAGGCCAGCAGGGGGTGCTCACCCTGTGGTCTGTGTATACCCCAGTATAGTGATGGGGACACTATACTGTCAAAAAAAGCACCGTCCTTCGGATGAGACGTTAAACCAAGGTCCTGACTCTGTGGTTGTTAAAAATCCCAAATGTGGCCAGGATGTCGGGGTTACACCCCTACTCTTTTCGAAGGACATCCTGGCCACATTTGCCCATTGGCCTCTGTCCATCATGGCCTCCTAATCATCCCCATACACTGATTGGCTTCATCACTCTGTCTCCTCTCAACCAATAAGCTGGTGTGTGGTGGGCGTTCTGGTGCAATATGGCTGCCATCGCATCATCCAGGTGGATGCTGTACATTGGTGGTGGTTGAGGAGATTCCCCTTTCCGTATGTAAAGCGCTTTGAGTACCCAGAAAAGCGCTATATAAATGTAAGGAGTTATTATTATTATTATTATTATAAACAAGTCCCAGTTTAACACTGGATTTACAGATTGTTTGAAACTGAAAGATGGAGCGGTCACAGCGATAATGATCCCGGTCATGAGTTGGAACAGCAGGTGGCGAGTAAAACTGCATCAAATGTCTGTTTTGTTGGCAGTTGGCGTGTAAGTGCATATATTATCCAGAGATAATACGATGGTGTATTGTGTGTGTTTGAATACAGTTGTTTAGCTGGCCATTAACAGCTTAGCTACAGAAAAGCTGCACGTGCTAGTCACTTTTTAGCTTCGCCCCCAGCTCGCCTCCAGGAGCTCGGCTGTTTGCGGAAAGACTCGGTACAGCACATCTTTCTTTTATAAATCCGATAAAACTAAAGACTTTTCGGAGATATGAAGAATGCTATACTACTCTATAGGTACTGAAGATTAACATGAGATTGGCAGAAACTGTGTGTGTTATGTACCTTTTAAATATCATCTAACTAAGACATTAATGGGATATAATTTACAGAATTTCATCTTACTTTCTGGCCATATAGATATCAGGAACTATACCAAATCGCATATTTCTTGCTCAGTTTGGGCCTCTGAATATTTGTTTTTCCCTCTCTAGTATGAGCCCCCATATTCTCCTATATCATATTATATGAGCCATAAAAGCCTGATGTATCAAATATGATGCTCAACAAAAACAACAACAAAACTTTTTTCAAACTTTTTTAGACTTCAAAATTTTGTTCAATAAATAAATAAAGGTTCCATAAATGGTTCCATTTACATACAACAACAACAATTTTTTTTACAGGGTTAAAGCCCAACACATTTACTTTCTTACCAGCTTAATGATCTTGATAAGGACCCAGTTGTTGGTGGAGGAGGTCATGAGTTTGAAGAACAGAGGCGCCAGGGAAAGGTAGTTCTTGGGATTTCTTCTGGCCAGTTCACAGATGACGTTTACAGCAGCTGACTGGACCCCTGGGACATACACAATCAAACGTTCAGGTGGAAGCCTGAAATATTAGCATTTAGCAAGCCACATTAAGATGATGATTTGGCATCCGTACCGGGATCTGGGTCCTCAAGCTTCTCTTTGAGTCGTGGGAAGGCAGGACGCAGGGACTCGGGGTACTTCAGGAACACTTTGTACATGATCAGCACTGCCTTCTTGCGAATGTATGGCTTAGTGTGGGACATCTGAGATGGATGAAGGGTGAGAGGGAATGAATGTGTGCTGAATGTCAATATTTGCCTGAAGAAAAACACTCTGAATAGCTTTACCAAAGTCATGATGTCATTGGCCAGGTCACGAGCCAGGTCGGGGGTCACAAAGCAGGAAAGGCCAGTCAGAGCCACGCCGGTGTCATACTGGTTGGGACTACTGAGATCCTGGTGAGAGATGATAAAGCATACTATAGCAATCAGCAAAAGCAAAACAAATACAAGTGAACAGGAAGTTCAAAACGCACCTTGCGGATCTGATTGGTCGTCAGCATGATGACATCAGTGCCCTCATGAAAGCATTGTGATGCCGCAAGGTATCCGATTCGCTGAAAACGAGAAGAAAGTGTCATACTAAAATAACACTGTTGTGAACCTGTGGATATGGTCCGACTGAACGCTAACATTTTCGACACTGCCTCTCACCTTATATGTGAATTTGGAGGAGCTCATCACCTCCACGATGTTGAACGCAGCCCAACTGACATCATAACCAAGCATCTGCAACTGTTTGTAAGGGGGAAATCAAAAAAAGAAGTGACAGACTGAGCTCATTATGAAGCACATGGGAAAGGATAGAAATGATGGGCGGTCTTACGTAGGTGAGCTTGCAGACTGCATTGGCTTTAACAGCGATGTTGTCCTGTTTGAGTTCTTGTTTGATCTCATCGATGCATGTAGAGATGTATTTGGCCTGTAGAAGGAACAGGAAGTATTGTTAGAAGAATGAGCCAAAAATAAAAAACAATGCTCTTTATAACAGCCCTGGGCATCGTTTAGCTTCCTGTGGTCAACAGCATCTGTCAAATCACTGCCACTGTCATTAACAGAGAAGAAACATGTTCAAATTAAACATTTAGGAAAGTGACATTAAAGGTTTTGCCACACGTCCTGCAAGCGGGCTGGGTTACCTGCTAATATTTGATGTAACGGGTGGAATAATATTTACGTGTTGGACGCGGTGTGGGTCAGACGGGCGGTAGGCACGGGCAGACTGCGGGTCCAATAGACTATTTTGACTCAATTAGGGTACATTTGACAGCTGATTTCAAACAGCCCCGTGCTTATTTGTGTTTATGCTCTGTCTCAAAACTGTTAAAGGCAGCATTGAGCAAAATATAACCAATCGTGCTGTGACTGATTGACAGCTATAATGATTATATTAAAGGGAGCACGCTTTCTGTTTTTTTTTTTTCCTTCTCGCTTTAATCTATTCACAATTTGGATAAAAGTTTTAGCCTATTTTTCATGCTGCTATAAAGAGAACCAGCGGCCAGGTAAACACTGTTGAGATTCAGCATTTAAATGCAGAGTGAATCTGCTAAAATACTGTTATCAACCAGGACCTGTGCAGGACTCTGTTTGCCATACTTTTACCTGAAAACATACCTAGATAGTCATTTATCAAAACGATATATAATATAATATAATATAAATATACACATATGCCAAGTGATCATCTGCCATATTTTCAAAGGTATAGTTCACCTAAAAGATATCACGTTGTTCCAAATCCAGTTTTCCCCAATAAACACAAAAAGACATTTAATAAAATGTCCAAGCTGGTCCTTTCCCTATAATGAAAGTGGATGGGGAGCAAGGACACCTGTGTGACAACAGAGCAGGTCAGGGTTATTATAGTTAACTAAAATTAAAATCATTAAAAAAAAAAATGTTTGTTTTTTTTGTTTTTTAAAAAAATAAAATAAATCAACATTTTTTATTAACAAATAAATATTATATATTTATATCTATCTATATCTATTTATTTAGCTTAACTTGATGTACTAAAATAATTAAAAATCAAAACAAAAAACAATATAGACATTTTTAAAACTCCTAATAATTACAAAAACAACAAAATTACTCAACTTATATGAAACTATATGAAAATGGAAAATCTAAAAAATAAAAAAAACTGTATTAGTTTATTAATGCTACTAAAATAACACCTGGTTGGACCATTCTGTCGAAGATTTATTTTGTATTTTACAAAGGGAAAAAAAAAATAATTTGGGTTTGAAACAACATGAGGGCTAGTAAAGTAATTTCTTCAAATGATTAGTTTGACTTTGTGTCGCAATACTTTAAAATATGTTTTTTCAATACCAAATTATTCATCCTTTCTACTGTTTAATGATTTTTGCCTCGGAACAAGTGATTACTCAAAATGTTTGGCTCAGTGAGGGCCAAGGAGAACACAAAAATTCAGAAAAATGGTTGCTTCATGATTTTTCATGATGTTCTCACATTAGGCTATATATATAAGCCACAATCAAAGACGTGTTGTTGAAACCCAGAAGTTAAAAATAATAATTTTTAAAAAACTAGGTCGGTATGTTTGTGTGTGGAATCAATGAATGACTAAAAAGAACTGACAAACAACAATATCTCATGGCCAGTGACATAAAATAAAAAAAAAGAGGGGGAGAGAAGAACCTTGAAACAGCACTCAAACACACAGCACACACACTCTCTGCATCTCAGGGACACACACACAAAGTGCTGTTGTATGGGGCGAGTGTGGTGGTCATGTGTCTTTAGTCATGAGACAGCCAGAGCAGTGACAGGAGGGGAAGAACTGAAGGGGTTAGAGAACCATTACATGGGCACAGCCCCTCGTTTACCACAGTGATGGATAGCAAGACGTCTTCACTGGGGTAAAGAGTGCAAATATGTGGTAAAAGAAGGTTTTCCGGAAGATTTTCACATCTTTACAAAACCCATGTCAATGATGCATTATGGATCGTTTAAGCCCAGAGAAAACATACAAGGTAAACAAAGGTTCTCCAGAAGGTTCTTGTCAAGTCTTCACAAAATTCTTATGAATGGTGCATTATGGTCGATTTCCACTTAGAAAAAAATATATAAATATGAGGTAAATGAAGGTTCCCCACATGATTTTCCAGGCACATCTTTAAAACCCCTTGAGAATGATGCATTTTGGATCATTTAAGCCCCGTGAGACTAAAAATACAAGGTAAACAAAGGTTCTCAAGAAGGTTTTTGTCACGTCCTTACAACATTCTTGTGAATGACGCATTACGGATAATTTCCAACCAGTGAGACTGGGAAAATGGGATAAAGGAAGATTCTCCAAAAGGTTTTCAGATGCTAGTGAATGGTGCATTATGGTGCACCTAGTACAAATATAAATGATGGAAAAGACTGTTCTCTTGTCAAATCTTCATGCAGTTCTTATGAATGATGCATTATGTGTATAGTATGGGGTAAAATGTCCTCTAGAAGGTTTTCCAGACCTCTTTACAAAACCCTTGTGAATGATGAATCATGGTAATTTAGGACAAGCAAGACTGAAAATACAAGGAAACCCTGTCTACACTTGGTATTAAGATGCATTTTGGTCAATCGTATCTGATTACACCTGGTGTTTTAATCTGTCTCTTTTGTCCACTTTCAACCACTTCTGTCCTGATTTCTTTGAGGGGAGGGTTTATGGGCGGGTAAATGTATTCAATCACATGAGTGTCTATTAGCGTTACCACGATAATGGAATTTCCAACTTCGATATGATACCATGAAAAATAGCGATATTCTATACCATTTTCAATACCACGGGGAAAACTGCCATATATACCGCCATACAGATAAGTTGTTATATCATCATTTTTTGATAATTTGGGTAATATTGTTGTAATAGCTTACACACATAACGGACAGTTTTTTAAGACTTTGAACTACATTTAAAAAAGAAAAGAAAATTAAACAGTCAGTAATAAAATAAGAACAAATAAACAAATTGCAAATGACAGCACAAATAAATACAGTAGAATAAAAAGACAAATAAGATAAACATGGCTTTAAGTTTTTCAGGTGGGTCTAACAGTAGTATTCAGGAGAAATACTACAAAAATGAAAGTAATCAAATATAAAATAAAATTGGATGTTTCATTGTAAAAATTAAATACAGATTAATGCTTACAATTAAAGTTACAAAAGTTATTCAGTCAAGAGCAGCGAGTGATTTTCTCTTTGTCTTTTGTTCTTTGATTAACATGACATAGCAGCAGGTTTATTAGGTTGCTGTCACTTTAAAAGCTTATACACAGATCCAATATACTGTTACACAAAATTAATTGACATAATTTTGTATGTATTTGACCGTTTAAGCGCAATAAGCCACGGAAAAACTGAATTTGGTACTCACAAGCTGTTTGATAGATGGCTTTATGAGAGCACCACTTATTATAGATCAGTGGTGCACACGCTTACGGTATGAGCACAAAACCTGCGAGAATGACTAAAATTATGTGCAATACAACCACTATTCTTCCGGAGTGAATGAGACGAGTGAGTGACAGGAGGCGGGAGTGTGTCAATTTGCCATCAGAGAGAAAAGATTGAGAATGCGCATCTGGTATCGGTGTATCAATACTGCAGAAAAGGAGTATTGGAACCGTTTCAGATATTTCATTATTGATACATATTGAAATATCAATATTTTTGACAACACTAGTGTCTACAATACAAAAGTAAACTGGTCAAATGTGTTTTCGACTACCTTTGGAAGTGGTCAAAAGTGGACAAGCTCAAAACATTTTAGACCCCGTTGACATCTATCTACACATATTTAGCGTTGTCCACTTAATGCAAAAATGATGCATTATGGGTAATTCTTAACTGAGACTGTTCTTATGAATGATGCATTAAAGGGTTAGTTTACCCAAAAACAAATTCTGTCATTAATTACTCACCCTTATGTCGTTCCACACCCGTAAGACCTTTGTTCATCTTTAGAACACAAATGAAGATATTTTTGATGAAATCCGATGGCTCAGTGAGGCCTCCATTGCCAGCAAGATAATTAACACTTTCAAATGCTCAGAAAGCTATTAAAGACGTATTTAAAACAGCTCATGTGACTACAGTGGTTCAACCTTAATGTTATGAAGCGACGACAATACTTTTTTGTGTGCCAAAAAAACGAAATAATGACTTCATTCAATAATATCTAGTGAAGGGCGATTTCAAAACACTGCTTCAAGCTTTATGAATCTTTTGTTTCGAATCTGTGGTTTGGAGCGTGTATGAAACTGCCAAAGTGATTTCAGTAAACGAGGCTTCGTTACGTCATAAGGATTTCGAAAGGTTTCAAAATTTCAAATGGTTTGCATGACTTTGGCAGTTTGAAGGTTGAACCACTGTAGTCACATGAACGGTTTTAAATATGTCTGTAGTACCTTTCTGGGCATTTGAAAGTGTTAATTGTCTTTCTGTAAATGCAGGCCTCACTGAGCCATCAGATTTTATGAAAAATATTTTAATATGTGTTCCGAAGATGAACGAAGGTCTTACATGTGTGGAACGACATGAGGGTGAGTAATTAATAACAATTTTTATTTTTGGGTGAACTAACCCTTTAAGTCTTTCTCCGCCATTGAGTTAAGAATTAAGGGTCATTTTGACCAGGTAAAAAATGAAATTCTAGACGTAAACTAGTTTGGGTAATTTAATCTCTGTAACAACACAAAACCAAAAGGAAACAGAATGTTCTCCAGAAGATGTTCCTTATCCCATCCTCATTCAGTTCTAATGAATCATGCATTATTGGTAATTTCAGCCCATTGCCATGACTGAAATATTTGTTAGTTAGCCAAGAGTTGGATTTGACCAGCTCAGCAAACCATCAGTCAAGTATGAAGATGAACTCAATGTCCTTCTCAGGCAAACAAGAGAGCACAGTGTGAGGAATACCTTCCTACCTTCTTTCTTTTCAAGCACTACCAGCATGTTCAAATATGCCTATGATGCCCCAAAATGATTTGACTCAAATATTCAAACACACCTATATCAAAATTGTTTGGCTTAACCACAGATATAGTGCCCAAAAATACCATTTAGGTAGGCAGCTCACTTCCGAGACCCAGCCAGTGCTTAGTACACCTACCTCTTGAGGAAAACAAATATAGAGGTCTCGCATGAAACCACAGGCAGAGAGCAAACAGACCAGTGAACACACACGCACAGTCTGACAGTTCATTCAGGAGGCTATGAATATTTCACAGCACTGTCTGCTGTTGGCCAGGTAACAGACACGATATCTAGGTACGCCGGTACAGGTTACATTGACGAAGCCTTGCTGATACCTGACTCCAGATGTTTGCAGATTAAACAGGGCCAGGAGACTAGAACGGGAATGTTAAGGCAATGAATAAAGCAAGTTTTAAGCATGTCTGAATTTGAATGCATGGCACGTAAGGTGTGATTAAAACGGTTAAAACGGTTAAAACGGTTAAAAATTAAAAATGGTTTGATATTTAATTGAAACGAAAGTAGGTGACCAACATAATTAAAATAATTATGGGTTTGGAACGACATGATATCATTGGATAATGACAGAATTTTCAGTTTTGTGGGAACTAACCCTTTAACATATTACATGTTATTCAAATCATTAAAGATTAGCTTTAAGTGAGCATTAGATGATGGCCAAGGTAACCTAAATGTGAAAATAGAGGAAATGAGCAATAATAATTAAATATCCAATATAAAAGTTTTAGGGAGTGATAACTCGGACAGCTTGTTATCTTTATAGACGAGTGGGTGCGATCATAATTCTACATTTTTTTGCCACAGATTCAAGGCCACATCGGACAAAGCTGGTTGTTGAAATGACATGTTCACCATCTATGGCACACACAGAAACATCAGTGTTCTGGGTTTACTAGGTTTATTCCATTTCATAACACGTAAATCACTGACCTGATGTCTGCTGGAAGGGCAAACCAGTGACTAAAATCAATATGAGTCTCACAAAAATGGAACAGAATTCTGATGATATAATGAAGTAAAAGAGGGGAAGCCTTATTTGTTATTATAGATGCTCACTTTCAAAGCATCTTGTTCCTTTTTTTTTTTTCTTCCCCAAAGGGAGGGGCGAGGATGGAGCATATTGCACGAGGAAATTCAGCTTTGTCATTATAGGTGACCAGGCAGCCTGAGGCCTACTTCCACATCTTGCTCATTTAATCTATTTCAACCACAGATCACAAAATGAATGAAAGGAAACCAGCGATTCTCATCCCTGATGCTGTGGTCAAACTGACACGTGATATATCCAAGACGATGGCTGTGTCTCAATAACTAGTCAGCTGCCTACCTAGACAACATTTTTGGGTATCACAGACAATTTTGAATCAAACAGGGGATTAGAAGCCTGTTCGAACATTTAAAATCAAACGTTTTTGGGCATCATATGCATGTTTGAACATTTTGGGCTTCATCTGAACAAGTGTTGTCACAATACCTGACTAAAATACCAATACTGAATCGATATCACAAAAAACTACAACAATAGTAAAAGTAATTGAATAATATGATAGAACTTCAATTGTTTTATAAATTAATAAAATAAATAAATAAATAAAACATTATCAACCACATTCGCTAACCTTTCACAATTCTGAACAGGTTGGGATAGGCATGGGTGATATGACTATTTCATGATATGAGTAATTTAAGCTTTTTAATGTAATTTTATATCATAATAGTTATTTTAAAATATTTTAAAATTATTTTATTATTTATCTTTAAAATAAGCAAAGATGCAATCAATATTACAAATACAAATTAAATTAACAGTGCTTTAAAATGTTCAGGTAGGCTACAGTAGGTCTATTTAACAACAGCATTCAAGTAAGAAATTAAATAGTCAAATGTAAAAAAAAAAAAAAAAAAGCAGTGCAAAGTCTTCACTCTATAAATTAACTATATGCTGATTCTATTCTTAAGAAATATATGAAAGTTATTCAGTCAAGCAGTGGGTGATTTTCTCTTTTGTTGTTTGATTAACATTAATAACACAGACATAGGCTGCTGTCACTTTAAGACCTGACACAGAGATCCAATACATTGGAACACACCCGATTTCTTTCTTAACTGTTTACGTTCACTTAGACACACCAAAATGCGTTTGCATGGATACTTGCATTTTGATATTTTGACCATTTAAGAGCAATAACCCGTGAAATACAACTGAATTTGCGATGCTGTAGCTTTCTGCGTGCGCACTTCAGGTCTGAACCTGGCACCGCGGGTAGCACTTTAAATGATTTTTTTAAGGCTTATTACTCTTAATAACTCCTTTAACATCAAACATCTCCTGCACTTTATTTTCTAATGCGCTATGCGTATATATTTTACTCCCTGCAGGGAGGAAGCAGAGCTATGCACAGGTCGACACAAATTATGAAATATGGCTATTATTAGAATGCTGTCATTCTTAAAGTACCGCCAGTACTAATAAAATGTGGAATCGTACCATTTTTAATAGCAGGCTATCATAATACCTTTCTGGTACCGGTATATCATGCCCAACTAATATGAAAATTTCTGTTCAAATGTGTTGGAACTCCCAAACTGTAGGCATCATAAGAGCATTCAAATCGACCGCATATGCAAGTGACCTGAACATTTTGTAAGTCATAGCTGCATTTGAATTAAGCATTTGTCGCATCACAGGTGTATTTAACCAGTCGAATCAAACATCAGGCGGCATCATATGTGCATTTGAACATTAAAATTTAATCGCATGCCTATTTAAATGTTCTGATTAAAAGTTTATTGGGAACCATATATACGTTTAAACGTTTTGGGCTTTATAGGTGAATCTGAACATATCCATTCAATCGCGTTCGAACACTCGAATCGAACATTTGTGGGAATCATGAGCGAATCAGAACGGCCAAATCTAACACATTGTTTGCAAGTTCAAACATTTCACAAGAACATTTAGTGGATATTATTAATGTAGGACTTAACATTTTGGCATCATAGGCGCACTGAACGTATAAATTGAACAATTATCGGCACCACGGGCGCGTTCAAATCGAACACTTTTTTAAATGGCAAAGGCTACGTGTTTGAACATCACAGGCATCATGCGCGTTCGAATCTTTGAAACGAACATCGTGGGGGAGTTCGAACAGAACGCGCCTATGATGCCCAAAAAGATGTCTACTAGATAGGCTGCTCACTAGGTTTTGTGACACGGCCAATCTCATGACACACACATAAGTGAGGCAAGCTATATTGAATTAACATCTGTCTTTTATCGCACCGAATCTGTTTATCACATACATAATTACGCAGTTCGTGTAATAAAACAAGATGGAATCAAATTTGTATTTATTTCGCAGAATACATTTATATAAGTGTCTTAACCGTTAGCAATGCTAACTGGCCTCATCCATGATAAACAAAACGATGACAGACTGTTCTAACAACATTAACAGCTGTCACCTGCCACACAAGGGTTATTAAATCACTAAAATAACCATGTATTGTATTGAAAAAACATATATAGTTGGTTATCTAAGCACATTTGTCAGGATATAGCCGGTTAGCTCACCTGAAATCAGGTGATTTTAGATCACGGACACGAGATCAACTTGATTCATTTATACCAGCTGCGTGTTATGCATATTTACAAAAAAATCCAATTCTGATTTTAACAATATAAAATGAAATAAAATAATAAAAGTGTCTCACCTCATCTTCCTTATGGTTCCTAATGCCACGTACTAAATCCTGCAGGTTTTTATCGAACATCCGATCGATGCTTCCCTTCACGATCTTCAGAGCCATGATGATTTCCCTCCTGTCCTACCGGACCGAACCGCAAACACGGGCTTTATCTGAGTACTGACTGGCCCGCAGGAGCACTAGTCTCTCATTCAGTCCCGAACAGCGGCCTGTACAGGAGGGGTTTTGCTCTTTCTGTAAATGCTGATCTGCAGCAGACCCGTCTAGGAAATGGCTGACAAAATGGCGGACCGATCACCTGACTGACAAACCCATCCACACTGCAAGCGTACGACGCGACGCAACGCTTCCCTCCGTGACGTTTATTCGGATTTTCACATTTCCGTCATGATGTTGTGGAGAATGTTTATTGGAGTCACGGATTAATTTAATTCATTTTATTATAATCTTGGCCAGGTTTCAGCGTCTGCGGCCAATCAAAGCCTTTGTTTATACGAGGACCGAACGTGTTTCCCTTACAAGAATTGTCAATAATTAAAATGTTACTGAGCTGGTGATTTACATAACATACGTTATTTAAATTACAATAATTATAATTAAATATATTAATATAAATTACATAAATATTATTTTGCGTAATGCCAGACAATGTTATAATGGGTATGTTTGGAACCGCATTGTTCCATACTAAGACTAAAAACAGTCTACACTGTGTAGTATGCACTAGGCAGTATGTTAGTATTTTATTCCAAACATGTCCAGTGAATATCCTTATAACAACATTGTTGGCCATCATGCGGAATTTTTTATTTAATCCTTCACAGGTACTAAAAAAAGCTTGGACCAAGTTACATAGCACTAGAAACATGTTTATATTAAGCATGATAAGCATGTTTTATGACATCCAAAAAAAGAATAGCATTATTTGGTTCAACCTATGCAAATGTAAGTTGAGATTATTAGAGGACCAAACAACAGACAACAAATGGTATGTCTACAAAATTTAGTGAATGTCCATAGTTATTGAAATCCATACCAGACAGATCAGATGTAGATGTTCACTAATAATGATGATGAAATGTCATGATCTCCTGCTATATGGCTTAGTGGGTGTCAATCAACACAAAACCAGACTGCTTTACTTTTTTTTTTTGTTGTTGTTTTTTTGTTTTGTTTTTTTACATTTTCCTTTTTTCATAAAAAACAAAAGAAAAAGAAAAAAAGTACTCATAAAAAGCAGCTACATAGTACAAGCACAGTCTTCAAATACATTTGGGCTTCGGTGTTTTTCCCCTCCCTAGACATCAGTGTGGTTCTAAAATAAAACATTCCCCTTCGACTATCCAAATGTGGTTAGTGCAGAATCATCCACTTCGATCATTTAGATTAAGGCGCTTGTTTGCCTCATGATGTCTCGATTCAAAAGTGCTAATAATGTTCATATCACGTTTTATGTACAACACGAAAAACTCATGTAGGTCACAAAGGTGGGCAGACAAAAAGTAACACAAATGAATGAAGGAAGCCAAAGTGTGTTTGTGAGCATAAAAGAGATGAACGCAGTTCAGCTCTCAGAAGACATCTGCTCGTCCTGTGCTCTGCTGTCCTCTTTTACGTCTGTGTCTTCTGTCGGATTGGGCTCTGTGGAGTCAGTTGTGAGTGTTTGCTGCTCTGTTGGGTCATCTGGATTAGGCCTTAAAGACAAATAAAACATTAATCAACATGTATTTTGAAAATGATGAAATAGGCCATATATGTCTTTTTACAGTCTTCATTTTGTGTGTATGAATTGGTCTTCATACTTCAATGTTCAAAAAAACACTTTTTTTTATTGTAGCATCACCATTTCCCAGTCTATCAGTAACGCTCTTTTTAGTTACGGTCTCTATGAAGCCCCTCCTTCCGAAAAGTGAAAAGTGCTCTGATTGGACCAGTGTACTGCGATTGGTCAACCACCTCAAGCGCGTTTCAGAAAAGCCACAGACCTTTCCATAACCGCAAACTTCAACATACTACTAACGCAATTCAACCAGGCCTTGCCTCATTTTTTTGTGTATGCTTTGGGCGGGAATTATTTAAAGGGACAGTTCTCCCAAAAATGAAAATTCTGTCATCATTTACCCGCTCTCAAGTCCAAACCTATCCCTTTAAATGAGGAATAGTGACATGTTGCTCCTGGAAAAAAAACTCAAGACTACAAATCAAGGCATTTTAGGGAGTTCAGAAACTTAAACTGCTTACTGATATAGAAAACTCCTCCCTTTGGAGTGACTTTGTGCTTTGTAACTTTGCAGTTGCTGTTTCAGTTGCTTTTCATGCCCACATAGCAACATTACACACAAAAGAAAATGTAAAATGTAAGAAAGAACTAGGAAAACATGTAAACTAATAATTAAAACAGAACGAAAGGTGGGCGCTCTTTACCTGATGCCGTTTGGGGATTTGTTCTCATCCTGTTTCTCATGGTCTGTGGGTTTGGGATTGCTTTCGGATTCAGAAACGTCTTTTCTCTCACTTTCTGATTCTCCGTTCACTGGTTTGGAGTCGTCTGAGAGAAAGAAACAAAGTAAAAGCAGAAAGCACATTTTAAAACTTGTTTGATTGCTTGAAATAATGTGAATAATCCTGTTTCAGTTTACCTGTGTTTTGCGTGTCTTGCTCATTGCTTTCTTGGTTCTTTTCATCCGGTTTTGGTTTACCAGTTTCAATCTTGCCAATGAACTGGAGCTTTAGTTTATTGTAGACTGCGGTGGCCTTCTCCATCACTGCATTACTTGCTTTGTACCGGCGAATCTAAAAGACAGATGTGTGCAAGTTTTATGATGGGAATGCTATCTAATAATTATTTATAATTATTATTATTTCAACTAAATGTTTATGTAAATTATTTAAAAAGTAAAGTCCCATTCTACATTTTTTTTCTTGTTGAATAAGCATTACACTCAGAAATTAATCACATTTTAAAAGGTGCAACATTTTTTTTTGACTGTATTCATGTTTGCAGAATTTTAGAAAACATGCTAAGTTCAAATTCTTGTTTCTCCAAAAAACAATGCTACAGCGAGTTATTCTACTTTGAAATGTGCTTTCCATGTTGGTCTGTTTTTGTTTTGTTCTGTGTAATCCCGCCCACTACCAATTTACCCAAATAGTAAATCGACACCCCTGGGTTGCCAGGTGGTGGAAAACACAGCGTATTGCAGCCATAGAAACCAGCAAACAAACTGGGTCAGATATCGCAGATTCCACCCCACTATAAAAACTCAGATAAATATACTCCTCGCTTTCCATTGTCAATTGCACTTCTTGTTGAGTGTCCTCAATCTGGCAACCTGCATGAGTGTCGAGTCTGAGGAGGAGGGGGAAATGCAAACAACTCTCTCCAATAATTTGAATTTTGACTGCAGTACCCATTTCAACCGCTAGCTGTCAATTTACATACTGCACCTTTAAATAGTAAATCGGATTGCAAATGGAAGTTTCTCACTGACTTTTAGATATCGGAGTGTCGTTTTGAGGTCTTCTGTAAATGCTTGTACCTTTTTGAGTGTAGCAATAACATCTGCATTCTTCTGCAAGATGTGAGTGGTCACTTGTACCGAGCCGAGCTCATCCAAGGCCTGTAGACACTTCTCAATGTCCTACAGTTTGAAAGGAAGCAGAAGACAATGATACCAGGGGACTCGCACATCAGGGCACTTTCACACATACAGCTGTTGCTAGAGATATAGTAATGTCTACATTTAACAGCACTTTGTCCATTTAGAGGTCACGTGTGAACAGAAATCAGCCCTGGTTATTACAGAGCAATTTGACATTGAATTAATGGCTGACCTAGGGTCATTACTTTTAACTGAAACTATTAAAACATCTTTTTTTCATTAAAATACAGCTGAAATAAAATATAAATATTACATGAAAAACTAAAAATTTAAAATGTTGCATTGGCAACTAAATGAAAGAAGTTGACGCACTAAAAATATTAAGTGTAAATTATTAAAAATTAAGACTGAAATAATAATCTAATAATAATAATATATTATAAAATATCTATTCAACTCGAATAGTTCAAAACTATTTGAAAGTGTAATATCTTTAAAATAAATAAATTCCTGTACAAAAATAACAGTAAGAAACTTGAACTACTAGTTTCACTACAAATAAAAAAAAAAAAAAGTAAGCAGGGACTTCTGTGGAGTGATTCAAATGAACAGAATGAACTAAAACAAGCCTTTGAATCAACTTATTGACTGAATTGGACATTGTAAAAGAGCATGCTTGACCAGAACCATTGTTGCTGTGAATACTAGACATGGCACCTTTGCTGTAAAATTGCCAGAGTATCATTTCTAGTCATTTTAATGGCTTTCATGTGCGAAAGTGACTACTGATCCCGATGAAATTCAAAAGGTCATTTTAAACAAAGCAGAATGGGTAGGCTGATGGCATCGCTACTTACTGGGTTGTCAACCTTCAGTGCAAACTTGATGTCTGTGTGGAGCTTCTGTAGTTTCTCTTCAGGTGAGGGTTCTGAATTTATAAAGGGTGACAGAAACGATAGTTAAAAACTGACTGACCATAAAAATGTCTCAAAAAGGACTGAACCACCATGTGACCTTTTTTCTTTTCAACTTTCTTCTCAGGGTGACGCACCGACTTCCGTTTCGGCTTCTCGGGCTTAGGCCTAGTGGGAAACAGTGTTGTTATTCTTAACAAAAACTAAAACTATAAATGAAAATTCTTAAAAAAATTAAATTAAAGCTAAATAAACAAAAACAAGAAACTAATAAAAAAAAATATATAGCTGCGAGTAGCAATTATTGGGCCCCAAGCACAAAAAGGAACAATGCAAGCATGGCTGGGAGCTTCAGAGCAACTGCAACAATGAGTAATTAAAGACATTTTTAGATTATTTTAGTCAAAATGGCTGAAAAATCACAAATACAATCACATGTAATATGATTAAATCATTTTTTAACAACAGGTGGTGCTGGTACCAAATTGATGTTGTGCGCTCAGTGTGAGCAGACAACGACATACAAAGTTTGGTTTCAATCTGGCAAAGTGTTGCAATGTTAGAGGCTCAGAATCAGCTTGGCACCACATCACCAAATTTGTTGAGGCTTTGTTCGATAATGGTTTGGTCAATCGAAACGCTTTTAATAACTTATGGCCCACATGGTCTGTAGATGAAATCTGAGCCAATTTTGGTGAAAATCGGACCAACGGTCTAGGAAGTGTTTGAAAAAGTAGGTTTTCAAAGAAATTCAAAATGGTGGACAAGTTCGACTGAATATGGCATAACTGGTATCATAATTCTCAATATGACTCAAGGAATCTAACAAGACCAGTTTAATTAAAATTGGCAAAATTTTAAAAAATTCTAATAGCTTTTAATTAATTTCATTACACATTTTTTTTTTCATATCTTCTGACCAGTAGGTGACACTGTGCCGAAACACTGCATGTAGCTTCAAGTCATGCTCGTGATGACATGTACCAAGACTCATCTCAATATGCTAAAGTGTTGCAGAGATATAGCCTTACATCCATTTTCACATGCTCTTCTTTTAATTAATTTGCACATTATTCGAAAATGATTTGATTTATCAAAAAAACTTAAATTTTTGCCAGCATGGTCTAAAGATGATATGAGCCAATTTTGGTGAAAATCGGATAAACGGTCTAGGGGGATTTTGAAAAAGTAGGGTTTTCAGAAAATTCAAAATGGCGATTTTGTTTCTAGCCCTTACAGTTCAAAAGTTACTGGCATGAACATAAGTGAAATTTTGGACAGTTATTGAAGCTAGATGGATTTAGTTCAAGACTCCAAAATTACTGTGGTTAATGTTCAGACTGTCCTCTATCAGTGTGCCAAAATTCATAACTTTCCCGCAAGCAGTTCTATGGGCTGCCATAGACTCAAGAGTGGAGAAAGAAGAAGCCGAAGAATAAAAATAACACTAACAATTACAGTAGGTGCCTACGCACCTTTGGTGCTTGGCTCCTAATGACAAAAGCACAGCACAAAATTACTCAAATTAAAATAAAAACTTAAAATACAAACATAATAGAACTAAAATAATACTAAAATAACACTGGTGGGAAATACTGCATATAGCACTGTGAGGTGCACAGCTGAATAGAGTTTTGTTAGCATGTTGCAATTCTAACAGTGCAATCCAAACACATACCTCGCTTTGTGTTTCTCTTCTGATCTCTGTGGCTTCTTTTCTTTGATCTGCCTCTCCTTTTTCTCTTTTACCTCCTTCTCTTTCTTTTGCCGCCCTTTCTGGCCGTCTTGACGCTTGGCCGATTTTTTTACCTAGAAAGGAAACGCAACCACCCAAACGCAGTTAACATTTTGAGAAATGACATTAGTAGAAAGAGTTTCGAGAAAGATCTGGTGACTAGCCTCTGAGGGAGGTGGAGAGTCAGAGTCTGATGGAGCGGGGATGGGAGGAGGTGGAGGTTTCTTGGATTTTTTTAAAGGGTGATCATCCACTTCATCATCCGAGCTGCTGCTGCTGCTGCTGCCGCTACTGCTTCCTCTCCTAGCTTTAGTCTCCTTCTCTTTTTTCCTTTTTTCTTCCTCTTCTTTCTCTCGCTCCCGGAGCCGACGGAGCTCTTCTGCCTCCTCCCTCTTCCTTCGCTCCTCCAGTTCCTTCCGCCGCTCCTCGTCTCTCTTTTTCCACTCACTGACACGGTCCGTCTCACTGTCGCTGTACATAAAATAAAAAAAAAAGAAACTCAAAATCACCATCCTTGTGTTCCTCAAATTCACAGAATATTTGGATGTTCTTTGTATATGCAATTTGTATTTGACAACATATTAAAATCAGACTTAATAGTCTGATGATGTTTTTATACATTTTTTATACTTACAATTAAACAATGTGTCGCAATTATGCTGCAAAAACAGCTTTTGTAGTTCCGAAACTTTTTGATGTCTCACAGATGAAATATTATATGTAGTTTTAAAGTATGACTTGGTGGCACTCATGAACGCACTATTTTGCTAAGCGACAGTGAATAGCAGCAGAGGAATCCAAAACCGGCTCTTGTCTCAGTTAACTTGTATCTGGTATTGGTACAAAAACAGAACCTTATGCACAGCTGTATTTTTGCTTTTCCATAAGTGCCACCTACTGTCAGAAAGTGATTTTGCATTTTCATTCAGGTCTGAATTTTTATGTTGAACTTTCATGTTGGCATGAACAGGCATTAAGGGTCCAAAAGAGGGAAGAAAAATTGTCAGATTGAACTAATTTATAATGCAAAACAAAAGTATTAACATTATTAGTGTAAATGTATATGTAAAAAAAAAATTCTAGAAAGGAAAAGAAACCAAACTCACCTATCACTATCTGATGAAGAGGAAGGAGCCCTTTCTGGAGCTGGTTTGGGTTTCCTTCCTCGTGGCTTTGGTGGAGGTTTTTCCGCTTGGAAAATGACGCAAAAAGAAAAGTGTCCTTTAGTATTCTGATGTACTTGTCTAGGATTCCTGTTATCCGAGTGCTGTTTCAGGTAAAGTTTCCATCCACTGTATTACTATTCAATGAAATTACTCAACCATTAAAACTAATTATAATATGTGCTGGGTTCATGTTGCAGAGAGTTCTCACCTTTCTTGCGCCCTTGTGGGGCTTTCCTTGCAGGAGGCGGTTCTGAATCAGAATCAGATTTGGATCCAGACTGCGATTCGGATCCAGAGACTGCCGGCCGTGGCTTATCGTCGTCTGAATCGCTCCTGGCGGCCCTCTTATCTGACTGGGAGCCAGAGTCTGAATCAGAGCCTGATGATGCCTTCTAAGATTATACAAAAACAGTATAACATCAAGCAAGAATGTAATTACAGATGGCCACATGTCAATGAGCTCTTCTCACCTTCCTCCTGCCTCTACCAGCTGGCTTTTTGCCACCTCGACCGCCCAACTCCTTCTGTGGTGTGAAGTCCTGGAGAACACATTAGTAACTCGTTAATGCAATTTTTAATTGCATTTTTGTGCAATAATGAAGCCATGAGGTGTTTGAGCAAATTCCCAACCCAGTACAATTCCAGACAGAAATACCTGGTCGCTGTTTTTGCCGGATTCAGAGTCAGAGCTGGGTGATGGTTCCGGTTCTGAGGGAGATCCACTCTCCTCTCCATCTCGATCACTGGATGATGCCCGTGTTCTCTTCACTGGTGGACGCTGCAAAGTTTGTTTTTTAAGTTTATGTAATTTTTTATATATCTTATCCATACAGTTACAAAGTATTGAGCTGAACTGAAGCTATCAAGCATCAAAAAAGTAGTTCATATGAGTATAAAGCAGGCACTCCATTGGCTGTTTTGCCTACCTACATCCTTTAAGCCCAAAGTATACTACAGCCAAATGCAAAGCCTTTCAATAAATATTCTGTTTGATAACGTTCACGAACTCAGGTGCTTGACACGTGCGCACTAAAAGGCTTCATCCCTGTTCAGTATCTGCGCTACTTCTCTCTAGGGCTATCACTAAGAATTATTTTGGTAAACGAGTAATCAGTCGATTAATTGAGTAATCTGATATTTTTTTTGTGGTAATAAAAATAGATCTAAGTAAAGACTTAAGCCTTTAAAATGACTTAAAATACATATATAATAACAATGAGGCAATGATATTTGGTTCAAATAAAGTATCAAAAGTGAGTAATCATATGGTTTTATAGAACAACACTGTTAAAATGCATAATATACATAAAATGTATGTTATACATAATATAAACAGTCAACTTATGTACATTATATAACTTATTACAAATGCCTGCAGAAGGCGCCAACGGCCTGGTGTTGTTACACTTTACAGCAGATCAAATCCTTGTTTAATATTGGCCAAACGACATTTGATTAAAATGTTTACTTAATCTTTAATATTTGGCCACTTCTTTTCGCGATGAACAGTTTGCATATTTAGAAACATATTGATGTATTCCCCTGTGTTAAATCGCAGCCTTGTGTTGAACAGCACTATGCTATAGTACGTTTTTTTAAATGGTTTTAATACATCATGCAGCCTTAGAAAATGGTCTAATAATCTGGTTCATTGATTCTCATCCATGAAATGTTTTGGTGGTTACTCGACATGGGTAAATTGCAATCAAGAATTTTTTTAAATCGAGTACTAGAAGGAATCGTGACAGCCCTACTTCTCTCTAAAAAGGTATTAGCACATTTCTTTGCGCTCTTTTAGGGCCTGTTTACTGATTGGATAAACTATTCAATTTGTAAAAACTGATCTATTTACACATAAACGTGCCTCCGCAAAACGAATATGAATCCGATCTTCAATACCAGCTCTATATGCAAATTCAAGTTCATGTCAACGAAAGCAACAGATAGGAGCTGCGCGTCAGCTTGCTAAAGAGATTGTCATCTACTCATCTGTGGCGGGCCATATCTGTGGCGAATGTGTGTTGCACTGTCATATCTGGCTACCAACTTTTTTTTTTTTTTTTTTAACCATTTTGGGAAGAGTAAAATGTACTTATGTGGCTCCAACAACCAGATGAATTTACACTTGTCCAGTTTCGTCTGGAATGAGTCTCAGACCACCTCCTGAAGTGGTTTGAGTGATCAAATTTGAATCCATCTCAAAATGGGTGCAGCAGGAACAATGATATTATGCAGCACCTGTGACCCCCTGCTCGCACAGGGAGTGTGTGCCTTGCAACCATGGATACATTTGTGAGAGACGCTGCGTAATATCATTGCGCCTGCTGCACCCATGGTACGGCAGCAAAGTTCCTTAAATATTATGCTGGAATGAGAGTATAGTTCCTAGTCCTATCGGCCTAGAAAATCGCAACTTTTCATTTTCCGTTGGTCTTAGTACATGATGTAACTACAGAAGAGTCAAGTTTTAAATAGGAAAAATATCGAAATTCTTTGGTCTTTTTTTTTTTGAGCGAGATGCTAACGGTCTCATCAGACTCAATGAACTATGCTAAGCTATGCTAAAAGAGGTACCGCCAGACCTGGAGATTGGCTGAATGGATCGAAAACGGTAAAACGCAACTGTTTAACTCTAGGGGAGTGTTCCTTTAAACTAGAGTTGCATGTATTATGGGTGTCTACAGTTGCGTCTTCAGTAGTTTTTTGTTTTTGTTTCATTTTATCTGTCTCATTTTACGAAACAACGGGCCAAGCCAGTGGACAAACTAATTAGTGCAAAATAATCTGAAGCGCATGTGCAATGTAAGCAGACAAAGTATGTGTGGTTAGAAAAACATGCAGTACGTGTGCAATAAGTGCGTACTATGCTGATGACGAAATTAGGCCACAAGCACTGTGTGCAAACACTAGCGTAAATGTAAAATATGTATACTTTGGGCTTTAGCTGTGATTACATTCATAACATAGAAGGACCCTAATGCTTAAAGGTGCCCTAGAATTGAAAATTGAATTTACCTTGGCATAGTTGAATAATAAGAGTTCTGTACATGGAAATGACACAGAGTGAGCCTCAAACACCATTTTCCTCCTTCATATGTAAATCTCATGCGTGGAAAAACACCACAGAAAAACAGGCGAATCTCAACACAACACTGACTGTGATGCAACAGTCGGGATCATTAATATGTACACCCCCAACATTTGCATATGCCAGCCCATGTTCAAGGGAAGGCAGTATTTAATGTCTCAAGCTGCACAGCCGAATCATCAGACGTTCTGCAGGTATTGTGAAGCATGCAAGCAATGACGAAAATGGCAGATGGATCCATAATAACTGTTCATGATCCATGATATCATGATATATTTAGTGATATTTGTAAATTGTCTTTCTAAATGTTTAGTTAGCATGTTGCTAATGTACTGTTAAATGTGGTTAAAGTTACCACATTTATGTTTCATCATGTTTCTTACTGTATTCACAGAGACCAGAGCCATGTCGTTATTTTCATTTTTAACCCAAAAACGCTTGTAGTCTGTATAATTCATAAACGCATCTTCATTCTTATCGAGTCTCTCCAACTGTGTGTAGCTTTAGCCACGTTAGCCGCGCAGCACTATCAAACTCATTCAGAATCAAATGTTAGCAAACATCCACAAAATACATGCCATACTTATGTGATATGATATGCTGCATCACGAACAGTTTGTAAAGATAGATTTTGAGAGTTTTATTGTAAACTTTAGTTTTGTTTATGTAATGTTTATTGGAGTCGTGAGCTTGGGGGAGCACAAGCATTTAAAGGTGTACGCACCCCAAATCAGAGCATTTTTAATGCCACCCCAAAATAGGCAGTTAAAACATGGTATAATAAAAAATCTATGGGGTATTTTGAGCTGAAACTTCACAGACACATTTTGGGGACACCTTAGACTTATATTACATCTTGTAAAATGTCAATTCTAGGGCACCTTTAAATAAAAACTACTTGCAATACACTTGATTCCTCTACAACACACTAACACTCTTCTATTTAACACTATTAACATTGTGACTAACTAAAACTATGACATTAAGAGCTTTGAAAGGAGAAATTCAAAGCACCTGAATGTTTAATGCATAATACTGCAGGAGAAAAGATAAAAATGACAATGAGGATAAACAGCGGATTTACACAAGAAGAGATCATGTTGGCTTGTTTCGTGTTTGGGTACCTTTGCAGCAGGAGCTTTCCGTTTCACCGCCGGCCTCTTTTGATCCTCACTCCCAGAGTCAGAATCATCACTTCCCGTTTCAGCTTTCCTTGGTACCACTGCTTCCTCTTCTGCATCTTCCGCATCACTTCCCGCAGCAGGTTGGTTGTCCTCGCTGTCCGATGAGGATGGAGCCTAAACAAATACAAGGATAATGTGACAAATCAGCATTTGGGGTCATGAAACAACTGATTTTTTGTTGTAGAAATGAAGTCTTACTGCAGGTGTGGTATAGGAGGCATGAGGGTTGTTTTGGATTTCCCACAAGCCTTCATTGAACCCTTTCCTTTTGTTGGGCTTCCCATATCGGTCTTGGTACTTTTCATATGCAAAAAGATCCTTGGGTGCAAGGAATGCTCTAAAAAAGATTAAAACAGATGCTAAAATCAAAATTATAAATATAAAGTCACAATGAAATGGAAGTAGAAACATATTTTCTTTCTTTTTTTTTTTTTTTTTTTTTTAAATAAAACATGCACAGATGAGTTGCTTACAATAAGATCTATAACTCGCATTTTTACAACAGATAGTATTTTCAATTTATGCCAACTTTAATATATAAAGGGAAGCCAGATATGGTCTCATCATTGGAGTGACTTCTAAAAAAAGGTTCTTCTAGTGCCACCTGTTGACTTTTGGGGTCAGATGAGTTTTAATTTGTTACTCCATGGCAGTTTTGACAGGCAAGGTCCCACCATATGTTTTAAAAGCACTGAAATTATTAATCAACTTTAATAAACAGAATAAAGAGAAAACAATGAGGTAATGCACACCAGCTCATAACAAGATCTAAAGTAATATGCATCTACTTATCACCATTAACGACCAGGTTCTCATTAAAATCCGGGGATACGTACGTTTCGTGAGTCCCGAAGAAAAAAATGGGGATCTTATTAGGTGGTGGTTTGACAGCTCCTTCTGCAACATCTTCAATCTGGAAGAAAAATAATGCCAAAATAGTACAATACGGTGATAACATGTTCTTCAGCAATAAATCTACATTGAAATTTGAAGTTTTAGAAATGTTAAGTTTTCAGAATTAAACAAAAAATTGTTTTCTACTTTGCATAAGAAAGTATCTCCATGTGTAAACATGACACCCCCCCCCCCCCCACCACCACCACCCCCCATTACATTTTACATGTGATTGGGCAATGTAAAAGTCTCAATTCTAAATGAAGTAAATGTTCATATTATCCCATTATGCATCTAAAGACGATTCCCAGTGAATAAAATGCAAAAATAAACAGGACTTTGTGTTCACGCGACCTTAGCTGCTTCTCCAGCAAACAAGTTAGCCAGCCAGCTAGCCTCATACATTCATGACTAAGGTAAATAATAGGGAACAAATACATCCAATAAGATGCCTAGACCCTAAAGTGATAGATAATACGGGTTTGTCTGCAAACATATATTTCGTAAATCGCCAGGCACTGAGGTAAAGCTGGTCACAGTGGAGCTGGTGGGGGTGTGTGCGCTGGATGCAGCGCGAGCCCTGCGCGATCTCTCCCGCTGCTGCTCTTACCCGGGCCGGCCAGTGAGGATATCCCTTCATTTTAGCAAAGACAAGATCCCCGGGCCGGAAGTTGTGCGGCATCTTGTCCCTCTGTGCACCGCTCCTCGTTCTGCTTGTTTGTGGTCGTCAGTGGTCCGTTTTTCAGGCCGAAAGAGAGTCCTGCTTCAGATACAGTAGGTGAGTAAAGGCGGTTGGTTTCTGCAGCGGTTTCCGCTCATTCCATTTTTTGTCAGCGGAAGTCCCGCCCTCTGGGGATCGCTGATTGCAGAAACGGGCTGTCACTCTTTACATCCACCAATAGGAATGTACAATGTGTACACCGATAAAGACTTCAATTTAATAGTTTTATATTAACATTCGCACTGCTGATTATAAAATTGTTGAAAATAAAATTGGGAATACATAAAAATATAGTCATATTTTCTTGATTACAACATCTACTTAAAATGCATTCAATGTAATGTAATGTAATTGCACTTTTATGAATGTATTTTATCTAAAAATATTTACTTAGTGCACTTTAATGAATTACTATTATATTTAATCTACTGAAAATAGGAACGATAATCGTAAGGAATATATGTAAGAGTTCGGATTTCGATTTTGATTATTTTAGTAGTTTTGAGGAAGAAATATTTGGGGGGAAAAATCATATCCCATATACTTACTTACCCTTGCAGTTGATTGTCAAATATGAAATAATTACAATTTCAACAGAAAATATAATTTGTTTCTTGCAAAGGGTTTGATTCAAAGACTTGTATATAAGTCTTTCAATCAAATATAATGATATTTCACATTTTAAGGCGGGATAAATGCAGTCCAAAACTGGTCTTAACTATATATAAAATAAAAAACAAACAAAATCGTGGTTACATATTTATTTCATTTTCTTTCAAAATAAAACGCCACCGATCTACTTCATTGTAATTTCACTCCCCTCCGCTTGATGTCACTAAAACTCAATGTTTACGTCACGATCACTTGATGACCATTTTTCCGGTTTCAGAAACGGTCCTATTCCTGTTGTAAACACATCGTTTTGGGTGGTGGTGGTGTGCCTGATAGGTATAAATAATTAAAAATAACTTATTTTTCATTTCAATATTCTTGCATATAGTTAAATCGCTAAGAATGAAGAAGTTTTTCGAGGACATCAAGAAGGATATAAAGTTCAAGTCAGCAGGGCCAGGAAAGAAACTTACAGAAGACACAAGGTAAAAGATCAGATATGTATGAGATCTGTCACCACAACTGCTCTGAACCGATGCATCGAATAACATGTTTTCTTATTATAGACTTTTCCGCAATAGAAATTGTGTAAAGTGCAAGCACATAAAATCAATGTATAACAAGAATGTGTACATTAGCATATGTACCTGTCTGACTGCATTTCTAACATGATCATATCTGGAGATGACAGGTTTGGAAACATGTATAGTATGTGCTGTGTTCGAACCCTTTTACTTAGATAGTTTTGGGTCCGGAATAGGATCCGACCTATGAGTTAAACCTTATCGCTATAATTACTCATACTAGGGTAACAGGCTTAGTGTTAGTCACGTGGGAGTGGTTTACACAATACCACTGCTGCTCCAGTGATGTTATTGGTTAAAATAACCGTTTTAACCACATAAATAAGTGGGTGACATCTGGGGCTAGTTGCATAAACATAGCTATGATGTTAAGACTGTGTTTTAAGAACTAATCTGACCAACTAGCAGTTAGATAGGGTTACTTTTTGGTATCAAATTAGACCAATCTACGTTTTTATGTAACTGACTTAAGGTTATGGACAGTCTTAAAGAAAAAAAATTGATGACTAACTTGTAAGACTAGTCTAAGCAGTTTATGCAACCAGCCACTGGTCTTTCGTGCAGCTCTAAACCCGAAGCCTCGCAGGCTGCTCATGGAGCGCCCAGAAAAGCGCCCACCAAGGGTGCACAGATGGCAGGGGCCGCCGCCCTCGCCAGGATCGAGCAGCAGCACCGGCCAAAAGTGCAAACATCACAGGATGCCATAAGGAATCAGGGTACATAAAGTGTATAATTATAGTTTTTCACTCAGATATCCATGGAAGCTTTTTTCCACCACGGAACAAAAAAGGTAATTGCGACTTTTTATCTCACAATTCTGACTTTTTTCCTCCAAATTCCAAGTGGTGCTTACTACAGAGCCAAATGGGTTGAGCTTGACTGAGTCCAGCTCCACCTCTGGGGATCTAATGGGTGGAGGGATAGAGTTATGGGTAGGGGTAGGGTGTGGTTGGACCTTATAGCTCCACCCATTATGCCCAAAATTACACTTATCACTCCACCCATGGCTCTGCAGTGAACAGCTTCTCCTAAATTTCCAGTTTATAATTCATTCCCAACTATAGGAAAAAAGTCAGAATTTTCAAGTTATAAACTCAGAATTGTGAGAAACAAAGTCAGAATTGTGATGTATAAACTCACAATTGCAAGAAAAAAAGTTGAGATATTAAATCTCGCAATTTCGAGATATAAACTTGCAGTTCTGTCTTTAATTCTAAGAAAAAACTCAGAATTGAGAGATAAAAACCGCAATTGCAAGATAAAAGTGAGAATTGTTCATTCCAAGATTATCTCACAGATCTGAGAAAAAAAGTCAGATTTGAGAGTTATAAACTTCAGAATTATGACTTTATCGCTGCATCCGAAGTCGAATACTATATAATACTATACAGTACACCAAAAGAGTAGTACGTCTGAATTCATAGTATTCATAAAACAGTAGTCAAGAAGTACCCGGATGACCTACTACTTCTACCGAGATTATGAAGTGCGCATTCCATGCACACTTTACTATCCCATGATGCCACAGGAGAGGATTTATTAATGGAAGTGAAGTGACGCAACTGATGCTGGCAGGTCACATGATGATGACAACATGGCGGAAGTAATATGTCCGAATTTCATTCATGCTACACACATTTATACTATATAAAACATACTTTTTTAACGGTCGCAGAGTAAATTCAAGTTCATATGTATGCTATTTTAGACACAACGTATATCTTGCAATTCTGTTTTTTCTCCGAATTGTAAGATATAAATTCGCAATTGTGAGTTATAAACTCTGAACTGCGAGTTAAAAAGTCAGAATTGTGGGATAAAAAGTTACAATTACCTTTTTTTATTTTGGAAACCAGCTTCCATAGAAATCTCAAAAACATTAATAAATCTCAAAGCATGAGCAGCCACTCATTTTGTCGTTGTATTACAGTGAAGCGAGAACTTGAAGCAGAGGCAGCTGCCATAGCGGCCAGTCAGAAGAACACAGATATTGAGGCAAGTTTGACGGTTTTATTAGTTTTAGTTCGTATTTAGCTTTATGCTGATGCCTGTTGGCAGGGTCAAACAAAAGTGAATGTTTTTGCAGACATATTAACTGAAAGTGTCTGAAAATAGAGGGGTTACCAAGATTATGGCTGTAATCCAAAATCACAAACTTCCCTACTATATAGTAGACGAAAACAGTGTGAAAAGAGTAGTATGTTTGAATTTACAGTATTCATAAAATGTATCCAGATGACCTACTACTCTCTATGTTAATAGTATTTGGTCATGTGATCTAAACATGGTGGTGGCCATCATGAAGGTAGAATAAACATCTTTCAAAAAATGCAGTCTTCATTTCATGTGAGTGTACATCATTTTTAACATATTGGTTAAAATTATTATTCATATGAAGTAGCAAAATTTACTTAAGGGCCCTTACTTAAGGAATAGGAATAGGTAAAAAAAACATTAAAATGAATTTACCAGTTTTACGTTGTTCCCAACCTGTATGATTACCACTCATTTGTGGAATATGAAAAGCATTACTCTTTTCCTGACTGTGATTATTCATACCTTTTCAAGGGCTCCGGGGTTCCACAGAAGGATCCATCTTGTTTCTCAGTGTCGGGAGTGTTCTTCATCTGTCCTCTGACTGGAAAAACCTTAACAAAGACTGAAAGAGAGATGCACATCAAGGAAGCTATTCTTATGGTGAGATTATTACAGAAAATCTGCAAGAATTTAAGAAATTACATGTAGATGACACTAAAGGTGCTTCTTTTTTCACAGAGGTTCTCAGATGATGCATTGGAGGCCTCCATTATGATGATTCACACTTTTAATAAAGACAAAGAGAAAGTAAAGGCCGCCATTGACATCATTAGCAAGTGAGGACTATTTAATTTTAGGACTATATTAATTTTGCACGACAATATCTCAGTGTGTTTGTAAAATGTACAACTGAAATCCAATGATGTGTGATGACAGGTACATCGAAAACATCTGTAAGAATCCGACTGAGGAAAAGTATCGGAAGATCAAGCTTAGCAACAAAGTGTTTCAGGTATGAACATTTTCAGTCAGGATAGAGAAAACTGAATTCAAAAAGCTAATTCACTCACATTTTGTTGTTTTACTCATAAAGGAGAAGGTCAGTGTGATTGAAGGATCTCGTGAGTATCTTCAGGCCGTGGGATTTGAAAGCGCCACGCTGCCGGTAGATGGCGAAGGTAAAGGCAAAGTTAATTGCCAGCATTATATTTAAAAGTATATTGTGTGATTTCTTTAACACCAAGTCCTCACTCATCTCCATCCCTGAATAACGTATCTCAGATAGGACTGAGGAGTACCTGGTGTTACCACCACAGGAATCGGATGCTCTGGAGCAGATAAAGGTTTATTTGGAGTGGCTGCAGAAAGGCGAGCCAGTCAGAGCAAAGCTGGACCGCCAGCCGCAGGTCTTCAGACCATCGCAGCATGCTACACACTTCGATTTGCCCCCAGACTTCTACAATCTGACTGCGGAGGAACTGAAGAAAGAAATGCAATTAAAGTGAAGAAATCAATAACAGTAGTGTTTGTGCTATCTAAGCTGATATAGTCGTACTGTGTTTTTATGATCTTTTTTCATCACAGGAATGAAATTGTAGAGAGAAACGCAATGCTGCGAACGAAAGCCATGCGTGAAAAAGATGAGCAGAGAGAGAGAAGAAAGTATAACTACGCCCTTCTGAGAGTGCGGTTACCAGATGGAAGTATACTTCAGGGTTGGTAGTTTTTAAATATATGATTATTATTTATATTATATATATAGTGTATATACACCAATCAGGCATAACAAAGTGGTCCAAGGAAGGAACAGTGGTGGAGCGGCGACAGGGTCATGGGCACCCAAGGCTCAGTGATGCATGTGGGAAGCGAAAGCTGGCCCATGTAGTCCGATCCAACAGACGAGCTACTGTAGCTTAAACTGCTCAAGAAGTTAATGCTGGTTCTGATAGAAATATACAGTCAAAATACACAGTGCATCGCAGTTTGTTGCGTATGGGGCTGCATAGCCGCAGACCAGTCAGGGTGCCCATGCTGACCCGTCTACCGCCGAAACTTGGCCTCCAAATCAACACCAGATCTCAATCCAATCGATCATCTGTGAGATGTGCTGAATAAACAAGTCCGATTCATGGAGGCCCCACCTCGCAACTTAAAGAATGTCTAACAAGATCTGCTGCTAACATCTTGGTGCCAGATACCACAGCACACCTTCAGGGGTCTAGTGGAGTCCATGTCTCGACGGGTCAGGGCTCGTTTTGGCAGCAAAAGGGGGACCAATACAATATTAGGAAGTTGGTCATAATGTTATGCCTAATCGGTGTGTGTGTGTATGTATGTGTGTATATATATATATATATTATGGTAATTGATCTCTCCAAACAGTAATTGATAGAAAAGAAAAAAATAGTGAGGGGTATGGAATGATATGGTGAGCATTTAATGACAGAATTTTCATTTTTGGGGGAAATAACCCTTTAACCATGTTTTCCCTGTAACACCTTTATAACATCTTCATAAATTAGAACTAAATATTTAATAATTTATATTGTAATATGGTAGTAAACAGAAAAGTTGAGGGAAAAAAGTCTTAGGAAAGGGGTCTCACAAGTCTTTGGCCAAAAATGTTTGAATGAAACCCTAATTTTTTTGTCAAATGTGAGTTGTACATTTATGCTTGTAAACCCTCCAGAATGCCTTGCCCCATAGAGGTCTATTGTCAATACAACAGTGCAAACATGATTTTGCTTCTTTTGGCCAACCGAAGGCTCTTGTATGGCGTAACTTGCATTTATTTGCCCTATAGGTACTTTCCTGGCATGGGAGAAGGTGGCAGCATTGTACCAGTTTGTGCGTGATTCGCTGGAGAATGGCTGGCAGCCCTTTGAGCTGGTGGCACCTGGAGGACAAAAACTGAAAGACGACGAGTCGGCTCTGAATGAGTGCAACCTGGTAGGTGAAGATCAAAGAACACTGTCTGCACAGTTTAATTTAATAATTAAAAAAATAAAATAAAAATTGAGTCACACATTTGTTTACACCTTCCAGGCCCCAGCAGCTCTGCTGACCTTCACGTGGGACGCGGCAGTGCTGGCAGACATTGCTGCCGCAGGAGGAAAGACTGCTGTTCTGCTTAAAGCAGCATTATTAGAAAACATCAAGACCATGAGCTGAACATTTATTCTTGCTTTCGCCCCGGTCACTGCTGTCCCGCCTGCGTTCTCTTGCCGCTCCTACTGACTTTCTCTCCCATCGTCCACAACCCCACACGGTTTCACAGGATGGGCCCGATACATTGGTTGTGTCCACAATATGTGCTAGATGGGATTTACATGGTGCTAACCACAGGAGTTGTTTCCTGTTAGTGATGTATTATGGAAAGTGTAAGCACCTTAAGGGCCTCAATAATCTGTCCTATTATAATGCATTGTTGCTTAAAGTAACAGGACCAGTCATCATATGATAATGGAAGAAGCTCTGTTTGTGCACTGTGACGCTGTCAGACTGGAAATGGTCTGTAAGTGGATCTGTTATAATTTAAAGCACTTTTTAGATATTGCTTAGAGAGAAATGTTGATTAATGTACCATAAAATCTCATTGTGACAACGGTTTGAAATTGATCTAACATGAGCACTACCAAGTTAAGATTGTCTTGTGTTGTATTGAGGTTTCCTGCTTAACATAAATGAGACAATGCATGAATGTTATAATGCAACTTAGACAAAACGCTCTGGGGTGCATTTCCCGAAAGCATCGTTAGCCAACTATGGTCGTAAGTCACATTGAACTCTATTGGTAATGACGGAACTTGTGACCATAGTTCGCTTTGGGAAACGCACCCCTGGTCTGCAACCACGATCTACCTCCTAATACAGATAAATGTCAGTTCATTTTAGCTGTCACCATGTCATTTGACTTCTATAATTAAGCCCAAAGTATACTTGTTTTTACACATGCAGCATGTTTGACATAAATTTTATCAACTACATAGTAAGCACGCACCCAGATTTTCCCCCCTAATTGCATATACTATATGCTCACCTTGCACGTGCAATTTTTTTTGCAATAATGAGTTTGTCTGCAAGGCGCCAACACTGGCGACCATGGTGTCATTGAAAAGAAACGCTTTTTGTCATTGACAAGCACTTGTGGGAGGGGGTTAAGAGAAACTAGTTTAAATGAGTATAAAGACATTATATCACTCATAACTTCTGGAGAGAAAGAGTGTAAACACTGGACAAGGATGAAACTTTCTAGTGCGCATGTGTTAAGCGTCTGTGTTAACGCTCAATCCAACTGAGTATACTTTGAAAGGCTGTGTTCACACCAAAACTCATCAAAAAGAATAACTGCAGTAAACAGTAAAACTATTTTAACTATAAACCAGTGCATTGGATACTATAATGCTCAGATTAAACCATGCTATATTGTTAAAAAAAGAAACCATGCTTGTATTTTACACACTCAAATTTATAGAGTTTAAATGTTGTGTTCTGATGCTTTTGATGTGATGTATGAAATAAAATGCACTGTCAGATGAGACGAGTGCGCATGAAAGAAACCCAAATGGCTTCACTGCAAAAGTAAGTCTTGTGTAATATGGAGAAGGAAATTGTTGGTTAACAGCATATTAAAAGTTCATTTTTAAATAATGCTTTATTTAAACAAGCTTTGTAGGAAACCCATTACAACTGCAAACTATGGTGCAGTTTATTCAGAACAATTAAGAAAATACTTTGCCAAAAGAAATGCCAATGCTGCTGTTTTTTCCCCGTGTTGGACGGCCACCAACTATTTCAGCTCCTACACAATTTTTCAAAAAACAAAAATAGTATTTACACCGCGTATAGCAGCCTGGGCGACAAATGGCACATGCTGTTTTTATACAAAGCTTCTCAGAAAAGAAAAAAGTGAAAGACTTCTGGTGGGGGTGGAAGAATGAAATGAACAGAAATGTAATATAAAAGTGCAATATATTTCAATTGTCATTATTTTTGAAAGACATACACCAGTTCAAGTATTCTGAGAGGGGGAAAAAAAATAAACAATTTAAAACAATGGGGCACTGTGCCCAGCAGACAGCATCAACCTCCTGATTGGTGTCAGAGCTGATGAATGTATCAGCTTTTACACACTTTCAAAAAGTGGGACTTCACCTATGAAGAAGAGCAGTACACCATCTAACAGACCTCCACTTAAAGAAGAGGGAACAAATGATTAATTCTGGGGACCTTTAATACTGTGTGATCCTTTGAATCGTAGATCAGATCTGAGCACCTGGTTCATTGCAAACCCAACAGGAAGGAGTCAAATCTCAGGCGGTGGCTGGGGTGAGGCAGGGCAAGGCAAGAGCAGCAGTTTCAGATGCATTTGTGTCCATGGGCTCTGTGTTTGTCTCAGTTTGTGGCAAGGATGTGTTGGCATCCTGTTCAGAGGATCCTATTAAGAAGAATAAAAAAATTAAAGCTTATTCTGCCAGATTTGTCTTGGTTGTCAAGCTTTAGTAGTGACGCATACTAACCAGATTGTTCCCCAATGATGATGCAATCATCGTCTTCGTCATCCTCAGTGTCTGCCTGGAAGCCATCGGTTTCCATGGCCTCAGTCTAAAGAATGAATCAGAGTTAGACATAGGTCTAAATAAGTCTTTAAAAAAAAAAAAAAAAAAAAGGTAGTAGGCACATCAAAATCTAAAAAACAAAAACAAAACAAAACAAAAAAACCCAGGTCTGTACCTGTTCGGAGTCACCACATTTCTTCATATACTTCGTAATGGAGTGGCTGCTGGCACTTTTCCTCTTGTTGGAGGGTGTGGTGGAAGTAGACGAGGTGGGCGAGCTGCCCTGTGAGCCAGCGGGCTCGTCGCGGGTGATCTGAGCCCCGGAGGTGAGGTAGGTCCACTGGCAGGGAACGGGCAAGGCCTCCTGAGAATGACGGGTCAGAACTTCCGCATGCACGTACCAGCAGCATCGTCTGTAAGTGGAGCGCTTTTCGTACACAGCGTTCTCTTTTATGATACGCCTGATGTGGATCCTATTGTCAAACAAAGTCAATATCCTTGAGTTTTGTGTAGCTTAATTTAAGCAACTTCATGACATGCTGACACAAGAGCAAAAACACTCCCTTAGAGTGCAACTGGAAGTTATTCTCGATGACAATGTTTCCAGGCATTAGGCAGATGAGTCATCCAGTTTACACAAAATTTAACAAAAAAAAAAAAAAAAAAGCACTTATGGTTCTATCATGCTGAAGTCAATAGCCACTTTTCCATAATCAGGCCAAACCACTCTCATTGGTTGCCCGACGGTGGAAAAGCGGCTAATGTGTTTTTTGAATGGCCTTTTGGGCAAATGTCTAAAATATGGTCTGTGGTTTACAAAAGTTTAAGATTCTATGACAAAAAAAAAAAAAACTACTACTCAACTCATGACTTCTGTAAGCCTTTACATGTCTTGAAAAAGGAGGTTGCTAAAAAGTGGCTAAATGGGACAACTGAGGCCTTCAGTGACTTCATTAAGCCAAAGAACTCACCACTCACTATCTTAGTTGTGTTCATAATCATGCTCTTGCAAACTATTTCAAAGATTTTAAAGAACCATTGACAATTGTTTAAGATTAAATGATGATGTTGAAATGTGGTGTAGTTCTTTATAGCCTAACTTTAGCTTTTTCTTCTGGCGTTAGTACTTAGGCTTCAAAAATAATCAAAGTTCTGTTCATTTGTAAAGATTTTCATGGTGAACAAAACGTGTAAGGATCATAAACTTTTGTTGGTCACAGAGCCAGTTTATTTTCTGCAATAACCCCAAAGGCAATGGAAAAAACCTATTGGTTTTTTGTCAAAGGAACTAGGATGATGCTAACTTCCTGGTTGACCTACAAAATTATGTATACCTAAAAGGAACTATACTAAGGATCAGCACGATACAGTTAGCTGGGTTACCTGGGTGGGACGCTGTCAATACAATTCAAAGGGCTTTCTGTGGGTGAGGAAGTTTGCTGGCGACAGAACTCCAGGAACTCGTTGATTATGACCTTACTGCTGTTCACATTCCCATGAAGCAAAGGCAGCAGCTGTGACAGCACTGAAAAACACATTAACATCACTGAATAATTTGAATCACCCTCAGGAGAAACAGTAATGTGCAACTGTATTAAAGCAATGTAGGCAGTGTGTTTCAATTTGGTTCAGGTATGCAACCTTTTTAAGTGGATAATGAAAATTCATGGTGTGCCTATTTTTTGGTGTGAATTTTCACTGGTGATTTGCATGACTTTGTTGCACCTCTCATAGCATGAAAAGGCCTTTAGGCTTGGTTTGGTGTATTAACTAAGCTGAATGTGGCTGTTAATGCGGTGTGTGCTTCATGCAAGAAGAGACTCAGTTTAACAAAATATGGATGATTAGATTTGAAGAAACTGTCCAACAAATTAAGACACTAATGTTTAGTAAAGCAACACAGCAGATGAGAAAAACATTAACTTCTTACTGTATATAGAATCTCCATAAAGTATAAAACAGTTAAGCACACACTGTACTTACGTTTCTCATTCCTCTGTTGTCGTGAGAGGTCTTGTTCAGGGGTCCAAGGCTCATCTCTAGGTAAAGGCTCCAGCATACAGACAGTGTACGGCTGCAGGAGGTCCAGCGAAGGCTGTTCCCCCTCCCACAGGCAGCCTCGCACCACCGCCTCCAACACCTTCACCTTCCCTTTAGACATCAGCTCATTCTCCCATTCACGAGCCTTCATCCTCTGACGCACCTTTTGCTTCTCTGGATCTCCACCCTCCTGCAAGAGCACACTGTTAGTAGAGATGCACCAATCTATCGGCCAGGGATCGATTTTCAATGATTTTCTTCACGACTGGCCCAGATCGGTGACTGGCCGATTAGTCTCACTTCTTACCGATTCCGAGCCGATATGTTTTGTTACCAGCGGCACAGGCAAAAACGTCAGCTGTGCGCTCTCACTCTTTTCTCCGACGGCAAAGTGACACACACCCGTGCCTCCTCTCTCTCTCTTACTCACTCACTCGTCTTATTCACTCCGGTTAAATAGTGCTTGTATTGCGTATAATTTTAATAATTCCAACAGGTTTCGCGCTCACACCAAAAGTGTGCACACCACTGATCTGTATCAGTGGAGCGGACAATCCACGCGCAGTCTCAGAGACAGAAGTCAAACAGTCACAACAAGTACTAAAATGAGTGGCTTACTGCGCTTAAATGGCCAAATACATACAAAATTATGTCAAAATGCCCTCCTTGGCGATTATTCAGATAAACACAGTCAGTTTTGGATTGTTAAATGGCTAAGAAAGAATGCATGTTGTGTAACAGTATTGGGTCTGTTCATAAACTCTTAAAGGGACAGCAGTCCAATATTCCTGCTGCTGTCTGTCATGTTATTTAAAGAACAAAGACAAAGAAAATCACTTTCTGCTCTTGACTGAATACGTTTTATAACAACTTTAATGGTAAGAATAAATCTGTATTTAATATTTACAATAAAGAATACAGAAATTAAGGTAACCAATGTAAAATAACACTGGATGTGTTTTTACATTTGATTACTTTAATTTCTGTAGTATTTTTTATCTGAATAAAAACCTACTTAACCTGAAAAAGTTAGTTTTATAGCTCTCTTTATTCTATTGCATTTATTTGTGCTGTTTGCAATTTTTTTTTTTTTTTTTGTTCTTATTTTATTACTGACCTTTTACTTGCTTTTTTTATGAAAAAACTTTGCGTTTAAGAAAAGTAGATTTTTGTATTATAGTTTCCAGAAAACTGGAATCGGCAAAAAATGGTATCAGCAGATCACACTAACAAAAAAAAAATCTGAATCGGCCAAGAAAATTGCAATCGGTGCATATCTAACTGTTAGTGTCATGACGTGACTGAATGAGGCGATTGAAGAAGCGTACCACGTACCTCGTCTTCAAGTGCTCCTTCCCCTTCTGAGAGATAACCGTGGGGCACAAAGAATCCATCATCATCGTCGTCGTCATCTCCTCCTTCATCATCATCATCCTAGAGAGAAAAGCAAGATTAAAGTCATCACTATTTTTACACAGGCTAATTTGTCACTAAAGCCCGTTTTTGGTGTGAATTTTCATTGGTGATCTGTATGGCTTCTGTAGTGGCTAATCTGTCAGTACAGAAATGTAACAATATGTTGTATCACTCACCCCCTCACTGTGTGACAGAGACTCTCCCGGCTCCTCCTCCTCCCACTCTTCATCACTGTCCACCTCATAATCCAGCAGCTCCTGATAAGACAAAAAAAAAAAAAAAAAATTCACTTCAGGTTACTATGGAAGCCCATTTCCTCCACACAAGAAAAGAAATCATACTTTGGTAAATAACAATTAAGTTATACCAAGTCATATTTGATATAAAAAGTTGAAATTAACATACCAAGTAATTAATAAGATAAGCTGAAAATTAAAGTTGAAAAAGTCAAATATATATAATCATTATGGCACAAGTCACAATTATGACAAAGAATGTCATACAAACGTGCAAAGACTAAGCCAAACGGCCTTTACAAAAAAAGTTGGACGATTTCGAAAAAATGAGGGTATTTTTTCTCTTCTCGCCCTACCCTACCCTGATGCTGGGTTGGTATTTCTGCCTAAGTAATGCGTGACCTTTCTAATGTGATTACGTATTGCGCATCGCAGAGCTAGTGGTTAAAAAGTGTTTTTTTTTTTTTTTTTTTTTAAGAAAGTAACCCATCGCTTCGCTAGATAGGACCCTTATTCCTCAGCTGGGATCGTGTAGAGCCCTTTGAAACTGCAATTTGGATCTTCAAAACATTGAAGTCCGCTATATTGAGAAAATCCTGGAATGTTTTGTTTGACTACATTCAGGAAGTGTACCTTCTTGGAGCAGATAAGATAAAAAGAGAGTTCATATAGGCTATCTGACTGCTTGTATTCATTGATGAAAACGTAGCCAAATTTTATTGCGATGCGTTGTGATATAGAATCAAATTGTTGACATAATCATAATCAAATTGAATCGTGAGATCAGTGACGATTCACACCTCTAGCATACAGCCACATCTCTCAACGGTGCAACGACTAAACATCATCCAGAGTTAATGGTTGTACCAACTCAAGGTTTATTTTGAATTGCTTAAAATCAGTGGAAGCAGGCCCTTGACAGTGACTTCTTTGCATGCTGAAAAACTACCAACCCATTGTCCTGCTTGGATCTAATCGAAACTTCTAAGCAAACAAGTAGCCAAATATAGCCACATATTGTATCCATCCATGGAGAACTTCCATGAAGAAATTAAACTTTGACATTCTTGTGCTTTTACCTTGTCCACTCTCAGTGGGCAGCGTGGCGAGATGCGAGTGCTTTTTTTGCACCAGGTCCCCCAGTAAGCTGGACGATAGTTATCATGGAACTGCAGGAGTTTCATGCGGCCGTAACGGTGACGGTCAGGGACGCCATCTGCCTTTTGGCTTTCAGTTATGACCACACAATCTCTAATAACAGAGAACATGAAGGAACAAATAAACCAAACAAAGAATAAGCCTTTCACATCACAAACAAAAACACCAGCTGAGGTTCTGCACATTTACATGATGAGTACATAAATATGTCGGCAGCGGCTCAAAGTGGCTTTACCGTACTGCACTGTGACTAGGCCTGGTTGGACCTGATGTGCGAGGTTTGTGCTTTGTCCAGTCCTTTAGTCCATTTAGAGTGCTGTCCGGTTGGGCAAGATAATGGTCCAGCTCCTCTAAAACCGAGTCTTCACATTGTACTCTAGTCAGTGGTGCCAGAGACATGTGCGCTTTAATCTCAAAAGGAGCAAACTTCCCACAGGCAGATGCCAGAGTCTGAAACACACAACAAAACTCAGCAAACATGTCTGGAGATTAAAACACACTGGGAAAGATTTTTTAATTTAGTATATTTGTTTTTGCTTGTTTTGTGTGTGCGTCCTTTACATGCCCAACAAGGCCTCATTCTCAAAATATCTTATGTAGCATTTGTAAATGTTTTACAAAAGTAGTTTGGCACAGGAGGTCTTTATTCTACACTGAATAATGTGACTCTTACCTTTGGTGCCAACTGAGTCTTGGGCTTCTGTAGAAACCGTGTGATCTCAGCCTTCTCAGCTTTGATTCGCTGAAGAGAGGCACAAACACAATGAGTACAATTTCAATAAATCAGCAATAAAGAAAACCTTAGATAGATAAAAACACACTTCTTTTTCTTCCTTCAACCGTTTTTCCTCCTCTTTCTTCCTTTTCTCTTCCAGTCTGGCCCTAAATGGATTGACACCAGAGTTTAATATTCATAGAAAACACCAGCACAACTACTATTGTGGTGCTGTACTGGGTCACTCACTCAATTTTCATTTGCCGCTGCTCTTCTTTAGCTCTTAGTTTCTCAGCCTTTTCTTTCTCCTCCCTCTCCTTTTTCTCCCGCCGCTCCTTTTCGTCTTTCTCCTTTTTCTCTTTCTTCTCTCTCTCTTTCTCTTCCTTTAGCTTGCGGGCCTCCTCTTTCTTCCTCTCCTTGGCAGCTTTGGCCTCCTGTTTCTGGCGCTCTTTCTCGTCCCTCTGTCGCTGCTTCTCCTCCTGCTCTTGGACACTCTGAGGGACAATAAGACAATAAAGGGCTTTTCAAAATTCCACAGTGACAAGGTTTTAAAAGGAAACAATTAATCCTTCTTGAACCCTTAACAGAGTGCAAACAATCAAATTGAGATACTTTTTTTTTTTTTTTTTTTTGCTTTTGGGGTAGAAAAAAAAAAAACATACCAAGATATCAGCTTTGGGCTTATGTACCCATGACCTGCATTCCAGAGAGACGTCAAGCTGTTGACATTGTTAGTTGCCAAGTACAAAAAAAAGAGCCATAGTGACAAAAAGTATATTATATCATCACCATATTTAATACAATAGCTGTAATGTTTAACTGTAAAAGTCTTATCATTTTAATGTTATATTCCTACACACAACTCAAAACAATTTTTAATGAGCATGTCTCTCACGTTTACAAAGATGTATTTATTTGACCAAAATACAGTAAAAACATAATTTAATTGAACTGTTTTGGATTTATTTGAATTAAACTTAACTTATTTCTGTGATGGCAAAACTGTAATATCCAGCATCATTGCTTAGGGTTTTTTCTACATTGAAAATATTTTTTTGGTAGCCACCTAAATAAATCCTTGTCCTGCCAAAGATTTATTTGATTATTTAATGTGACCATAGCTGAATTTCTGCAGTGCCGGTACCCACTGATAGCCAGCTGCTTTAAAACGCTCTGTGTTGCTTGTGCTCTGTGAAGAGCGTCAAAGGTTTCTTTTTATGTGTTTTTGCAGCGTTGAGATTTGTAGCGATTTACAGACATATCTGTTAAGCACGTGAACAGTGGCTAATCAAGATGTGTAAAGGCTGATTTATACTTCTGCGTAGCTACGTCGTAGGCTGTGTGTAGCACGCGTAGCCTGACGTGCACCTACATGGACCACAAGTGCTGTGATTGGTCTGCTAGAACCTCTCCATGAATATGTAATTGCACGTCTGCCACCACCAAAGACCTTTTTAGACTTTGTTAGTCCAGTCTTTAGCATCACACAGTGCTTGAAGTGGGCCGGCACCAGATTAAGGCCCGGTACCAGATTAAGAACAAGAACACATTTTCAAAACCGCAGCTTTTTCTATGCGGTTTGGCCATTCATCCACACGCAAACGCTGTATCCGGTTACTGAAACCGAACTTTTTTGAAAATTCCAGCCAGGGTGAAGATTTTTAGGTTCATGTAGATGGTGAAACCGGAGATTCTGGCCAGTGACATCGGAGTGCGCGCTGTTATCTCCTTTGTTTGACGTCAGATTGTGCGCCGCTATCTCCTTTGTTTACGTGAGACGAGTCTGTGCAATGACGGTCCTAGCCAAAACATTGCTGCTAATAACTGTGCTAACAGGGCTTATAACATGTATACACATACATGCTCAGTTCTCCCATTATATTGCAGAACAGAGGCGTCAGAATGCAATACTACGCAGGTCACTGCTTATGACAATTTTATTATTTTTATTTTTTTTTTTTTACTTTGAATGAATATGTCTCATTGTATTGTTTATGGAATTAGTAATAATAATAATAATATAATAATAAACAGTAAAATGACAATGTTGTTAGCCTACCGGAACCGGCAATAAACTATTTCCAGGCTTCTGATTGGCCAACATGACTTTTGACAGTGCTTCATTGCGTGTTTTTGCGTTTTCATGTGGACGGAGATTTTTTTTTTTAAACCGTGCTTGTGTGGACGCAATTTTTTTTTTAAACGAAGAAGGAAAAACTTTTATAAAATGTTATAAACGTATTTTTAACGTTTATAAAAATACCCGTGTATGTGTGGACTAGGCCTAACATCACAATAAAAATGTGGGTTTCTAAATGTTGTAAAATTTTACCTTAAGTGATCGTCTCTTTGTTTTACTGGCCGCATTTATCCGTGATGTCTGCAATTAAAAAAAAGAAGAAGATTGATCAATAGGTTGAAATTTCAGCAAAAAAGGACATCGAACCAAAAATAAAAATTGATTAATATCTACTCACAGAAGCAGGGGTGGTAGGAGCACTCTTGCTGGGCTCTGGTGAGCTCTCTATGACTGAGAGGGAGCTGGTGGATCCAGCTGACAACAAAGACTCATTCCCGGGACTGACTTCAGTCTCCTGCTGCTCCTCTTCCTCAGTCTCAGACTCCTGAGTTATGTCCAGTAGTGGGAGGGCGTCTTCATTCTCTTCCTCATCCTCATCCTTTTCCGTTTCTTTCTCTGTCAGTGGTGTGGTTGGTTCTGTAGATTTTGTGATATCTTCTGCGTTTTTTGTCATTTCTTCACTAAGGGGGCAGGTGGCAGCAACCGGAGGTGCAGGCTGGTCTTTGACAGCATCATTTGAGTCTTCGGTGAGGTCGATAGTGGCTTCAGGGCCAGAGAGGACTGAGGAACGCTTCCGTCGGCTCATGAAGCAATCGAGTGGACCGCGGCCATTTACCAGAGCCGGGCCATGCTGCAGCGGGACGGAGGAGCTGTCCATATCATTTTCTCCATCAGATGCACTAGGCTCAGAACACTTTGGGGCAACCAGACCTTTAGTTCTTTTGGGTTCACTGCATTCCTTGGGTTCTGGGTTGAGCCTTTTGAAAGGTAAACGTGCTGTAGGGAAGTAACATTGTTAGTTAAGGCTGGAATATACTACATGACTTTCAAAATCCAAACAGATTTTAAAACTCTAGGCATTATACATTTGCCGGCTTTTTCAGAGAACAACTGAATGACTGAGGATCACACTACCAGACTTAAGGCAGTCTGTCCAAAGAGTTTTTAACCAGCTGAAAATACCTAGCTATGAGCGCTTGAGAGCAGCACAGCGTTTTTTTTTCTTCAGTTGAGATGCTTTGCTTATGATACACGGAAGTGTTACTAGTATCTCATTTCACAGATAGTTTCAGTATTGTTTCTAAATCAAAATGTCAATACAATGTTAAGTATAGGGCTGCACAATTAATCGAATTTCTAAAACTCTAAAATATCCACTTACATTATGCTGCGTGTTTAAGAGGTGTGTTTAGAGTGTTACGTCGCAAGAGGCGAATCACGACTACTTCAGAATGTAAAAGGTCTAACCCAGCACAAAAGGAGCTATCAGTGACGTAGGTGTATGCTGATATGTCAAACGCACACGAAACACCAGCACCCGCCATTTTTTAAAAAGCAGTGTACACAGCCTATATATTTACTCCACAAACTAACGATTTCTGCTATTTCTGCTAAACTAGCGACATTGGGCATCAACCACACGGCAAAAGCTAAAACTTTTTCATATACTGTCTACTTTCTTTGTATAACAGTTCTATCTAATAACGTATTAGACAGGACTGTTAAACAGATCGTAAACTAATGAAGACGGAGAATGCGAGCACTGTGCGCTCAGGATCTGTCAGAACTGTTCTCAGCGCCGTCAAAATAAAAGTAACAACAACAAGCGCAGTTTACGTCACTTCAGGCCCTAGGGGAACATTAGTTCTTGGGCAACCACACTGGTGGCTAGTTCCTATATCTAAGTTCCAAGAACAACCCGATTCAAAAGCCCCTATTATACTTTACATATTTTGACTTATTATTATTTAAAGAAGAAACCAAACCAATGTATAGTTGACATTTGAGGTTTAATGCTATAGAAAAACAAAACATTTCAGAAAGTGTGATTCCAGCTTGATTTTTATTTTTATACAAAAATATGGCATGCAGTTGCTTCAAACAATGGTGTAAAGCTATTCAATACATCATTCAATGTAAATTGTGATCATCGTAATTAATAAATCGCAATTACAATTTCAAGAGAATTATACAATTATAATTTTTGTCATAATCGTGCAGCCCTAGTTAAGTATTTGCTCTGGCTCTTGTTTTAAATTATTTTGTTTCATTATTATGCTTGTTATCGTCTGTTGACGTTGTACAAGCAGGATGTGGCGGTTGGTCTGTGTGGTATTTGTCCCGTCCAATCACAGTGGTGGAGGGGCGGGACAAATACCACACCGACCAACCGCCACATCCTGCTTGTACAACGTCAACAGACGATAACAAGCATAATAATAAAACAAAATAACATCCTGGGTAAAAAGTGACAGCGATGAGCACTACGTTTTACCCAAAGTTGAACATTCTTTAACTCTCGGCGACCAGTAAAAAACAGCAAGTGCTCAGCGTGAAATAGACGTTACGCTACTGGCATTTTAAAAATGTGGCGCTCCCATTGAAAACAATTGGAAAAACATGCTAGCCTCGAAAGAAAAAACAACAACAAAAAAAATGCTTTGGTTGACACACGGCATAAGACGTTCCAGCACAACAAAGTCAAAAACGTGCCTCGTTGATAGTAGATGAAAAATGAAAACGTGTGTTCTAAATCAGCTCAAAATATGACAAAATATTGACATCCTCTGAGTAGACAGAATCTAGAATCTAATCTTTACATGAACAGCCCAAAATCTGCAGACTGACTCTGACTTGTCAACTTTCATCTATTTCTCCAGACTGTAAATCAGGGCAAAAGTCATGTAGTCTATTTCAGCATTTATTTGTTTCTGAATCACAAGAATGGATTGTCCATCTTACAATCAGAAAAAAAAAAAAAAAAAAAAAAAGTAAATATTTTTTATTTTTAATGCAATTTGTTAAAAGCTATTAATTTATCTTGGGTTTAAAGACTTCATATTTTCATGACATATCCCATTTTACATTACGGATAACTATATGCTCTACCATTTTATCTTCCAACAGTAAAGTAAAACAACCATGAGAAAAGAAGAAAACACTTTCTAGAAGCACTTAAATTCCTTCATTTGTCCTCGGAAGTGGGAAATTTCTAGTCCCCAGTAGGAACTTTTAACTGGAAAGCCCCCTCAAGTCGGAGTTGTGACTGAGAAACATGGGGAAGCACAACAACCCCGACTTCAGAATTTAATATGGCTGCTCAGCACATAAACCGTAGTGAAACACGGTCAACTCTGGTGTGACATCAGGTAAATGGAACACAGCATTAGTACTAATGTGTTTTTAAAAGTTAGAAAACTTAAAAAGCTCTTGCATATTCATTTTAACCTTACAGAAATTGAGTCCAAAGACAGTAACACTATAAATCATCAATAATGGTCACCGACAACCCTCTAAATGGTTGGCATGTCCTGATATATTAGAAGTGAGCCAATACAGTATCATTTCATGTCGGTAAATAATACAATAAGCTCTCAAGTTCCCCAAAAGAAATAATCTAATAGACTGGGTCCTCAAAGTATTACTAAACCATATAGTATTTTGCTGTTGACCAGAAACAAAAACACTTAAGTTGTTTACCTTGAACAAGCTTCTTGCTGGTATTAGCTTTGCCCACACAATCCATGCCTGAAATATAAAGAACATGTTAAGGTCAGATCCTCTATCAGAAATAATTACCATATGCAAGTTATAACAAATGACATCAATCTGACGTGAAATTTGACATGTTGTTAATACCAATAATTGTAGCAAAGACAACAATACTCGTTGTCAAAGCATGTCTCGTCATAACAAAGGTGATGGCTAGGTCTACATGCTAACTAATAGTTGACAGTCGCAGCCGAACCTGATCAATTTATTTGAGGATAAATAGTAACTTTAATCTTTTATATGCCAAAAAAAGTCCTCACATAAAACGCAGAGCGCTTATAGACTTTTAAAGAAACGACAGTCACGTGCTACACGTAAAATGTTTATTTTTGATCTCCCGCCTTTCAGTGAATGATGGTTTGTAGGCCAGTTTGGCTACTGAACCTGTGAATACGGAGCCATTAAGTTCATCCATTAGCACAAGACTGAGGAACAAAGAACTGGATTGAGCTCAAAACAACATATATGGAGCGTACTTCGACACACCACCACGAATACTGGAAAAAATAAACATTATAAGTGAGGAAAGTCACATTTTGTGTGAAGAAAAATAGATTGTCAATAACAAATCTGAGCAAATAGCTCACCTGCTAACATGCTAATTAAGATCATAAATCCCTCGACAACCCCAAATACTACATGAAAAAGTCATTAAAGTTATTTTCTTATTGTTTTTCAGAGAAACTGAGCTAAACAAAAATTGTTTCAGAACTAATGTTAGGTAATAAGTGAAGCGTTTTCACACTTCTCTGCAATTAGCCACCTATGCGAGCTCCCTGTCTTTATTTACCACACTATTCACGGTATATAGACTCTAATCATGCTTTAAACCAGTTTTATTTCACAATAAACATCAAACCTCTGCGTGGAGTAGAGGCTAAAGGCTCTTCAGCCGCAAGCATCACGACCACCATCCGCGCGCCTTTCAGCTCCGTGCGCTCGCGCTGTCCTCTCACTGGAAACGTTAAACGGAAACGGGGAGCGCTTTTTTGGACTCCGTACACAACTTCTTAGGGCTAGTCATCGACTCCACGTCTTTTTAAGTTGTAGCATTAACGTGTCGACTGCAAATTCGATGAGTTTCTGTAACTTTTAGAATTGTAGATTCTGTTTTTTCGTGCGTAATCCTAGTCCCGTCGTTCCCGTCTCATCCCCGGCTAGACTCCCTCGCGCTCCCCGCTCAGAATTGGCGGGAGCCTGTTGCTGGGATGGATCGCAGGCTGTGATTGGCCAGGGGCGTACAACGTCAGATCAACGCAGAGTCACGTTATTGGCCGTCACGATTGGTACTGCCTCTTTACACGTACTGTGATTTGACAGTGAGTATGATTCTCGAGTAGGATTGGTCAGATGAAAATAACAAGTCACAAAGTTATTCCGTGGAACTAACATCTTTGGCTAGGTATTTTGAGGGTTTCTGTTTAGCGAAACACACTTTAAGAATTTAAATGTGTTTTTCTAAATAAAACAGTTGAGATGTAATGATTCCGTGTTTTTGAAGAGGCTTGTTTAAAGATTGATATTTGAACAGCTAAGTACAAACGTCAGTAATTCCGCAAAAGATCTTGAATTATATTGAGATAAAATTCCAAAGTACGAAAATATATTCAAGTTTCTGCCAAAAATAGCAGAAAGGTGTCATCTTTTTTTAATTGCCACAAGGCAGGGAAACTGGTAAATATTCTAGTCACAAGCACTGAGACCACACCTTTGAACATCTTGTGATGGGGCTTGTAGTCTTCAACAGTTACAACTTCCGTCCGCTACGTGCAAAACAGACCGCGTTTAGAACTACATTTCCCACAACGCATCAGAACGCTTCCAGTCAGCCACGTGATCGCCAGGATTCGCAGACTGCAGACGGACGCATCCCCATCAAACTATTTAACGGTGCACGGGTATTGTATCGTCAGGAATGTAAGTCCGAGGTTTTTTATCGTATTATGAAAGCAACTTTTACTAAGCACATAAAATACCATTTCTGTTTTGCGTAGATGTGGTATAGTTTGACTGTTGATTTTCTACTGCATTTGTGCTGAACAGTGCATGGTTAGCTGTTGGCCTGTACTATATTTTCAAATATCATTATTGCTGTAAAATATCGTTAATGTAGAATTATTATAAACAACAACAACACCTATTTAATACAAAATATATAAATCTTAAATCTGTTATGATCTTTTGTGGCGTGTACAACAAAGAGTTATTTATCATTTTGCTCTATGTACTTAAGTTTTGTGATAAGAACTTAATAGCTGATTATTATATCCTAAACTATTTTTAAAGAATGCTTTGCATGTTTTTAAGATATCTGTGTTTCTTTTAGCACTGAAAACATCAGTAAATCAGTTCATAGAGGGAAAAGTTCATTAGCACCAGAAACATCAAACATTTTCTACCTTTTCTCAAAATTGAGTAATGACAGGTAAGTCAGGTTTGGTTGACATAAAAACTATGAATGTCACTGTTTTTAATCCAATTTTTGGACGCTTGTTATTGCTGTGGTTAAAAATGAATAACTTTTAATTTTGCCTTACAGATCGAACAAATAACTTCCCTCCTCTGCCGAAGTTTCTTCGCATAAAGCCATGTTTTTACCAGAATGTGGACGAGGAAATTCCGCAACCCCACCGGCTTCTTGTGCGTCGTGTTTACAATCTTTGGATGTGTGAGTGAACATAACTGGGAATAGTTTGGTTTCAGAAGTTCCTAAGTTTGACTGAAGCAGGTAATCTGATGACTGATATTCTGTTTTTCCAGTATACTCTATTACACTATGTGTTAATGTGGTGGCCTGCTTAGCCTGGTGGGCTGGAGGTGGTGCAGCGATCAACTTTGGCTTTTCGCTCCTTTGGCTGCTGATTTTCAGCCCATGCAGCTATACGTGCTGGTTCAGACCGCTCTATAAAGCATTCAGGCAAGGAAACTCTTTTCAGGAAAGACACATTTGCTGAGTGTGATATATATATATATTTTTTTTCACTTTGATTAAACTTTTTTTTTTCTTTTTTTTTTTCAGGGCTGATAGTTCCTTCAACTTTATGGCCTTCTTCTTCATTTTCTTCCTGCAATGTATTCTCGCCTTCTTCCAGTGTCTTGGAATATCAGGTTGGGGTGTATGGTGAGTAACAATGAAATGTTAGGATATTCAATATTTAATATGAGTTCAGTTAACATAATTTGTGGCTTAATTACCAATTAAAACATCATTTACGACAACAAATACTAATAGATTACATCCCGTAAGTTAAAAAACTTCAGTTTCATGATGACATAACAACAGTTTAAAAGACTGAATGTAGGTGCTTTAAAAAAAAAAAAAGAGCTTCACATTTTGGCCTTTCAACCCTTTAGACACTTGAACCATTCACACTACTGTTCAGAAGTTTTTTTTTGTTTGTTTGTTTGTTTTTTAAAATAATACTTTTAAGTTTCAACACTTTTCTAAAGTGAAATGCGAAGGTAACCCAAACTAGTAATTTGTCCTCTGCATTTGACCCATCCAAGTTAGTGCACAAACATTAGGAGTAGTGAACACACACACACACACACACCCAGAGCAGTGGGTAGCCATTTTTGCTGTGGGGCTCGGCGAGCGATTAGGGGTTACCGGAATTGAGAATCAAACCTGCAACCTTTCGGGTTACCAGTCTGACAATCTAAACATTAGGCCACGACTGCCCCTTAAAGGGATAGTTCACCCTAAAATGAAAATTCTGTTATTAATTATTAACCCTCACGTCCCAACCCAAACCCAAACTTGTAAGACTTTTGTTCATCTTTGGAACACAAATGAAGATCTTTTTGATGAAATCCGAGAGATGACTGTCTCTCCATTGACTGCCTTTGCAACAACCACTTTGACGAACAGATTTAATTTAGCGATTCAGCAAACATAAGCAGAAGCTCAACTGAACCTGAATGACACACAAGAGCAAACCTCTTGCGGAAGCTCAAACGTGCTGTGTAACCAATGAGGTTCATTCTCGTGTGTTATGCATCACGTTTAAGCTTCCACAAGAGGTTTGCTCTTGTGTGTCATTCAGGTTCAGTCAAGCTTCTGCTTATGTTCGCTGATCAATGTTTACATGTGACTAAAAGCCTAAATTAAATCTGTTCATCATATAAAGCGATCAAGTCTCTTCAGAAAAATTGGACTAAACCACTCGATTCATATGGTTTAGTTTTCTGATCTCTTTATGAACTTTTTTAAGCGTCAAAGTGGTAGTTGCAAAGGCAGTCAATGGAGGAACTGACATCTCTCGGATTTTATCAAAAAGACATTCATTTGTGTTCTGAAGATGAACGCAAGTCTTATGAGTTTGGAACAACATGAGGGTGAATAATTCATGACAGAATTTTCATTTTGGGGTGATCTAACCCTTTAAGTCAATTCCACTGACTTAGATTTATATGCATAAGAATGAAGACAGGAAACTCAAATTCAAGTGAATTTTGCTGTGACCTGCGAATTCGACTTACGTGAAGATGTGTGACCAATAGAATATTGAAACATCACACCTTGAACTTTTAGCTGAATTAAAAGAACGCAAACTTTAAATCTGCAGCGTTGCAGTGAAGTGGAGTAAATTGTGTATCTTTACATAATGGATGTTTGTTGCTGCTGAGTGTGAAATCATATTACGGCTATTGCAGCGTCCCTAGAAATTTTACATGCTCTAGTTTCAAGTCTGGTTTAACCATGGCTTTATTCAGCAAGGAGGCATTAAATTGATTAAAAGTGAATCAACTCCACAACTACATAAATTTATCCACTAACCATTCAGTAACATCCAGTTGCATTCTAAAAGTTGTAACTTCTTCCTGAGTTTCTCCTTCAGTGTCGAAGCTTTGTTGTAGTTAAGCAAAAGGAAAGGGGCTGGGAGCAGCAGCTCATTTGCATTTAAAGGGACACACAAAAACAGCATGTTTTTGCTCACACCCAAATTGGGGCAAATTTGACAAGCTATAATAAATGATCTTTGGGGTATTTTGAGCTGAAACTTCACAGACACATTCTGGGGGCACCAGAGACTTCTATTACATCTTGTAAAAGGGGCATTATAGGTCCTCTTTAAAATACAGTAAAATAGAAAAGAATTATTATAATTAAGTTGTAATAATATTTCACAGTATTACTGTTTTTACTGTGTTTTTAATCAAATAAATGCAGTCTTCGTGAGCAGAAGAGACTTCTTTCAAAAACATTAAACAAATCTTACCGACCCCAAATGGTAGTTTGTAGTCTACTTTACCGCAACTGCGATTTATTTTTTTGATAATTGTGATGATCAGAACGATTACAAATTATTGTAGTTATTTATTCTTAATTTTTTAAAGTGATCATTTTGTGGTAATCAACATTATTTTTTTTTACTAATGTTGTGGATTGAGCTTAATTTTATCAATAAAGTTAATCTTTGTGTGGTCATTTTAATACTTCCAATGATGTTAACTCACTATTTTTTTCTCTCTTCGCAGTGGTTGGCTTGCCACAGTGATATTTTTCAGCACAAATGTAATCTCGGCTATATTCATGCTCATCTGTACTCTGCTTTTTACCGTAGTTACGGTTCTCATGGGGCTTGTCCTCATCAAGGTATGATTTGCACATACAACCCTTAACTCACCATTACTTGCATAGCTGATGCACAAAAATAACTTTACTTCAAAGAATAAACCTTTAAAACAAAAGAAAAGAGCATTGTGTCACATTAGTTTTGTCCCTTCAAAGGTCCATCGACTATATCGTGGTGGAGGAGGCAGTTTTCAGCGGGCACAGGAAGAATGGAGCACGGGTGCATGGAAGAACCCCACTGTGAGAGAAGCTGGATTTAATGCCATCTCTGAAACCGGCCCCAGCCTGCCTCAGTATCCAGCCGCTGTGCCCAACTACCCAGAGAGCGGACCCTGGTGATACCTTTTCTGAACTACAGATGGAACAAGAGTACCGCTGTTTGTCTTAATGTTAAAGGGGCAGTTTGCAGAGGGACGTTACCCAATATTTTTGTGCCACTTCAGCCAGATCACGGACTTGTGAATGGTTATTTTTGCTTTTGTACAATTTTTTTTTTTTTTATTGGGAAAAGATTGAATGTTAATCACTACTCAAAGAATGTGTATAAACATAGTTTCTTTTCTTTCGAGCTGGCAAGAGTAGATCTCTTGAACAGTTTTTAAAGCTGATATAAATAGAAGTGAATGATAATCAAATGTGTCAAATCCCTGTTCTGGGTACAAATACTGACAAACGGAAACAGAAACGCTAACTAGAAGGTTAAATGACCAAACAAAATATGCAAACTGCTCCTTTAAAGACATCTCAACACATACAACACAATGGTGGAACATTAGTACAAAAATAGCAAAAAAAAGGACATTACATTGATGAATTGATTTCTGTTCATCTGAGCCTTGATTTTTCATGTCATTCCATTGACTAGTTGAGTATCAGATTATTAAATTAGTCCATCTTTGAAAGATCATGTAAAAGCAATTTGATAGGAATATATATATATATATATATATTATACATACACATACATACACACACACTACCAGTTAAAAGTACGGTAAGATTTTTAAAATGTTTTTAAAAGAAGTCTTTTGTAACATTATCACTACCTTTCAAAAGTTTGGGGTCATTAAGAATTAATACTTTTATTCAGCAAGGATGCATTAAATTGATCAAAAGTGACAGTATAGACATTTATAATGTTGCAAAAGCTTTAGATTTTAGCTGAATAGAATAGAACTTTCTATTCATCAAATAATCATAAATCGGTATATTAGAATGATTTCAGAAGGATCATGTGACACTGAAGACTGAAAAATTCAGCTTCACCAACACAGAAATAAATTGCATTTTAAAATATATTCAAATAGAAAAGTCATTTTAAATTGTAAAAACATCTCACAGTATTACTGTCCTTGCTGTATTTTGGATCAAATAAATGAAGCTTTGGTGAACAGAAGAAACTTCTTTTAAAAACATTTAAAAAAATCTTACCGTTCAAAAACTTTTGACCGGGTGTATGTATGTGTGTGTATATATATGTATATATAATATATATATATATATATATATATATATATATATATATATATATATATATATATACACAGTCACTTTACTGTTCTAGGAAAAGTGATTTTTGAGAGGGGAAAAAGCATGTCTGAGTGTTCTTTTCCAAATCATGGCAGCTTTTCGATTTACCTCAAGACATTCAGTCTTGCATCACTTCCACATCAGCGCTTTTGCAGTTACAAAATTTTTACTTCAGTTAATTATTCACTTAGACTTTTAAGATTCACAAGCATGAATTAAATGTCTTTGTAAATGGTCTGATTTATACACTGCAACAAAGCATTGCAGATTTTTTTTTACTATCTTTGACTGGGAATGTTTCCTTGCAAACACGCCTTTTGCCTGATGTCTTTCTGTTTAAAGCTTTTTACGTCTTCGAAACAAAGACCGCCTTAATTCTTCATGCCTATTAAGCATGTGTGAACCAATAGCTTTCGAGTTTCCCTCAAGTGCTACAACTTTTATTAGTGGATGTGGCTATATCCTGTGCTATTTTTACTACTGGCGTATTAATATGCATTTCGCATTTATTCCTTCTTTCATCTTACCGTGTTTACAGTTGTGGTTGGCTGGAGGCTAAGACACTCATTTTTAATATGTGACTTTATCTTTGATCCCTTTTGCTCGAGATCTCCCTCCACAGAGCCACAGGAGGTTGATTTTTGCAAAGTTCAACAACTGGCTTTGTGTAGCCAATGTATTTAACAATCCTGCATATGAAATGTGACTGGAATAGCTCTCCAACTTCAATAAAAACATTCCTTTTCAGACAGAAGTCGCTTTTATTGCAGTCACTCTCTGCGTCTAAAAATGCATACTTCCCTACTAAATAACAGGTGAAAAGCACGTGGAATGAATAGTATGTCCAAATTCATAGTATTAATTGAGGTAAAACAGGAGAGGGAACAGATATTGTTATAAAGAAATGTGTGCTCGAGTACAACACCGGGTCACGGCACCAAATAATACTGACTTACTATGATCGTGTTGAAATTCATAAAGTAGCGACTTGGCTGAGGTGCTGGGAGAGTAAACGTCCCGAAGATTGCAAAGTTTGTTCCTCATATGCAGTAGCTACTTGGATAGTATGCAATTTCAGACGCAGCTGGTAGGATGTTTTACCTTCATATTTCTTAAAGTTTTATGAGAAAAATGTTATTTTCACATTTATCTAAATGACAAACTTTTAACATTGCTAGTTAAAATGTATGAATTTTTATTAAATTTATTAATAAAAAAATAAATAACTATAAAAATTATATAAAAAGAATCGAATCTTAAATCTCAGACTCGTCTGTAATGTACTTAAAAATATGAATGTCTGTTGACGTATCCCCATTGATGGTATTCCTGTGGAAGCTGTTTGTTTCAGTATTACTCTTTGTTGTGACACACAACCTGACCATTTGCTGTTTACTGTCCACAGCATCAATTTCTGTGTGCATGTATTCCCTTTCTGGAAGGTTCCTGGGGCTTTTGATTGGTTGTCTTCCACAGCACATAAACAGAGAAATGTGGCCCATGTACAAGTTCCAGATAAGCAGACAGGCCATCATAACGGATATCACGGCCAGTGCCACTTGCATTACTATCCATTTATTCTTACTGCTCTGATTTGTAGCATATGACGGAGGCTCTTCAGTTTTATGCAAACCTGATGATGTTGTGTAGCTTTCAGGAAGGATTCCCAGTGTGGTCTTAATCTTATCTGTCACATCTACTGGTAATTGTTCACGTAAGTCATAAATGGCCAGTGTTTGGGTGTATTGTCTATTATTCGCCAACTCGACTGACGTGCAGGTATAGCGTCCAGCATCAGCGGCTGAGGCGTTGGAGATAAGGATGCCATCACTAATAATAGTATGCTTCCTGTTTGAGTAGGGGAGTGGCTTTCCAGCAAAATTCCAGTTGACCTGGGCCAGGTTAGAGTCTGCTCGACACAGCAACCTAATGTTGTTTCCCAGCACCAGGGAGCGGATCTTTGGTTCTACGGTAGCTGGTGAAGGGAAAACCATGTTAAATAAAACCCTGATTTTAATGTAGAGTCAGAAAAAAGTTACTATATACCTGTTGTTGGGCATCGAGTGGCATCCCCGTCTTTCAGGCTTTGTATCAGATTACTAAAATGCAAAAAGTGTGACATTAACTGTCGGCATGTGTTTATACACACCTAAATATAAATAAATGGTTTACTCAGCTACAAAAAAAAGCTAAAATTGATGAAATTTTATTTTGTTGTTAAAAAGTGTAGTAAGCAATTTCTAAGAAATGCTGTTAAAAGTGGATTGGATCGAGCACCACAACACACTCTTAGCCAATCATCAGCAGGGGGCGTGTTCACCTATGACTGGGGAGAAGAGGGAGATTTGAAGAAAGACTGCAGAAAGAGAGATCTGACAAAAGGTCAGAGGAATATCACTGGAAAGAGAAGGGTTATGATCGGGCAAGAGCTTTAGGACCCGTGTTAATATTGGAAAGGCTTTCCAGCGCTGGAGAGACCCAAACAGGAAGCCCTGAACTAAAATTATTTATGTCTACATTGTGTATCGCAGCTGTTCAGATCCGATTTGTGTGTCCATGCCGCTCTTTCGTTTTCCAGAATATCTGCATTGGTTTCTATGGCAATGACGTTGTGTTGGTAGGTATACAGCAAAAACAACAACAACAACAAAAGCAGCATGGAGGTGTTTGCAATACAGATGTTGTCATATTTACAACACGTGCAGCCACCTCACTAGACTACTGCATCTTCTGAGGCAGCGGCAGAAACGTGGTATGAAGAAACGTGGAGGCTGGTATGAACAGCTTTATTCCGTGCTGTCATCTCCGCCAGTCTCAAAACAGGTCTCCGTTATATTGCCAATTTCTGCTCGTCCAGCACTTTGCAACAACACAGCCTTGTTTCTGCACCGACTTTTAACATGTTTAAATGATGTTTACATTCCACATGGCGTGAAAAAGTCACATAAATAACATGAAATCCGGTCAGGGTCAGACTCAAACGGATTTCAAGAAATGTGATTTGAATAGGATTTCAAACCACATATGAATGTAACTTGAAATGTAAAAAAATTATTTTTTCGCCGTTCTCAATGTCTGAATTTGATCGCATTTCAATCAGATGTGCACAAAAATCAGATCTGGACCGACAGTGTGAACGTAGCTTATGAGACCTCTGCTCTTTGGGGGCGGAGCAATAAAGGGAGGGGTGCGTTTGTTTGAGTAGATTTTTAAAAAAATCAACAGCGTTTCTCAGAAATCACTTACTACACCTTTAATTAAATCTTAACATTTTAAAAGATTACATTTAAAATTAAATAAACCAAAAATTTAAGTTATTTGCTGAAAAACTAAATGAGTTTAATAAATATTATTACATTAGTTACAGTGAAAGGGAATTCAGAGGACTTGGTATATAGTGTACGAGACACTTTTAAGGTGTTTTCCTTTTTTGTCCTTCTTGGAGTTTGAGAGCCCCTAGTTATATGCTATATGCTTTTGTTGTATGGAAAAGAACAGCGTGAACAGGAAATTCACAAGGAAGCAACAAGGAAATTCATGTAGGTTTGGAACCACATGAGGTATGGCAATTTTGATATGGGATTGTGCTTGTGTGTGAGGGTCTCACCCTTTTGCATCCTCAGGTGATCTAGAGCACCGTTGAACTGTGGCGTCCCAGGCACAGTAAGGGTCTCTGGCCAGCACACAGTCCAGACAGGAAGAATAACGACTGCAGTTGCTGACGGGCATCTGGACAACCCCAGACGCAGAGCCTGCATACAACTGGACCAGACAGACAACTCATGCTGATTCATGCATTTTTTCATGATGAACGATGCGGCTAAATATTCCATCACTTTGGCTTTCTAATCATTAGCGATTAAGAGTCATTACAAAAATAATAATGTAATTATGTGAAAATGACTCCTTAATTAATACTGTTTACGCTTTTATTCAAATAAACACTAAAGTGTCTTTAAGGACACAAAAACAAACAAACAACATGACCATGTAGTTTGATTCATAACAACTAACCGGTTCTTATCAGTGAATCAAAAACATTCAGTGCAATGATTGATTTGTACAACCAGTTTTTTAGTTCCAAATTAAGTTCCTGGTTTGTGCATTTCACAATATATAGCATTAGGAGAGAATATCTTTCATATGAAAACAAAATAGACACTACAATTGAATTATACCCAAATGAATTCAATCAAATCGAGAGCCTGCGAACCTAAATATAATCAAATCGGCAAATATATTAGCAGACAGATAATCTCTTTCATATGGAAGAAAAATGAACATTAGAACTGAATTATAACAAAATGAATCAGAATCAAATTAAGAGCCTGAGAATCTGAATATAATTGAATCAGCAAATATATTTCAGCATTGGCAGAGAGAAAGTCTATTTCATATGTAACAAAAATGAACAATAGAACTGAATTATACCCAAATAAATCAGAATATAATTATATCTATACCTAGCCCCAGTTTTGCGTACCTGATTCTGGTGAAGTCGTAGGACGTCAATCTGCTCAGTGTTCTGAAACAGTTTTATTTCTTCAATTACGTGCACTTCTCCATCATAGTTCACTGCTTTCTGCACATAACCATTCTCTGATGGAAAACAGAAAACAATTGCACTTGCACTATAAAAACAAAATTTTACATCCAGCTTTTCAACACTACTTAACAAAAAAAAACAACAACAACAATAAATTCAATAGGTTGTAATTCAAACAGCTCTGTCCCAGGTACAATTAACATTCCTCTGAATGACAGTTTACACACACCCTCTAACTGACTTTAAAGAGCTGCTCTGCCCTAGAGGCTAATGGGAATCTCACCTGTGCCAACAAACATCACAGGATAGGACTGTCCGTCCAATGCAGTTACAAGGTCTACGACAAGGCGGGTCAACAGCGGGCCTCTCTTGAGCAGCAGGGGCTTGCCTGTGATTGGACGGACGGCGTCGTCCATGAGAGGCCGGTCTCGGATGAACTGTAGGGTTTTATCGGGGAGGTCCAGCGACCCTTCTATTCCCATATTCCTCGCTGCATGGTTGATGCACTGCGAAGATTGCACATGAATATATTTTTTAAATATAGCATAAAAAATACTATAATTTTACAATAAATATACCCAATTTAAATCATGTTTTTTGGATAATATCATTATTCTTTGACATTAGTTACAGTAGAATTTAAATACTATGTTATATAAATAGGGCTCTTAAAGTATACCATGGAACATCTAAAAAAAATCTTGGTACATTCTGGTACATGATAGTTTTTAAGTATTTTAACTATTTTAACATATCACATACATCCCCTTAAAGACTATATAAGACCAATAATGACCACTCACAGCTCCTGGTCGGGGGACAGGAAGCTCTCCGTTGTACGTGACCCACTTCACATCAGACATTTCCACGGGCACTTCTGTCTTAAATTTGCCACGAGAGAACACCTCACTGATATCGGTTACATTAAATGCACAAACTGCTGAAGACTGATCTGTTGAGCTTCTGCATACACAAACATAACTGTGAGCTGAACAAATGACTAAATTCAGATACAGAATAGAAATAAATGTGTAAAAAAAAAAAAAAAGACCACGCAAGACAAAACTTACGACTGAGAGGTGAAGGTAGCGTAAAAGACACTTTTCCTCCATTTCTTGTGGCGGACATGGAAGACGTCCTGTATGACGTAGGGCAGACTGGGCCCAGGGACAGAGCAGTCCAGACGAGCCTTCAAGAAGGAGGTCCATTTCCTCTGGAGGGTCCTTAGACCACCCATATCGCCCTGTGCAACAGGGGAAAATAACAAGTCTTTACAAGATCAAGGCGTAATATGCTAAATCCTTCCATTTGCACCACTTCTGATTGGGATCAGTGAAGTGTTACCTTGCAGACTCTAGCGACACGCGACACCACAAGCTTGTTGTAGAAGTCGTACTCCATGGCGTTCTCACTGAAGAACAAGTAGACTTTGTCATCGTCACCCTCGGGACTGTCCTCACTTTCTGGGACCACGTCCATGTAGACGAATCTCGGCTCTTGAGTGGGTAGAGAAATGTGATTTTTCACTATGTTCAGAGCAGTGTTGTTATTGTTAACTAAAACTAAAATTGTTTTCTGTAACTGAAATAAAGCTAAAAATAATATAGATATAAATCTTTAATTTAAAGAACTTAAAATTAGAAAGGTTTCTAAAGAGCCCCGCGCATGACATGTAGGAATAAAATAGAAGGCTTTACTAAGTCGTCCCCTCGATTTGCTAAATCATGCGCACAATTTAGCAAATCGAGGCAGCGAAATAGTAAATCATGCACACAATTTACTTTTTTCATGCATGTCACGTGCGGGGCTTCATAGGTTTCCTTAAATCACTAAAAATTACAAACTTTATATAGATAATAAATTACTATAAATGACTAAATTTAAGTTGAAGTAAAATTACTAAAACTGAAAAAGAAATAAATTATATAGATTTTTTTTTTAACAAATTAATAAAAATGACAAAAGCACATAGAATTACTAAAACATTTTTTTTTAAAAAACAGAATAAACACACAATTTACTATTTCACTCCCTCGATTTGCTAAATCACGCACACAATTTACTATTTAGTTTCTTCAATTTATAAATCGTGTCCATGATTTAGCAAATCAAGGGAACGACTTAGTAAAGCGTGCATGTGATTTAGCTTTATTTTTTTCCTGCATGTAGAAACCTTTCTAATATTAAGTTTTTTAATTTAAGATTTATATTCTATATTATTTTTAGCTTTATTTTATATAAATAAAATGACAAAAGCACATAAAAAAAATTACTAAAATTGAAATGAGAACTGAAATTATTAATTAAAAAGCTAATTCAAAATATTAATAAATACAATGAAAGCACAGAAATAATACTAAAATAACACTGGTTCGGAAACAATTTTCTAATACGTTACGCCATAACCAATGCCATCCTTTTAAATTTTAGTTTAGTTTTTTTTAGTAATGATTCAAAACAAAAGTTCAAAACAATCATTAAACTTAAATTTTAATCAGATTATGTAAATAATATAAAAACTTATGTTAATAAAACAAGCTATAAACTATAAAATAGGATATTTACGCAAAGCCTTTCATTAATATACAATTAGACTAATAAAAGCATGTAATTAGTCTTTAGGCTTGTTCGAGATGCATCAGCACTACGCAGACCGATCGGCCTATAACAACAAAGTACCGCAAGAGCGTTTGGAGAGCATATGACTTTTGAATCGCTCTCGCTATACTTTGATGCGTTTCCTGGATGAAGTCTTGTCATCACGTCTGACATACCATTGAGCCAAGAGCTCTTAAACACTGTCCGCAGTGTAACGGGAGAGGTGCGGAGTAGGACCGGCTCCGAACCCAGAAAGTTTAAAGACGTGGCAGAATACAGGTCTTGATCTATGGCAATAGAAATAAATTAATTAAAAATAAATAAAGAAATACAATTTTTCCTCCCACTATAATGCATTCAAAGTGCCTCTATTATGCTATTTTAAAGGTCCCTAACTTTGTCTCCTACAATAAGTTTACAATTTTCAACATTGCACATCACCTCTTTTTTTCAAAGAGTCTGAAAACAGTTTGAATATTCAGTCTCTCTAAATTCCTCCTCTCTGAGAGCTTACTCTGCTCTGATTGGTCAGATGGCCTATTCTGTTGTGATTGGTCTACCGCTTACTTAAACGAAACGCCATTACCATATCTGATTTTCAGCTCTGAATCTTCCTTGGTGCTTGATATACAGTAATACAAACAGACAGCGTTGTTTTTTCCTTATTCAAGCGCAATTCCTAATCCTTGTGAAGCGAATTTGCTTTTGCAAAGAAAACAGAGTCTTCTCGACATGTCGACAACACGAACCAAACTCTTCCAGGTCTGAGCTACAACTACAGTGTTTGAGGGTCAAAGTAGATGTTGTTCACGGGCAGCCAGTGAAGACCATAGTCTGGCTGACCATAGTTTTTTTAAGAGACAATAATTTAATTTGTCATGCACTTTGCATTTTTAGACATTCGCAGACCTTTTACATTTACAAACAGCTATAATATACATTGCATGAAAGATAATATTCAAATGAACATAATAGGGGCACTTTAAACTGCTAAAAAAGCCGCATGGATGACATACATACCAACCATGACAGAAGAGGATCTCTGAAACGGATCGAAAGGACATTTCCCCCTCCCGTCTTCCTGCTTTCCCTCCAGCTTTAGCTGCCCGTCACTGTACGTCTGTTCAAACAAATGCAATGAACGCAAGGTTTTTTTATCTTGTTTTTCAACACTATGACATTAGCGCTTGATGGATCACATGAAACCTGATGTTCCTAATCTTATACCAGGAAGAAAGTGATGGATTACAAAATGCAAACAGTGAGTACAATGACTGTAAAAACCAGTTATTTAATTTTGTTGTCTTTATAATTCAATATATTCATTTTTATTTTAAATGATTAAATATAGAAATATAGAAAATTTGTCAATTTTTAATTAAAGCTGCAAGCAGCGATGAAAGGGCCCTCGCACCCGGGGCCACCAACACCTGTTGGCCTTAGGAAAACAGTGAACAGTGGGCGACACGCATGTAAGCAAGTAAATACAGGAGAATTATGGCAAAGTCATTTCGATGTGCCACACTTCCTGCTGCCAACAGGTGGTGCTTTGACTCTTACTGAATATTGCCATGTAGATGTCTTTAGGCCAGGACTATTATCAAACATGTGAAGTTTAGAGCAGATCGGACATTGTGTGCCTGAGTTACAACAACTTCCTGTTTTGTGGTGTTAATTGCATACATTAGCACTTAGCCAAGTGTGATTTAACGTGTTTCTAACATGTTTGGTACTTCATGGCATGTTTAAATGTGTTTCTGGGAGTGAATTACAGTGTAAAGCATGCCATTTCCTGTTGCCAGCAGGTGGCTATGACTAACTAAATATTGACATATAGATGTCTTTAGGCCAGGACTCTTATCGCACATGTAAAGTTTGGGGAAGATCGGACATTGTATGTCCGAGTTACATCAACTTCCTGTTTTATGCCGAAACATCAAACTTTGTCAGGCTGCCATGTACACGCCCTTCAGTGAAAACTCAAGATCTTCGCAATTTAACGTCTTTAGATTAGACTGACTAAATATGATGTTGATCTATTGAGCCATTTTGCCACACCCTAATTCTGAAATCCATATCAGACATAAATTTTCACCACTTCTGACATGTGTGCAAAGTTTTAGGAGTTTGAGCAAGTTTAGGCCCTCAAAAATGTGATTTATTTCGGAAGAGAATAATTATTGACCGAGCAATTACAATATGGTCCTCACACCATCGGTGCTCGGGCCCTAAATATTTTTAAAAACATGAAAATTTATTGTTTTTTTGGTCATGTCACTTACTATGTAATCGCAGGTGGGGCTAAAGGCGTTTGTTCCGCACACGTACATCGCACCATCATTCATTTGATGCAGCATCCGTACATAATTACGACAGTCAATCTGAAAAGGTGATCAGTCAGATTTTTGATATCATATAGAAAAACAACCTCCCTTGTTCAGAGAATTTACACTGATGTGTTTGTGTCTTTAAGCATGTGTGGCAGTTATAGAGATCTCTACTCACATCACGATGTTTTCCTTTGGAGGTGCACTCCTTTTGTTTCTCCTCTGTAACCTTCCAAAGTACCTGATGGGTGGAGAGAAATCAGTACAGGCTATACAGATGTGCTGCTTTGAAACAGGATGAAAGAATTCCGTTATGTTGTTGCCAAGAGATAAAGGAAAGGAAATCAAACCGGCACCTTAGACTTGGCAACGGAGATATCATTCATGTCAAGGGCGTAAACGGCCTCTCTTGCCCCCAACACCAGCAAACCCAGATCCTCCATAATCAGCATTGTGGAGTAATTCCAAATACCATCCTCTTTAAACGTGATTAAATGGTTATCTAAGGACAAAAACATAAATGCATGTAGAATAACAATGAGTTTTCTATTTGCCAAGCACGAATATGGTCCAACTCTAAAGGAGGTGCTTAACCTTCGGAAGATGTTTGATCAGCAACCACAGGAGGTCAAAGTAAATGTTAACTATATATGTGAACATGTAGGCAGTTTTATTTTTCATTCATTTGCATTAGAGTGCAAAAGTGTCCACCCCTCTTTTCAGCGGTGCTGGTTCCAGAAGTATTTTTTCCTTTCATTTTTCCCATAGGAATTTTAAAAGTCTTCATTAAAGCATTATAGGCTTCTGAACCAAGCCAACAAGCTACGAGGTGAATCGTAACATTACTAAATTTGAAGCAAAAAAAGTATTTTAAAACTGGACAAAAAGACAAAGGTATGGTTTTAGTGATGGAAAGAACTACAATCCCACGAAGCATTGCGAACAGCATAATCAAATAAAAAAACTATGGAGAAATATAATACTACTCATTTAAAAATGTTGATTATATTTATAAAAAAAAAATTTTTTTTTAAGTTGATTGCAATATACATATACACACAAATATTTCAGTATTTTGAAAGCGTAGGTAGATCGACTCTATGTCATTCGCAGTGCTTCATGGGAGTAGGCAGAGATAAAGAGATCTTTTGGCACATTTTGCTTTTTTCGACTCTCTAATTGGTGGAATTTTCTGTACAGCGTCATGGGTATTTCACCACAAATTCCGCTGTTAAACACGATTATCTTAAAACGAAGTTTTAATAATGCAGGCTTCAACAGAAGCAAATACTATCGATTAACGACCTCGTAGCTCATAGTAGGCTGTCTTTAAAGGTTTATAATTTACTGTTAAAATTCAATTTCCCTATAAAAAGAAAATGAATAGGATCTTTACTTCTGGAACTGGACAATTGCACTGTATGGGGATTTTCAACCCTGTTACCAAAATTTGACAACATGTCTAAATACTAAAAACACAGATTTTTGTAATTTAAAGTTTCTAGCAATAAACATAAAAATTTAGTTTATTTTCAAGTTCATAAAATAAATAAACATATATTTATTTACATTAAAAAACATCCCAGAATGTGTTGCAAGTAACAGGGTTGCAAATTAAACTTCCACTCAGAAGGTACTAGTTTGGTACCAAATGTTCTTTTGTAGTTATTGATAAACTAGTAGTTATCTGAAAACTACTTTTCATAAAGCAAAATATTTGATCATTTATTCTTACAATAACAGGGTTGACTATTGAGCTTGATGAATGCATTCAACACTGCAATTTGTGTAAAAATTAAGAAAAGTGAATGAAATTATTTACTTGTAGAAAGTGTAAATTATGTCATTTTGTTTGGTGTCAAAATGTTAAAGAAATAATTTTTTTTTGTAGAAGGGGAAAATTATGTAGTAACAGGGTTGAATGCAAAATGTGGGACATTTAAATATTTTTAGTGCATTTTTGGTCATTAAAATTAGTTTATTGTTAAAGTGTTACAACAATGAATTTTGATAGATTAAGTCAAAATTATGATTTACATTGTCATATTATTTTAATTGTTAGATACAGTCAAAAAATTCAAGAGGTGTCACATCTAAATCAAGATGACATACAGACATTTGATGCATACTTTGTTAGATAATAATTTATATAAAATTTAGAAAATCATGGGATTTGTGTACTGTATTTGCTACATATGCTAATGCTAATATTTAGTTCACAGTTGTACACAATTGTAAACTCAAAAAAGAAGACTCTTACCTTCATATTGAATGGTTTTTCGGGGGGTACTATTCAGATTGCTCCATCCAGCATAGGCACATGTCAGGAAGATGCCACACAGAACGATGAAGAACAACAGAGGAGAATACATGGCTTTGTTCTTCACTTGAACAAAAAACTACAAAATTATTACTTTAATATTTAGCATATTTAATAATCAGCTTTTAAGTTATGTTTTTTCATAGTAGTTTGGGTTATGTAGGTGTCCGTATCCAACATATACGTTTATCATTTGAGAGTTTTTGTGGCCAAAAGTGGTAGTCCATGATGCTGAATGCTGAAGGAGTGGAAATAAACCTTGTCCACGGTCCCGTCTACATCTGTAGAACAAAAACAGACGTTAAACAGATCTATTTCAAAAGACACACATCCATTTGATCCCACTTCCTAAATACGAAAATTCACCTAAAGGCCTGTTCCTGCATGAAGTGCACTGAACCATAGATTTCAACTGGAGAGTGACAATAGAAAACTAAATCCTCCACTTAAACTCATCCCTTAGTAAACACCTCAACTCAAAGCCCCTTTACCTAAACATTTCTCGCAATACTGTATTTAACACCAGGAATTCAACGGTGACTCATTGTTGTTAAACACAAGAAACACGGGTCGTTTTCCCACCCAGTTTGGGCTGGATGTGTGCAAGGAGGCAGGCTGAGGCATGTGTGGACTAGGGTGCAAGGATACCTGAAATTGTTGATGCCTGAGGCTGAAAACTCGCTTAAACACCGCCGCATGTTCGCGTGACGCTGTGTGAGATAATTTGCAACGTCTGACATGTTTGAAATGTTTACGTTCAAATGAGACGCTCTTGTCTGCATGTTCGATTGAGCAACATCCAAAGGTTCAAGATTAAGAAATAACAACCTAAAAATAAATGTAAAATAGCTCATTTTTGAAAGTCAGGCATGATAAGAGCTAGTTTCCTGAAGAAAATGTGATTGCTTGCGCAAAAAATAAGTGAGCATGATTTTTCTACTTTGCCAGTTGCCCTATCAAAAACAATTATACTGGTTAGTCAAGCACAGAGGATGAATCAAATTAATCATTCAGTTCACTGCAGACAGGCTTGCTGTTACTCATCAAATCGAATTATTGCTGAGTAAGAACTTATCAGAGGAGCCTCTCCCACCTGTTCACATTCTCACAGGGCTGGTAGATTTAGGCTGTGTCCAGAAACTTGTTGCCTCACTGCCTTTTCAGGAAATGACTTTGCAGGCAGCGTTTGCACACGAAGGTACCTTACAAAACTGTTTTCGGACAGACTTCTGAGGCAGCGTAACGGTTTAATGATCTACAGCAAAACAGAGTGAGCTTTAGTGAAAACTAACCAAATATTTAATTACTACAGTAGTAATTTCTCGCTAGAAATTACATCAGAAGTGGAAAACAGTGGTCAAAAACTTACATTTACACACAAACTGACCACCAACCACAACTTTCAGACGCCATCTTTAGTTTTTAAGCTCAACTGTATGGAAAGCACAGGACTGTGGGATATCAGAGGCAGCGAAGGATACATCTGCTGCCTTCAAAAAGTTTTCGGACACAGCCTTAGTCTTGAACAGTTTCAAACAGATCCAAGATTTGCAGACTACCGTATATGTTGCCAAATGATATATTATAGTATGTAGTATTAACTGTATATTATATATATATATATATATATATATATATATATATATAAAATACACAATTATTATATATTTTTTATTATTTTACATACTGTAGTATTAAATGTAAAATATAATAAATAAAAAAGTATTTTTTAAAAGGTTTCAAATAAATTATAGCATTTTTTTATTCTAAATACATTAAAACCCAAATTGTACATACAATTATTAAATATTGCTATCAAACTCAAATTTAAGCCTCTAGCATAATAGCATTAACAGTAAAATAATAATAATAATAATTCATAAAAAAATTGTTTGAAATAATAAATCAAGGCACTTTTTATTCATTTTTTATTTTATTTAAAAATACATTAGCACAATTTGTATAAAATTACCTAAATGCAGTTATTTTATGATTAACATTTTTAAATGAATGAAAATTAATTTAAATGTCTTTGGGGAAATAAAGTAAAACAAAAAAAGTCAGGGTGATACAACTGGCTTCATTAAAACAAAAAAGGCTTCATTAAAAGAATGAAATTCTTAAAAAAAAAAGTGAACCGTAAGCAGTTTATATTTTAACAATAACATAATATTTTATTTTTCTTAAGATTATTATTATTATTTTAAAAAGGTTATAAATATCTGAAATTTTATTTAATTATTTATTCTTTAACAAATCAATGAAAAAAAAAACATGAAACAGGAAGTGATATCATTGACATCTCATCTAAAGACCCTGATGACACATCGAGGGAATTACAAAGGTTAGAGCTAGAAATCTATCTAATATCTCTTGTGTCATACTGTCTTTATTCAAATTTCGCAACTGGTAGTTCCAGCTTCAGATATAAATAAAGGCCTTTTTAACTGAACTAAGATCATGGTTCCTGAGTATTCAAGGTTCAGGTTGAACTGGCATGCTTTGTGATTTATTAACCTGCAGCCCTCCAATGACACTCCATGTGTCGCACATATTGTGAAACACTTTTATGTTGGAAAACACACCCAGTTTGGCCTTTGTTCGTTCAATTCACTAAAACAAATATGCTTTATAATTGTTAATGCTGGAGGTGGTATTCAATCAGCTAAAGGTTAAAGCTCTTTGCAGAACATCAATAACAACAAAATGCTATTGTGGCACTACTATAGCATGTATTCACAAACCAAGACACTAGAAAATTGTACTTAAACTAGAAGTGCAGGTAAGTGCGAAGTTGCATCACACGAAGACCTGGGTAAACAGATGGGTGTAAAAAAGGAACATTCCCTTCTAACATTCAGGCAAGTCAGAGCAGGACTTGAGAAGCTGTTGAGAAGTTGTTATGTGTGTTACAGTGGAACACAAGTACACTCAAAAATAAAGGGTCTTTATGGTTCTATGAAGAACCTTTAACATCCATAGAACCTTTCCATTCCACAAAAGTTTTTTTTTAGATTAATAAAATATTCTTCACACTTTGGGGGACCAAAAATGGTTCTTCTATGGTATTGCTGTGAAAACCCCCTTTGGAACCTTTATTTTTAAGAGTGCACTTGACTTTTCATCGCATTAGATAATAAAATATGAGTCTGAGGTATATTTGCAATGACATTTTTTTGTGTGTTAATGTATTAAGTTCTTCTCAAGTTCTCACAGCCAGTGTCCACGCTGAATTTCATCACATTAACTATGAACCTACGTTTGACAGCCACATAGTGAATACTTTTCATCCTCATTATGAACAACATATTTAGTTTTATCATTTAAAACGCTTTACATGTGAGCTTCTGTTATCGTTCTTTAAAATGAATGCCACTTGGTTTGATACTTCTATCTAACGCAATGACATTTTAAGCGTGAAGGTCCAAATACTTGTGAAGCCATGTTGTCGTTTCTTTTTTTCCTTCCTTTTTCCTGATCAATAATACATTTAGTCTAAGTAAATTGATGTCAACGTATAGTATAGTACACATGGATTCACAGTAAACCCTGTTCAAACTATGAAGAAGCACCACATGAAAAGACGTAGCGCTTAATTAAGTATTTATGTCTACATTCTACTAAATTATCCTAAACAAATATTATTACAACTCGCCCAAAAACATAAATCAACTCACCAGAGATGTCAGAAATGCTCCTGAATGACTGAATAAATGTCGCTCATGAATATGTGTAGTCAGTCAGCATGTCGCTCCGAGAGTACTGCGTCGAGTCTGACTGGGTGTGTGATCCACCCACACCTGCTCATGAATCACCTGTCAGCTGCTTTCTTGATGCTTGTAAAATTATCAGATGTTGTAGTATTGAAGACGAGCCATGTTCTTATTCTCAATTCACGTGCTATCGGAAATACGAGTTTCCTAGTGGGAAATAGGACATGAACGCCCTCTCAAGTCGTATGCAAGGGTAGAACTGAGACTAGTTGTTATGGTTTCATCACACATCTGGTTTTAATGTACACAATGTATATGTGTGTGTGTATTTCTTGGAAAGCAGCCAAGAAATGGTCCCTGCCTTTTGTATTGCAAGTATAGAAGGGGTCTTCTTGGATTCCCAGGAAGGCAGGGGTACTTGACCAGACGTTGAGCATATTTAGACTTGTTTTTCTATATGTACCAGATCTCTATATCATGAAAGCATAGTCTCATTGGACAGTTGCTACACCACCCCTTGAACATGTATAAAAGCCATGTACAGAAGTAAGATTGAGAGAAGGAGGTTTTGTGAACGGATTGGCTTCATGTTCATGACTCTTTTTCCATAGGCCTATGCATTCAATGAGTTAAAAAGACAAACTGAGAATGAGGCACGATTCGGGACAATAAACGTAAGATTAAAATAATCTTACAGTAACTAACAGTGCAAACGCGATATAACTAAAAGATTCGTTGAATAAAACGGGAATCAGATCAGGCATTAGAACAGCAGGAGTAACTCAGTTACTTACATGTTGTTGCATTACTATAGAGTCCATATTGTAGAAGTCTGTTTGCAAAGTCTGTGCTGAAATGCGATTGATTTACCAAAGAATCCACAGTGAAATACCGAATAGGTAAGCAATAAGCAGCCTTATTGCTTTTATAAAACGGTTACCACACAATACAAATATTAAAGCCAAAAATATGTATCAATGCAACTTTCATGAAGTAAACTTTCACTAAAAGCCTTCCTTCCGCCGGAAAAAATAGTCCCTGGCCGTGAACAGCAGCAGAAGTTACATTATTACACCATTAGATGGCGGCAACGACTGTCTTTATGAGTGTGTCTCTCAGCAGCAAAGACTTTTACATTGAAAAGACTGAATTGTTGTGAACACGGAACAAGACGCAACTGACAAATGCTTTGACTAGCGCTGTCAGTCACGGAAAGCCCCTTAACTGTTAAAAGGTACACAATACATCAGACATTTAAACAGATTTTTTTATTATGAACATAGGACTGACCTGAAGGAAAATGCTAAATCTGAATGCAGGTAATAAACTCGCTCACTAGATCTCTTTCTCACAATACTCTTCTACATAATACATAAGCTTCAATGAACAATATCAATTGAGAACATACAGTTTACGTTGCTAAGAGTGGTTGCTAAGGGTGTGGTGTAGTGATACACAGAACTGTTGGGTGAAGCGGTCATAGCCGTGTTTTATCGTGAATAAAACACAGCTATTGACCAATCAGAATCAAGGACAGGAACTAACCGTTTTATAAAAATAAATAAAGCTCAACTGGGACATTTACATTGTTGAAAATAAATAACCATATTCCTAGCATAAAGATCCTTTGAAAGGTAATGTTAATTTTGTCCTGTTGTATCGCTCTGCGTGATTATTTTTCCCAAACGGTTCAGCGGAAATTCCCACCCTACAACCAGTTTCATTGGCTGAGGTTACAGTGACGGGTAGGTTTAGGGATCAGGGTTGGGTGTAGGCAATCGTTATGGTGATTGACATGGCCAATGAAATGTTTAGAATCGGCTCCAGTGCAGGATTTCCGCTAAACTGGTTTAGGGGAAAAAATCACGCTATCTCTCTTCTCTCCTCCTCATCTCACTAACACGCCAGTGGGTGGTGCTAACGTTGCAGTGATGAAGTAGGTGTTGATTTCTTCTGCGGAGGTGGTTGTTTTACTTATCTATGACGGGCACATTCCAGGATCAGTCGTTCAATGGGCCTGGTGTCAATAAAAGCTTTTATTGGACTAACAAGGAAGTTTTCAGTTCTGAAACTTACAGGATATTCGTATAGTACCATGACCTCTTTTATATCAAAAGCTCAAGGAAAAGTTGATTTCTCAATTCATGACCCCTTTAAAGCAGAACATATTTACATATATGAATAACCATTTGAAACATAGCCTACTCTATGTTTTACACAGCAATATAGCCTGTATTTGATCGAAATTCCAGATTCGTCTTCAAGCTGACAAAGATAGCATGGTGAATGTTTATAAGAGTGAATACTTAATGTTAATACATTAATGTTGCGATTATTATGTTTCTTGGCAATGGCTCTTCTAACTTTAGTGTAGCTTTTCATTTCTTAAACAACCATGTAGGAAGACACATCATGGCCATATTCCAGGATGACAATGTCAAGATTCATCAGGCTTAAACTGTGAAAGAGTCCAGACCTTAAAATCATTGAAAGTCTTTGGGATGTGCTGGAGGAGACTTTACAGAGTGCTTGACTCTTGCATTTTCAAAACAAGATCTTGACCAAATATTGATGGACATACATGTTCAATGAATTTAAGGTCTGGACTCAGAAGTGCCAACTTCTTCATGCTCCCTCACAACCACTCTTTTTGCTTGACAGGACACATTCTAGTATGCACTACTAGTACTGAAGTGAGCACTTTTTCTAGTAACTAAACACTACAATTTTACTATGCATTGTGGCATACATTCATGAAATACAGATGAAGGGACTCAGTAGCTTATGTTAAAGAATAATCAGCAGGCTGCAAATGAGGCCATGCGAAATTTATTGAATGCAGTTGAAATCGAACATGTTATTTGAACAATATGCACGCCTGAAAAAAAATAAAAGAGAGAGAGACGTGCTGAGAGATCAGAGAACACACACTGTACAGTTTTCAATCGTGCTCATTTACAGTTAAGTAACCCTCATATGTGGCCAGAAATGACCTAACAATAATTCCGTTTCCAGTAGTACAACAGTAGTACCTTTCTAATGGATTAAACATGGTGTCCTAACAGGGTACTTTGTATTAAAGACTGTGCGCATTATTTCCATTCCAAACACAGACACATCAGTCAGAACTACTTAATAGATGTTTGTATGTGAGAACATGTGTGCAAGTTTGTTTCATGAGGCAAGCACCAAAAATAATGACAATTTTTACAATTCCTACTGAAATGAAGAGCACAAACGGAAGGCTGTTTTTTTTCGCCAGGCAACAAACGCCTCTACCCGTATACAGCCACATTTTGCCTTAAGACGATTAAAAGTGCGGTCACATTTAGCTACCATTGTTCGGCAAATGTTCGCTGCTGAAATCGTGTAATTTCAATAGGTATTCGCAAGATTGGTAATTTCGCAAAAATGTCCCCATGTAGAGTTCGCAACGGATTGAAGTGGGCTACGCAAATTCGCCGCTTTGACCAACAGAAAGCTGTTTGGTTTGAAAATGAATTGTGTGAGCTATGCTTCATACATCGCCACACTGCTGACAATAGCCATTTTTGACCAAGAAATTTCACTTTAGCGAATTTTCACCAAAATTGCGCTAATATGATCGCACCTTATGGGGGAATGCTAACAGACTGCGATTCATAATGTCTTAAAATGCCACACAGACTCCAGGCGTACAAAATGTGGCTTGTTTTGACCTCTTCAACAAGTCAAAAAATTATTTATTATTTTAAATAATTTACCATTCAAATGATTTAGCCCTCAGTCGCAAAACATGGAAATGTCTCCAACAATCCGGTAAAATATCATTTGGTAAACTGCTTTTAATAGTTCTGCGTAACCCAGGACAGGGAAATACTTCAGATCAGTCACCACAAGCATACATTACAGTACAAAAGTATTTTGAAAATGGTTATTACTCCAGCATATCTTAATCCATGGAAATATCGTTGAAACAATTCAGTCTATCATAGTCCACCTGATTTTTTTTCGCACCAACATTAATAAACCAATAACAGAAAGGTTTGGTTTTCTAACCCCTAGTCTTATTTAAGACCTTTTATGAAAGATAAATATTGATTAAATAGATCATTAAGCTGAACATTTCCTTCAGTCAGTCAAAAAAAAAAAAAAAAAAAGTATATATATATATATATAAAAAAAGTTAATACACCTACAGGAACGAAATTAAATGAATTCACAATCCTGCTGTGAATCAATGCCATTAGATAATGTTGAAAAACCCATCAAAAGTGGGTTCTCGGCCTGCAAACAACGCCACTCACTGCACTTTAACACACTAGTTAATGAATACTAGATATGACAGGATTCCCTTGCAGTACTTAACCGTTATAATCACAAGCTATGCATGTGAGAACCTTTCCATAAGCAGCCGTACAATCATAACAGGACAGTCGTAAAAAATAAATCTAATAAAATTAAGATTAAAATTTGAACAAAACAAAACAAAAAAAGCAACATAAGGCCACACGTCAACATATGTGCGAGATTTATGTACAAACTAAGAACATTCAGTGCTTTAGTGTACCAAATTAAAATAGGTCATCCATGACAACTTTTCATTATTTCCTTTTTTTGGCACATTTACATAAAAACAACACATACACGGTGCAGTAAAACAACTTGAATCAGACAGGCTTGGGTGTTAGACACATGAGTGTGATCCATTTACCACCCCTTAGAGTTTTACATTCCAGTTGTGCATAATTTTCGCCAACTTGTGTGTCCTAACAAAATCTGACGGAAGAGTGTAAAAAGTGTTGTATGATTAGAATATGTACAAACAAGTGCATTGAGATTGTGTACATCCAACGTCGAGGAAAACACTAGGACTTTACGGCCGCTACTTTCTTCGGTGTTCCTGGTTTTTTGGTCTGCCACAGGTGGCTATGGATCGTGATGGCGTCGACATTTGCAGACATGGTCTTGGCTGGAATTTGGCTGAACTGCTTCCTGTCCGAGTTGTACTTGTAGAGGCCGTCGATCATCTTGCGTGAGATGGTTTTAGGACCGATGCCAGCCAACTTGGTGATCTCCTCCGTGTCGGGGCAGTACGTGTAGAGAGAGCGAAACTGGCAGCCGGAATCCCGGAACAGGATCAGAAAGTTGTTGGCCCCTGATTTCTCCATTTCCTTGAGAAAACAAATAAATATAATGAATAAAACATAAAATATAATATAAATGTAATGAAAATCAACGGACATGCTTACCTCCAAAATCTTGTTTTTCTGTCCCTCATTGACTTTGCCAGCCAAACAGCAATGTGCCAAAGCATTCTGAATTATATGTTTATTTGACTTTGCACTGGGCTCCTTATATAATTTAGGACCTGCAGCAAAGATATGGAGGGGGTATTATGTAATGTCAGTTTAATATAATAGAATATAATAAGTTATTGTACCATCTGAGTCTGCCGTTCACCCTCCAGTCCTCTAGATGGAGCCATCACCTGAAGTTCTGAGCATGTTTTATTCAAAATGGAATTATGTTCATAATGTTCAAATGTTTGGCCATTTAGAAAAACTTATATGTAGAGTGTACTGCTCAGAACTATTATACAGACCACCGCTCCCTCTGGTGGACTGGAGGTGGAGTTGGAGCTGTCAAATACAGTAAAAAAGTATTTTAACCTGTGTATTCGGTGTTGGATGTGAGTGAGGATGTGGTGGAACCATTCTCCCAGTCTTTCTCTCCGTTACGACTGCTGGAGCGAGTGGGCGAAAGGCAACCGTCTGCTGAGTCAGGCCTACTGGGATGACATGATAAACTCATTCCTGCAAACTCTTGACAGGAACAGTGCTGATACACCTACTAACAACTCCTGCTCTCATGCAAAATCAGGCAGTGAGGACTTAGGGACTGATTTATAGCTCTTAATCATAACATTGTGTTTTTTATGTATTTATTTATGTTTCATTGTCATAAGCATTAAATGAAACAACAAAAATAAAATACTTTTAATGTGACGTATTTCAGAAAGCAACTGATTATTAAATGTACATTAAGACCAGTTTAATTTTTTTTTTTTAAATAATTATTTTAATAACATTACTGAAGCCTCTAAATAAGTCTCTTGCATAAGTGTGAAGTGCAGATCTTTATTGTAACGTTTTTTTTGGTTTCAGTGCCGTTCAATGCCAGTGTGAGGGTTAGTGACCTTAAATCAATGCTTGTTTAATAATGACAAAATAAAACAAAAAAAGCTGTGATGGGTGAACTATAATAGCCATCTTATAGTTCAAAGATTGGGGATCATTCCTCGTGTTGCTGCCAAGCTCATAGCAAAACAGGATGTTCTTCTTGAACAGAAGATGAATGCATAAAGAGTCTTATTCAACTAAGACTGACCTTCTATTTCTCACACGAGGAGAGCTCAAAAAGAAGAAAAGACTGCCAGATGCTAAGCTATTGCTTCTAAGATGCAAGAACATTCAAGAATACGAAGGAAAAATACAGAGAATTCAAAGGATACTGGATTAGTATTGTATAGTAAAGTTTGAGAAATACATATTGCAGGGAAACACAAGAAATAAACATTTTCTTATTCTGTTGGCTGCTTAAAGTGCCTCTTACCTGGGTGTTTTCCTATCAGAGTTGACACTGTCATTATCTCCAAGAGAGGCCAGAGACAGGCTGGACACTGAAAAAACACGAGGTCGTGAACCTAGATGCAAAACAGAAAACGGGACAGGACCCACAGTTACACAAGACAACAGCAAGCCCAACCAAACTTTGTGTTACCCTCATAATAGTACAGCTCTCTGTAATGATGTTGCTAAATGGCCTCTCCAACTCCTTCAATCTGTCTTAACACATACAAAAGGGTTTATATATATAAATATATATAGTATTAATGAAGGAGCTGTAAAATCTGTCTTGTACAGTAGGATGTCCAAATAAATTGTACAAAATAATCTGAAAGAATCTTTAAACAATCAAAAAAAAAAAAAAAAAAAACCTAGCAAGATTGTTTACCTAGCAAATACTTTGTTACATTAGTTAGAAAATGATTAAATTGGTTAGAATAGATATCTAGAGCAAGTAAAATGTTAGAGTACTTGTTAGAAGGAAATACAGAGGGATGCAGTGAGCTGGACAGGAAAAAGCTGAGAGTAGCACAAAGCATACAGTGCCGGGCTTTGCCAGTAGGGGGCGCTCGCCCTTTACCTGCCGTGGCCCTGACAGGAGTCCTGGGGGACTCAATCACATCTCTGTGGATGGACTTGGGCCTTGGTTTCCTCTGCTTGGCCCCCACAGGCCGCGGTTTGACAAGCGTGTCCATGTCCTCCATAAGCTTCAGCTGTTTTCTCCTCAGGTACTCCTGCTTGATAAATTCCCGCCGGGCTTTGTCTTCTTCCTTCTTCATGCGGTCTTCCTCTGCTTTCAGTCTGCGGAAGAAGACAGATATTTGAATTAAGAATGAGGGGGAAAAATGTAGACTTCTAGATGGGCTGACAGATGGGCTGGCTGTTACCGGGCCTCCTCTTTCTTTTGCTCAAGCTCCGCCTCCAGCTGTTGTTTCCTCTGCTGGCTCTCCCGTTCTCTTCTCAGCCTTTTCTCCAGAAGTGCCGCTCGTTTCATGGCCATGCTGTCCTCTCCTTTCATATCATCCTGCCATCATAAACACATTATCAGATCTGACATCAAGAATCTCTGTTAATGTCTTTATATGTTCAGGTGTCTCCAAGATCTGAACAAGGAAGGCAGTATACTGATGTTGGTATGATCAGTCTGAATGAACCAGATTGCTACACTGCTCAGACTCCCTGCAGAATGGTAACATTATAAAATAAATTATTTATTTCCCTCCATTTTCTGACCTAGATCCAACAGCTAAGTTTTCCAGTGATCTGTCCCAAGCTAACCCCCTCCTGCAACTGTACACGCTAAGAAAATTTCAGATATTAGTCACACCACAGCATTTTCCCGAACTAAAGCTATGGTAATACTGTGTTTTGGATTCTAACTATGGCATTTAACAGTTTAAACAACACCATTTTTTAAAGTTTCTTTATAAAAATGTAACTGGAACTTGCCACCACAATGCTAAAAGTGTTCTGGATAGTTGTTAGGGCACTGTTAGCTGGCTGAAATGGTGTTCTGTATTGTTTTAGCTCATCGCTAGGTAGTTGCTAAGGTTCTCTGGGAGTTTGCTTACTGGCCCAGGACATATCCTACCCCAAAGTCTAGAAAAGCGATATCCTCAACAAACATATTTTGAAGTACCATTCATGTTCATAGCCCAAATGGTGTGGAACAAGATACACACTTAAGTTTAAAACTTTAACTCGCATTCTAATCACTAACAGTAAGCAATAGTAATAGTGACGCTTGCCTTAGAATTCAACACTAAGTATTCACAACATGTGATACTGGAAGAGTTCATTTCCAGGTGTCCCTAAGCTAAAGAATCTTTTGACATTCAAATCTACCTTGAAGAAGAATCCACAGGACATTTTCTGCTCATCGTCCTGATTTTCCCCCGAAGTCTCCTTTTCGCCTTCCTCTTCTAATGCCTGTCCATCCAGGGGCTTGAGAACAGACAGTGGAACCTCAATCAAATTTTTGTTGGTCTGATGGGCAATGTCAACTGGCTCGGTGGGAGTGACAAAAACGGTCTCCATTACGATCTGCGACAAGACTTCTGACACACTAGATTCCACTGCAGGCTTAATCTCATCTGTTGGCTTTTTCAGCTTTTCCCTTTCTTCTGTTGGTTTGTTCCCTTTATCTTCTGGCTCCTTAGCACTCAAGTCAGTGTCTTCGTTTACTGCCTGTTGGGTTTCTTTGGTTGGGGTGGTGTTAGTACCAGAACATTCAATAGACAATGCCTCAAGGCCTTGTTCAATGTCCTTGTCTGTGGTTTCAGCTCCTGATGGTGGTTTCTTCTCGCTTCCCAAATAAGAAAATGAGTAGGACACGGACTGAGAAGGGGAGAATCTTCTGAGGCGTGGGATGCTGTCCACTGACTGTGGAACAGTCAAGACTCGGTTGAAGGGAGTGATCTTTAGCTCACTGGGTCTGGGTGTCCTTGGTGTCTTGGAATGGAAAGAAGCAGACTTCCTTTTAAGGTTTGTAGGGGAACGGTGTGTAGCTCTAGGGGAATCTGCAGGTGAGGGAGACCCAGAAGAGCGTGTCCCACTCCCTCTGAGCTCTCGCACCTGCTTTTGTGGCGAAGGTTGAGGTGGTGACACAACCCAGGCCTGTTGCTCCCGCATCTGCATGATTACCTCCTGCTGCTGGGCAAGTCGCTGCATCTCAGTCTGCAAGAAGCTCAGGGAAGCATTGAGCTTCTCAATGGAGCGTGTATATTCCATCAGGTCCGCCTCGCATGTGCTGTCCTCACCTGCAGACTTCAGCGGAGACTTGTCAGGTTGGGGTGTTTCCACTGGCGTCTTGCTTCCCTCTGAGCTGGGAGTGTCCTCCTGAGATGGTGAGGTGCCACCTATTCCTTTCCTCTTGACAACCGTGAGGAAAGCACTGCGTCCCATCTTTTGACGGTGTCGGGTAAAGGCCGCCTCCACTTTCTTTTTCTGGGCTTCAATGGCTCGACGCTTCTCCTCAAGTCTCATGCGCAGTTGCACCATTTCTGTAGCCATGGCCTGGGCTGGGTCCTTAGACGGCTGATGTGCAGGGCTGATATCAGGCGAAGGGGCCCAGGAGACAGAGTGAGGAATGGTGAGATCTGAACCATCTGGTGTTGTGCCTTGGGAAGCACCACCTTTGGCCTCCACATTTGGATTCAGTTTACGGAATTTCTGCTCAGCAAAGCTGGTCATCTTTATCCCAGGTGTAAAAGCTGGGGTTGGGATACTTCCAGCAGGCGACTTGGCGCCAAGGCTGCTGGGGCATGGGCTAGTAGAGCCTTGGCTATGGCAAGCTCTTGCCTCAAAGTCTTGATCTGTGTCAAGCTCCATGCTGACAGTACAATCCCTAAGGGATGAGTCCTCATCTAATGTCTCTTGGATGTCTTCTGTCCGCACATGGATGCCGGTGTCTACTTCAGTGGTGGAAGAGCTAGCAAACCCTTTGAATGATTCTGAAATGGAGTCTAGCTCGCTATCCTTTGCTTTGGGGTTCAGTTCACTTTTATTCTGCAGGTGAAGAAAAAAGCCCTCACCGGCCACATGGGCCCTGGGGCTCTGTGATTGCTTCTCTGAGTTGTGGATGATCTCAAGGGCCTCTTCGATGCTAGGTGGCCCTGAGCCATTTAGACGGCTGTTAAGATTTTGTGGCTGGCTGTCAGGACAGCCTTCCTCCTCAATGCCCATGTTCTTGCCATTGACAGGCTGAAAGGACAGGTTTCTCTTGATGCCCCTTGTCCCGTGGGGCATCTTGAAACCAAAACCTTCAGTGCTGGCAGACCGAGTCATTCCTCGGCCAGTAGGTGTTTGATTGGTGCACTCTTTATCAAATGGGATTTCAAAGGACACACCCTGAGCAGCAGACCTGGAGAAAGAAGACAGGATGGCATCCAATGGCATACGTTTTAAAATCTATGGCTTAAAGTCTCAATAATGAAATAAAACTGCACTTACTTCTTCTCCTTGGGCCAAGTACCCATGAAGCTGTCCACAAATGACATTGAGGTTGATCGCCTGATCTCACCTGTATAACACACATATATCATTTATATAGCACTGGGTGCATTTAGTACTTATATTTTGTTGTCATAAAAAATATTTTAGACTTCTGAAATTTACCTGAGCCTGAAGTCTGTGGTTGAGGTCGGAGGGGGAGACTTAAACATAAAAATAAAAAATATGAATAATCAATGCAATTTTATATTTGAATTTCAACAGCTACAAACAAAGAGGAGGGGGATTTTTTTTTCATTAAAGATATTTTTATATACCTTGGTCTGTCTGGACTAGGAGGTCTTTCCATGAAACTTCTCTTTGTGACTTTTGAGATGGGCACAGATGGCAGATTTTTTAGTGAAGGGGCTGGTGCTATAAATCACAAGACAAATTTTTCAGTATACAAATGTAAAGACCACTGGTTAACATTTCTGTAAAAAAACCATTCTGTTATAAGATTAGTTTACCTTCCGTGTCCAACACCTGAGGTTGAACAAATTGTGGTTTAACAACCTCGAACCACCAGAAGAGCTCAGCCATAAACACAAGATAGTTATTCTGGTAAAAACAAACAAACAAACAATACCTTTAGTATTTCATATATATAATAAGGAGAGGCGTGCAAGCATTTTCCCACTAAAATAATATGTTTGTATAAAACCAGTACATGCAATAGTCCTTGTCTCCCACAAGATGTCTCTGCAATTCTCTAAATCCTGTTAGTGAATGAACAGGCACCACCTGGAGACAAGAACGTTCTTTTCCTTCAAATTTAATTGTATAGCTTATATATAAGGAATGTTAAGGAATTATATAATGTACAGTACATATAGCTTTTTATTGCTTGGTCTAATAACACAATCTTTTTGTGTTATGACCAACATCTTTATGCCAAGACTACAGAATTCATGACCTTGAATTCATTGAGGGTACCTGACAAGATGAAAAATGCCTCTGATACACTATTCCCACTCAGCAGAAATTGTACCTAGGAGTTAAAAGGCACAGGGTAACAGCAGCAATTATCTGAGGCCACTCCCAGAAGACATTACCTCAGCATTTTAATTGACTTTCAACAAAGAGTCTTTGCTCTCTTTATAGGCTAGAGTAGCTCTAAGCCACATCTATTCCATATAACCAAATGATTAAAACATTTATTAATCATATAATCCAAGGCATCATTTGTTAACCTTTGCAACAGCCTTTAATAATAAAATTGATGTCACTTGCTAGCAAATTAACAAAAACAACAGTGAAATTTGTATCTTCTCTTCATAGCCTCACTGATTTTATGCATTGTCATGAAACCTCACCTACCATTGCTATTAGCAATAACTAAAGAAATAAATAAAGGGGTCCACTGGTAACATCTGTATGGAGTGGTTGAAAGAGCTGGAGCAGGCGCGTGTCTGTACCCAGATGGTGTTTGGCACACGCGTCCTCTCCCCCATCTGCCCGTCTACCTACTTATTCACACATAAGGCGTGAACATATTATTAGAAGGCTTATCTATAGTTTTAGGGGATGGAAATGTTGCTTTCAATTAGGGATGCCAATTTAAAGTGTTAATTTAGTATAATTAATTATGTTAAAAAAAATATGCAAAAAAATGAATTATGCTATCTGACGCATATGTAAATGATTAATAACTGCATGACAACAGAATGAAATAGAATCTTTAAAGAGAGTGTTTTTTAAAACATGTTGCTTATTACATGCCAGAGAATTTTGCATTGTTACTGTGGTCAATCAATTAAAAAATGGTAATACTAATAACAACATTAATTTTGTGATGCTAATTAAAATATTAAATTAGAAAAAAATAAATATTAAAAAGTCATATAATTATATATATAAAATATAAATTTTAAATTTATTCTATAAATATATGTCAGACTGTGATTTTAACAACTTTTTACTCTACAGTTGAGAGGATACTGGAAATAAAGGAGAAGGGAATGAGATCGGGTCAGAATACATTCCAGATTCAAACCTGCATCTTCTGCAGGAGCATCACATGAAGCACATGTGCGAACCGCACTGAACCTTTTGATAAAAGGAAGCAGCGGGGATTAGAGCACTGACAGAAACTGGGTCAAGGTTACAGCTCAGTAACCTGCTCTCAATTCCACTCACATCTCTGAGATTCAGCTCTGAAGTCTGGCACTGTATCATACTGTATCAGACGCTGATCATGTCCTCTAACCAGAGGCTGTTAGGTGCAAATAAAACCCAACACACTGTGAGATTTTGCTACCATTTGTGGAACTACAGTTTAAACAAAAACCAGATGTTGATTCCAGTAGCATTGCTCTCTGTTTAGGAGTTTCTAACATTATTTCAAACAACCTCTTTATGGTTTAGTAAGTGTGGCCAGGTTTCCAAATCCATTGTGCCTGCCTTACCATAAATTGCCAAACTATATCTCTACATTCTCTTTCTCTAATGACTGAAACCAACCGTTTCATCTTATGGATTTTAACACTACAAGCAGAAATGTCTATTCATCTTTATTTCAAGAAGAAAGGCATCTCAGTATCCATGACTGAAAATCGTGGCTGCAGATGTTCTTTCTATCCAGTCCAGAGTCCAGACCAGAGAGGACCAAGATCAAAGACATGACAACAAAACATTCGGAAAGAAAAAAAAACTGGTTGTTTTAGAACTGACAGAGTAGCCTGAAGGTACTACCAGTTTGATTCTATTAATTTTTTTTCTATTTTTAATAACATTAAAAGATATTAAGAGGAAGAAAATCTCACACCATTTGGCATTTCCGATAGAAAAGCATAGTATAATAGCAAAAAAGTGTCTAGGCTGCTTGGCGTAGAAAGCCACAATGGCTTATCAAACAAACCATGCTTCCTATTTTTAAATATACCTGTTGGTTATTTTTAACGTGATTTTGTTGCTGTTTTAGTCAATGGCGCTAGTCTTTGGAGAATCTGCTTCCATTGGGAGGCTGGTTTAAACAGCAACGTTTAAAGCCAACTCCCACGGGCAGCACTTGTGCTATTGCGAGAAAAGGGCTCCAAATAACAGCATCCCACCAGTCGCATATGTTGTGGCCTGAGAAATTTGACAAACCTGGACCTGCAGTTGTAACATTTCCACCAATGAAATTTGAAGGCAATGAACTTGGGGAACTTAAGGTTCTACTATGACATCAGGCTGTAAAACACTCCTAACTGAAACCAAATCTGGATGCAAGTTGTATCTGAAGGCTTACTTTGAGGGAAGAATGAGCGTAGAGCATGTCCTCCAGATTGAAGTGGCAGCAGTGGTTCAAGTGCTCCCTGCAGAAGTCCTGGATGAGCTGAAGGTTGTACAGACTGTCTGCTAGTGACATGGTCTCCTTCAGGCAAATGTCTGTAAATCAAAGACAATTCAAAGTGCTACACTAATCAGGCAGTACTCAATGAGACAGATCATCTGGCCTATGTGGCAGATTCTACAAGGACTCAACCAATCACGGAGAAGCCAATTAATCATGGAGTCTAAATGCTAGTCATGTGATTTAGCCTTTGGAGATAAATCTAATTGCATCCATCATTTGATTTCACAGCTAGGTGGAGGAACAGTTCTAGTCCTCTTCATCACTGCGATTAGATTAACAGTACATTCAAGATGATTAAAGTCATAAAAAGGCTTTCTAAATGAGTAGTTGTACACTATTGTATTCACTAATTCAAAGTCTAATGAAACTTGCAAAATGGCTGAAATCGATTTACAGCATGTTAAAAATAACATTCAAAACACTTGTGTAATGTGACATTTTAAAGTGAAACTGAATATTCAGGAGTAAATAATGCTTGCACAATGAATAAATACAATAAATACCAAATAGAAAATTGAAATCTAAATAAAATATTGTGAAAAGATAAATGTCCTATTCTATAAATAATATTTTATGTTTTAAAATAAAAATTTACAGTATTAATACATGTGTAGTATTATTACATTTTTTTCAATTTTTGTGTGGTTTTGTAGAAAAACATTTGTCTGGGCTCCAACAACTTAAATATTATATAATATTTTTATAATATTGTAAAAAAAAAAATTAAATTAATATATATATATATATATATATATATATATTTACACTTATAGTAATACTATAATGTTATAATGTTTTATTTCATAATATCAAAATAATAAAATAATACACAGTATTACTTTTTATTAAATGTTCTGAAAAAACATTTGACTATTCTATAATGCATAATATTTTAGAATATTTTAGAAAATATGAATATAATAATATTATACTTAGCATTAATATATCATTTTATTTTATAATATAAAACATTAAATAAAAATACACAATATTATTGTATTTTTTGATGCAATCATAGGAAAAACATTTGTCTATCGTATAATATTTTTAAAAAATATTGTGAAAAAACGTTTTCACGAATATATCATAAATCTTCATTTACATTTTTATGATATGCAATTAAACCTTAATTGTGCATATTAGGTGCATCCTTACTGTATCATAAGACATTTAATAAGAAATTAAATAGGGTTCATTTCGATTACACATTGTCTTCAACAGCTCCCACACACTATTCCCTCTGAACCTTACATATTATTTAGTGCACAGTAATGTTGAGGGTTTTGGCAGGTTTACGTACCTCCGAGGCTGACGATGGCGGGGCAGTAGAAGTGCAGCAGGGCGGCGAGGGCACAGCCATCTGTGCTGTCCTTCAGGAGGTTGTCCACCGGGGGGATCCAGGGAACCATCTTGGGCAGAACCTGCTCCTTCCTATAACGTGCCTGGAGCAAACAGACATAAACAAATGATTCAGAAGACGAAAACACATCTGATATTACATAGACATTGAACATTTCACTCAAAAAAAAAAAAAAAAAAAGATAGCCTATTCAACAATGTACTAATGTATGGAAAAGTACTGAAAATGTGACATGCGATGGGAACTTTAACTAACAGAAGTGACATTTAAATGGAACAAATACCTGGATGGCAACATAACAGCCTAATATAAATATTTTTATGCCAACAGTTTATTGCGTGGTTAATGAAGCTGAAGACAATGTGAAAGAGTCGTCATGGCAACAAAAACATGATGGAAGCACGAGATGGAGAAAGCCAGCATAAAATAAGGCATTTCACAATTACACTTACAGGAACCAGCTTCATATACCACTTGGTTGGAGACTTCAGCCAGTCAAAGAATGAATGAGAGAGAAGGACAGAGCAGTCATGTCAGCAAGCAGAGATTATTTAACGTAATCAGCTGTTTACGTCCCATATCAAATTAAGCGTGACGACGCCTTCATTACTACAAACAAGATCACCAGAAAACACTTAGCAAATAATGCAACTCTTGAAACTTGAGGGGTTTTCACAACACAAATAATAATACAGACAGACAGACTGACAGATAGATAGACAGACAGACAGACAGACAGATAGACAGACAGATGTACAGACAGATAGATAGAAAGACAGACAGACATTCAGACAGATAGACAGATATACAGTGGGTACGGAAAGTATTCAGACCGCCTTAAATTTTTCACTCTTTGTTATATTGCAGCCATTTGCTAAAATCATTTAAGTTCATTTTTTTTCCTCATTAATGTACACACAGCACCCCATATTGACAGAAAAACACAGAATTGTTGACATTTTTGCAGATTTATTAAAAAAACAAAACTGAAATATCACATGGTCCTAAGTATTCAGAACCTTTGCTCAGTATTTAGTAGAAGCACCCTTTTCATCTAATACAGCCATGAGTCTTTTTGGGAAAGATGCAACAAGTTTTTCACACCTGGATTTGGGGATACTCTGCCATTCCTCCTTGCAGATCCTCTCCAGTTCTGTCAGGTTGGATGGTAAACGTTGGTGGACAGCCATTTTTAGGTCTCTCCAGAGATGCTCAATTGGGTTTAAGTCAGGGCTCTGGCTGGGCCATTCAAGAACAGTCACGGAGTTGTTGTGAAGCCACTCCTTCGTTATTTTAGCTGTGTGCTTAGGGTCATTGTCTTGTTGGAAGGTAAACCTTCGGCCCAGTCTGAGGTCCTGAGCACTCTGGAGAAGGTTTTCGTCCAGGGTATCCCTGTACTTGGCCGCATTCATCTTTCCCTCGATTGCAACCAGTCGTCCTGTCCCTGCAGCTGAAAAACACCCCCACAGCATGATGCTGCCACCACCATGCTTCACTGTTGGGACTGTATTGGACAGGTGATGAGCAGTGCCTGGTTTTCTCCACACATACCGCTTAGAATTAAGGCCAAAAAGTTCTATCTTGGTCTCATCAGACCAGAGAATCTTATTTCTCAGCATCTTGGAGTCCTTCAGGTGTTTTTTTTAGCAAACTCCATGCGGGCTTTCATGTGTCTTGCACTGAGGAGAGGCTTCCGTCGGGCTACTCTGCCATAAAGCCCAGACTGGTGGAGGGCTGCAGTGATGGTTGACTTTCTACAACTTTCTCCCATCTCCCGACTGCATCTCTGGAGCTCAGCCACAGTGATCTTTGGGATCCTCTTTACCTCTCTCACCAAGGCTCTTCTCCCCCGATAGCTCAGTTTGGCCAGACGGCCAGCTCTAGGAAGGGTTCTGGTCGTCCCAAACGTCTTCCATTTAAGGATTATGGAGGCCACTGTGCTCTTAGGAACCTTAAGTGCAGCAGAAATTTTTTTGTAACCTTGGCCAGATCTGTGCCTTGCCACAGTTGTCTCTGAGCTCTTCAGGCAGTTCCTTTGACCTCATGATTCTCATTTGCTCTGACATGCACTGTGAGCTATAAGGTCTTATATAGACAAGTGTGTGGCTTTCCTAATCAAGTCCAATCAGTATAATCAAACACAGCTGGACTCAAATGAAGGTATAGAACCATCTCAAGGATGATCAGAAGAAATGGACAGCACCTGAGTTAAATATATGAGTGTCACAGCAAAGGGTCTGAATACTTAGGACCATGTGATATTTCTTTTTTAATAAATCTGCAAAAATGTCAACAATTCTGTGTTTTTCTGTCAATATGGGGTGTTGTGTGTACATTAATGAGGAAAAAAATTAACTTAAATGATTTTAGCAAATGGCTGCAATATAACAAAGAGTGAAAAATTTAAGGGGGTCTGAATACTTTCCGTACCCACTGTACAAACAGATATACAGACAGACAGACAGATATATATATACAGATAGACCAACAGAGATAGATAGATAGATAGACAGACAGATGTACAGACAGATACAGATAGAAAGGCAGACATACAGACAGACATACAGATAGATAGAAAGACAGATAGACAGACAGACAGACAGATAGATAGATAGATAGATAGATAGACAAACAGACAGATAGATAGAAAGACAGACAGACAGATAGACACAGACAGATATACAGACAAACAGATAGACAGACAGACAGACAGACAGATAGATAGACACCACTGACACAGAAATTGAGACCAAGCAACCAAAAAGGTTTTGCTTGGCGCTATTACGGCTGAATAGGACACAGTGTACTGATTCTTACAATGTCTTTAGTTTTAGTTTTAAGCTTCTCTCAACTTTTTAAGGCTTAAAAAAAAAAAAAAAAAAAAACAGTATAATCAAAAGGGGTCCAAACTGAAGAAGTGAAAAACTGATACTCTCTGATCTAAGAGACATTAAACCCTGTAAATCACAATATGAATGCATTTTTACCCAAGATGCCCTAAGAAGTCTGCAAAGTTACAGGATTAGTCTTTTGCCAGTGGATTAAGTGTGTAGTTTGAGACCTTCAAAAAATTGCAAGTCTATATTATATTATATTATGTATGCAGAGCTACAATCGTCTGGTGTGTTTGTGTGTCAGTCTGGGCGCTTCATGCCATGCTGGCTGTTTCAGGATGTTTATAGTGTTGTGTAACCGCCTGACATTCCTCCTCGGAACTGATTGTGTCCACACTGCCTCTCAAATACACACATGCTAGTGCACAGCGCCTCTGAGAACTGACTGCTCTCATTAGCGTCAGATGCCTAGCCCAGAGTCAACCTCAGGACAGGGTGGGCCGAACTCTGTCAGACGCCCAACACAGTTCTGTATGGTGACTCTGCACTTCATACGTTCTCAGTAGACTCAGATTATGACATTAAAGACAACATATTCTGGGGAACAAAAAACAAATCCTGCAAAAGCACTGGGAAGTTAGTGGAGGCTTGCCGTGTCTAGGGATTTAAACAAGGACGCAGTGTACTTTGGCGTAGTGCACTCCTTTCCCTATGAGAGAAGGTAAAACAAGGTGAGACTGACGTCATCCCGCCGTGTGGGCCAAATGTACAGTCACACCGGGACAGGGAGATAAAATGCGTAGCGTTTAAACATGAATCAGCAAACATTTTGCTCTTACATCAGCCTGTCCACATCAGGACGCTGCATGCCGCAGGACTGTGATTCAGCAAAGTCAGAAATGCCCTCATGCAGCAACATGACAACATGGCTGATGATATCCGTCATGTCCTGTGAATTCAGGTCAACTTAGCAACTTGTAAAGGAGAATCTGAGGCTAATTTTATATAGAACCTGAATAGACAACAAATCTAGGTGGTTTAAAATACCTGTGTATAGTAATTTGATTCACTGTATAAATGTTAGTTGATCTGACAATATATTTTAATATTTATGATACATATTTAGTGCTTGAATATTTTAATAGCAGATTTTACAAAGTCTTTTTAAATGGTCCATTTCAACAAATCAGTTCAAAACTGATTCAACAGATTCATTACATAATTATGCTAAAAAAAAGTGCTGACATGGCATTTTTCCTGGTTTATAATGTTTTTGGAGAATAGTGTATTGTTATATTAGTGGTCCATATAAATTCAAAATGTAATAAATTAATATTAAATAAAAATAATAATAATATAATATAATAATAAAGTGAATTTAGTGAAAACATCCAGGGCAGATAACTTTCTGACTGAACAAGATATACAGCGAATATCATTGAAAGGCTGAAAAAATATTGAGATATTAATTTTGTTTAGCTCTTTTTCCAGCTGATGATGACAACAAATATTTTGGTAATCAGTATTCACAAATCTTTTGCATTCTTTTTGTGTTTAAAGGTAGGGTAGGTAATTTGTTATATAAACACTTTTTTGTTATACTGGTTGAAACTCTCTTAACATCCTGATAGCAATCAATAATAGAAGTGTTCTAAATATTAATATATGTACATATATATTCTGTGTACATATATACTCATCGTGACGCTTCGCACTCTCGTGTGTTTTTGGAGGAGGCGTGGCTTTGGAGACGCTCTGAAGGGAGGGTGGGATCTCATGCTTTCAAAGCTAGCTTGATGTTGCTAGCCTCTCTTAAAAATACCCTACCTTTAAGTTTGTGAACCAAACTTGTATTTAAGTAATTCAGCCTTGTAAAACTGTACTATATTCAAGTGTATCAGAAAACAGAAGTTTTAGAATAATCTGTAAAAGTATTTGAGTTTTGAGGCATGAAAAATAAAGATTTCACTGGCATGTTAGCAGTTGGAGGGCAGAACGTTGTTCTAAGCAGATTTCGGAGATGTACAAGTGCTCATTATGACAAAAGTCCATCTTTATCTCTGGCACTTTTTGTATCTTCTCCTCCTACGGATGAAAGTGACTTGAATCATCGCTGGCTTTTAGCTAGAACAGGAAGTGCACACTTACCTTTGGATTCTCAACAGGCTCTGCATTCTGCGCCTCCATTCTTCTTTGCTCTTGAATTATGATTTCCTTCAAGTATTCGTTCACCTTGAAAATGAATAAAACAAAGATTTTGAGCTTCTATATATTAGTCTATATACAAGTCGCTACCATTTTTATTTTCAGAACAAACACAACAGATACGCCAATGTTCAATTATTGAAATATTAATTCAAAATCTCAGGGTACTTCAAGTAAATATTTAGGTATATTATAAAGATGTTCAGCTGTCAAAAATGTTTGGGAATCATTATATTATATTATATAATATTATATTATAAACCATAAAAATCTAAAATGAAAATAATTAAAAAACAAATAATATATATATATATATATATATATATATATAAAATAGTATATAAAACCGTTAAAATTATATATATATATATATATATATATATATATATATATATATATATATATATATATATATACATATATACAGTATATAGTATATTCATATATCTCAATTGTTTGCCCCAAAATTATTGTTTAATTATTGCATTACTGCATTATTAAATGGAGATATATTTTTTGATTTGTTGTATATATTCAAATATTATATTGTTTATGTTTAACAAACAGAACAGAAATATTCCTGCAGTCCCTAGTGGTTTGCTCATGGTCTGTTTAGCATGTGTGTGTGTGTGTATTTTTGTGGTAGTGTCTTGATTTAGGCTGCCTGTACAGCTGGCCTACAAGGGAATGTAAACAAAATTCATCCCGTCACATACACTCAAAGATGCCTTCAGAGATGACACGTTCCAATGAGGAAATATTCAAGTCAATCCTCTGTCTGTGTTAAAGGTTTTTATAAGATGATGACCAGGCTCAGTAAATGCACTTGCATTGCATTATGGATAAGTTTAGGACTTTATTAGGAAAAAAAGACCTTATTCATCCAGCTGGTGACCGCATCCTCCGTGTCATAGGGCACATCTCCGTCTGGGTAATCGGTGGAGTATTGCTGCATGCACGCCATCACCTTCTCCACACTCACCGTCTCCACTGTGTACGCCATCATCAGCGTGTCAATCATGGCCAGGTGGGCGCTCTGTGAACGACAAATCAATAAAGGATTGTTAAGCCCTGTTAAAGTGCTGACACACTGACAATTGTCAGTCTCTCAATTGGCAGCTAGTCGTTCCTCTCTGGAGTTTGTTGCCCTGGAAACGGCAGTATCCCTCCCCTGTTGCTCGACCCAATTAGAGATTATCTTTCCTGAGATAGGACAGTCGCTCCTGCTCTTTCTTGGGGGCCCAACCTCTTTCAACATTATAAATATAATATCTTGTACTTGACGAGTGAAACTGACAGGTGTGACCACCCTGAAAATCACTCTTTCTAAAATAGGGATGTGGACTGTAAAGAATTTAATGATTTTGGTTCTGATTACATGTAATGATTCCTACTATTAATGATTCTATTAATGGTACTATTAATGATTATTTTAGTATTTTTAAGAAAGAAAGATTTGGCAAACTACTACACAATTTCAGTCTCACACAGTCTCACACAGTTAAAGACATTTGTTTGGGAATCGGACTATACTGATATCGCTAAAAAGAATCAACACATTAGAGTCATTTGTTCTTAACTAAAACTAAACTGATTGTGACGTATTGGTTTGATTCACTTAAAGGAATGAGCTCATAAAGGTGCGGTCACATTGTGTCTAGTCAATAGTGATGTGTGAAGCACAGCTTCATGAACCAATTTGAACCCGTTGCAAAATCTGCATGGAGAAATGGAAAATCTCACTCTCATGGAAAATTCCAGATCATGTGGACTTCTGTGGAATTCTATGGACTGGATTTCGCCTGCAAAAATGTTCTTAACAACGGTAAATGTGACCAAACCTTAAGTTATTCATCAGGAATTAGACTACACTGGTTATGCTGTATGTTTTTGATTCACTAAAATTAACTGGTTCATAAAAATCATATGCTTTGGAATTGGATGCACTCTCTGTTTAGCGTTGTAGATTCAGTCCTCTTGCGAGTTCCGTTAACATAACTGGTGTAAAGATGGCAAGTGTGCTTCCCCACAGTGTCTAATAACACTTTCGACATCGCCCTTAATTTATTCATTTAAAATAAACAAGCAAAAGAACGGATTATCCCCATCATGGTCATGTCAATGGTCATGTTCTCTGGGTACAAGCAAATGAAAAAAAAAAAGAATAATGAAAAGAATAAAAAATGAACCCCCCATCTCGACCACAAATGAAAATGTGGCTGTCTTATTAAAAGCCTTGTGTGCACAGAGAGATAAGACACTTTAGGAGGATATTGATTTTGTTTTGCTGAAAGCAAACCTCAGTGAAAGGACTGGTGCACAGTGGGTAAATAGTGAATTAGAAAACATTGCAAGAACAGTTGAGCACATCTAATAAACAATGTTCACGTCACTGTCCTTCCAGCTGACTGACTGATGTTTTTAAAGCAATCAACTGTCATTGTTAATTTGTTAGCTTGCAAAGCGTTCCTTAATGCCTGATACAAGGTTATATATTTTTTAATTTAATTGTCATTTTATATTAAATTACTTTTGATTTAACACAAAAAGTAAAATAAATAAATAAAATAAAAATATTTATGTGTGTGTGTGTATATTATGGATGTAAAGGTACACAGAAGTCACGGTTTGGTACACACCTCGGTTTTGGGGTCATGTTCGATATGAGTTTGGTTATGGTACAACAACGAAAAAACAAGAAATCCCCAATGATAGGTTTCTTTTAATTTATTCTGAACAGACAATAGTGCAAATTAAGTTAGTTCGACCTTGTGAAATTTAGTCCCCCCTGAGGTAGTTGGTACAGTACAGGCAGGCAATTTTATATTATTTTTTGATATTAACAAATATTTTTTTATTTTGATATGAACAAGGAAACAAATGACAAACAATAGGACAAATACAAAAGAAAAAAATATACAAATTAAGTTTTTCAGTTACAGTAGCCTAGGTTTATTTACCATGTAGTAAGAAATACTATAGAAATTGAATAATCAAATGTAAAAATAAAACATTGTATAATCTTCACTGTATAAATTATTAAAGATACTAAAGTGATTCAGTCAAAAGCAGCGAGTGATTTGTTTTTAATAACATTAATAAAATAGATGGCAACAGTTTATGAGGCTGCTGTCCCTTTAAGAATAAATGCACAGATCTTATATACTGTTACACAACAGATTTTCTCCTAACTGTTTATGTTTACATAGGACATAACAAACTGTGTTTATGTGAATAGTCCACAAAAATGTGCATTTTGACATAACTGTGTGTGTGTATTTGACCATGCAAGTGCAATTAGCAGTGAAAGAGAACTGAATTTGAGACTGAATGCATCTAAGAGGCAGAAACAAATCGCTTTCTCCAACCCCTACCCCTAACATATCGTCTCTTCTGCTCTTTATCCTGTTGTGGTTAGCAAACAGTGTTGCATTACCGCGCCCCTTTTTGGATTGGAGTGTGGATTGCGTGTGACTGACTGTATTTGTTGTCTGACTGTACGCACAGAACCGTGATGGTTCGGGACGAATACATGTACCATTACACCCATAATATATATACTGCTGTATCTTTAATGTTGTGGGCCTATTTTTCTGCTGGAGGTCCTGGTCAGATACATGTCATCATGGATTCTATCAAATACTAACAGATAAAAAAAAAATTGAAACCTGACCGCCTCTGCTAGAAATCTTATTATGGGCCATGGTTGGATCTTCCATCAGGAAAATATTCTAAAACAAACATCAAATTTAAAACAAAAATGGGTCACTGAGAACAAAATGAAGGTTCTGCCATGAACATTTCAGTCCTGAACCCTATAGAAAACTAAAGAGGAGAGTGTATCAACATCTGAAGGATCTGGAGTGATTCTGTATGGAGGAAGGGTCTCTGATCTCTTATCAGGTGTTCTTCAACCTCATAAGGCATTATAGAAGGCTGTTATCTGTTATCTCGGTTTCAAAAAGTATGGTATAAAAAGGTGCCAATAACTCTGACCAAGACTGTATATGCATTAACAATGATAAATATTTTAAGAAAAAATTCATAGCACATTTATGATTATTTAATGTACATCATATTTATCATTGTTTATGCTGAATACTCTAAATGCAGATGTTACACATTTCTTAGCACTGTGCTTTTTGCTGCCTGGGAAAATTTCTGACCTTTCACTGTAAATCTGAGCGCTCGTTGAGCTGAACAGGTAGTTCAGAATGCCACAGCACAGCTTTTCTGTCACATCAGATGTGTATGAATGCGGTTAGATGGAAAGATTCGCTCTGACGGACCCCAGTGACACCAAGATATGCTGTTCAGTCAGCAATTTTTCTCACTTGAGTGGGTCTGATTTCCTCTCCGCATGAGCTGTGACACTCCCACGTCTCATCATAGGAGAAAAAAACAGAAGATGGTCTGTTGCGTAAGAGTCGGCCTTCTCGTTTAAGCTGATTACACTTATAAATACTTTTACTGATTAAACATTTTGCAGTTTGAATGGGTCTTAATGGTCAGAGTGTGCACAATGATTTGATCTTCTGGCATGAGATGAAGATCTGTTCATAATAGCTTCAAAACAGAGATTAACAGCTCAATGGTTTATTAATTTTTAGGCTTTATGAGGACAGCAAGATGGGGAATGGGATCAACAGATGTTGCAGGTTGGATTTGAACCTGTGTTTCTTATGTGAGCACCAAAGCTCAACATGTCTGAAGTGAAATTTACCCATGAAATGTTTTCTTCTGTACTTACTACAATTTCCCACAGAAAGTATTTTCAAATCATGCATTTATAATCATGTTCCTGTTGAAGATCTAAAACAAATGCAGCCCACAAATACAAATTTAGGCTGTTATATAATGCAAAACCCATGCGTCCAAAAAAGCAACTTTTTCATATTTATCCATCCTTGTATAAAGGAGAAACTGTCCTGTAATGAATTTCTCATAAAGCACTGCCCCTTGTTTCCACTCCCAGCTGTCACTGCTCTTCATGGCATCACAAATGCACACAAAAATACTAACATCTGGGTAGGGCTGTACTTTTAATGGAAAAAACAAAAAAAAATCTTGATGCACTCAAAGGCAAAACTCAAAACTCAAAGGCAACGATTTAATTGAAAAAAAAAACCAAAAAAACAAAGAAACAACCTATATATATAGTTTATATATTTTTTTAATTTCCCACAATTCTGAAGCAAACAAGTTTTTAATGCATTCTTTCACCACTCTCTCTCTCTCTCTCTCTCTCTATATATATATATGAAATTGGTTTGTTCCAGAATTGTGGGTAATAAAAAAAACTAAAAAAAAAACTATTAATGTCACTACATACACTCATTAATAAGTGTCAAGTGCCTTATTTGGAAATAATATCAAAATATTAGCTTTAATATACTGAATATTCCTTTGCCACAGCTAAACCAATCTTTGGCCTATAATGCTAAAGATAAAAGAAAAATGTAATCTACATTTTCTTTAATAATTAAAAAAAAAAAAAAAATTAAATACACAATTAAAAGTCATACATAATAAAATAATTCCTTTCCCACAGTCAATTCAAGGAAACTAACTCGTCTTTGGCCTAAATTTAAGGCTTGACAATGCTGATGAGACATACCAGCCGTGACTGCTAAAAAACAGCACTGACACGTTAGAAACGGCTCTTTGTAAACAGGCTTTTGTTGGAGTCGGGCTGAAAACATTCTCCTCTGAGGCTCCCTCGCCACTCCAAGACAGCCTGAGAACTAAATCAACTGAACAAAACCACATCTCTTCCTTTCGAGTGGACCTACTGGTAAAACCTTGCCTAGACATTCTCAGTTGAGCCAAACCAAAAGGCACATCAAATATTGCAAGCATTTAATATTTAAGGTAAGAAAAAGTGATTTCCTGTCGTGTCGAGGTACATCTCATCTGCTGAGTCTGATTGGTGAAAAGAAAAACATCATAGCAGCCAGCCAAGAAAGACACGAGCTAAGCAAAAGGCCTGAATGATGCTGATATAGCTTTGTGCAACCTTTCCTTTTAATCCTCAATTTGAAGATTACTTTTACCTTGGCTTTTTGGATTTAAATTGCACTTTGCACTAATGGATCCACGTTTGTAAGCATGCTGCCTCCTGCCTTTACAGGGCATTGCTATGGCAACAGAGCATGTGTGAACAGTGGGAAGGGGGGAGCGTCAGGCCGGCGTGCAGAGCTGCAGCATTCAACCTGACCGTGACTGTTTGTGACGATGCAGGATTTGATTGACAAGTTTGTCTGGCTGTTGAATGAGGATTAATATAAGAATATCAACAAAAAGGAGTTGAAGAAAAAGCGGGAAAGCAGGAAACACCCAATCGCCATGCATGCCCTGGGAGCCTTTGTCATTACAGTAAAAATTATTGCACAGAATTTCCTCAAATCAAATTTAAGTACAAAAACCTATTAACAAAAGTAAAAGAATAGTTCACAGAAAAAATGAAAATTAGGCATCATTTACTACTAGGGATGCTCCAATCGATCGGCCGCAGATCGGTATCGGCCGATAATCACATTCTATGTCCAAATCTCATAAACCGACGCAATTTAATGTGCAGGTGACATGATTGTGAAGAAGCCCAAACTTGATTTTATGACCAGTCATATATACTGTCTAATAGTCATCTTGTCAAGCATGAATAATAACAAAATAAATCAATAAATTGCATTACTTTTTCTGGGGTTTTCTCAGCAGTGTTATAACATAAGAACCTCCAAACATGATCAAAATCTATTTTCAAAATTTGAAAGGTTTTCTATGATTTCAAAAAATGAAATTTCTGTCATTAAGTACTTGCCCTCATGTTGTTCCAAACCTCTAAGACCTTCGTTCATCTTCAGAACACAAATTAAGATATTTTTGATGAAATCGAAGAGGTTTTTTTAAAATTCTCAATAGAAAGCAATGTAATTACCATCATTTAAGGTTCCAGAAAAATACTATCGTTATTCAACAATTGCTTCTCTACCCTATCAGACTCGTACGCAGTTGATGCAGTGAACGCAGTGCAGCGCTTCCGGGTTCAACGGTAATACTGAGCTGCCGTTTGGACGTAAACATGGAAGAGCTGCACTGCATTCACTGCATCAACTGCGTACGAGTCTGACAGAGTAGAGAAGAAATTGTTGAATAAAGTTGTTATTTTTGTTTTGTTTTTGCACACAAAAAGTATTCTCGTCGCTTCATAACATTAAGGTTGAACCACTGTAGTCAGGTTGACTATTTTAACCATGTCTTTAGTATTTTTCTGGACCTTGAATGACAGTAATTACATTGCTTTCTATTGGGGTTAAAAAAAAAAAAACCCTCTTGGATTTCTTTAAAAATATCTTAATTTGTGTGTCAAAGATCATGATGAACGAAGGTCTTACGGGTTTGGAACAACATGAGGGTGAGTACTTAATGACAGAAATTTCATTTTTGGGTGAACTAACCCTTTACATTTGCCACTTAGTCTTGAAATAACTGAAAATGAGTAAGGGTTTAACAGTGATGTCAACAGAGAGCTTACATATCATATTATATAAAGCTTGAATGATCAGGATAAGAAATCGGTAGTCGGCATCGGATGCAAAAATCCTGATCAAAGCATCCCTATCATTTACTCACCATCAAGCATCCAAATACAATATTTAAAATTACAGAAGAATTAATATTTTTATTCTATTTTAATAATCTTTTGAAGAAATTCCCATTTAATTAAGGAGAATATTAAAAAAGCACTGAAACAGGAAATACCTAGTCACCATGTGTGCCGTGGGAGCCTGCGTCAGTATAGTAACAATTATTGCACAAAATACTCAAATTAAATCTAAATACTTACAAGAACCAAATAACAAAAAGTACTGCCTCCATTCATGATCAACAAGCACTGATGCCAAGAGACATGAAGTAGGTCAAGTGTGCATACTGCGTTGGTTTGTGAATTATGCAGAAGTCTATGTCTCGAATGCAATACCTTTAGTTCAGGTTCATACCATGCAGATGTATATAAACTACATATAAAATATGAGTTATTGGACTGCTCCAATTCAGATGTGTGGACTTCAATGTTCAGATACAAGTACGGGAATTAAAGGACTCAAAAGGTAGTCGCTGCATCGCATCGCTGTTTTTTTTTTGTATAACAGGCGAGCATATGTCTTCAGGAAATGTAAAAATGTTCTCAGTGCATGTATGTAAATAACATCCATCCCTGAGGAGACCACAGCTCTAAATATGACTCTCTCTCATTGTCTGCCAGGGCCAGATATAGCGTCATGTCATTAAGAGGCTGCATATTTGCATCTCTGGTGTTATAATTTACACTTGTCAAAACATTCATTAGTCTTAGTTAAGCACAATTCATTCTCAGAGTAACGATGCAGAGGTACCGATCTCTATGGACTGAGCAGTTTGTACCAATATAAAAATATAATCTCATTACACAACATCATCATATATAATGATATGGGCTTGTTAACACAGAGGAAGTGAGATTAAATTGTTTTACATTATATATTAAATATATAATAATTACATATAAATATAATTAAATATAAATTAACATTTATTTTTTTAAAAGCATACATATGCTATATACACTACAGAATATATATATATATAAAACAAATTTTATTCATAAAATATAAATTAATATAAATTAAAAATATAATTAAACAATACAACACTTTCATATTTCATAATACTTTTTCATATTTCATAATGTCAGACATATTTTTGTAAAAATATTATTTTTATATATGCACATATTATATAAATATAATACATAATTTAAATAATTGCATATGCTGTATTAGAGAATAAATATATGCATATACTTCATTGTATATCTTTAATATAACTTAAATATATAATACAAGTTTAAATAATTATTAAAACAATTAAAAAGACACATATGTATTAAAGAATATATATATATATATATATATATATATATACACACACAAGTTAAAAATGCATTATTAATATTTCATACATATATTTAAAAAATATTTTAATGATACATTATAATAAAAATCGACATGTATTAGATCTATGTGTGCTGTTAAATTACATTAATCCCTGAACACAATGACTATTATGACATCTTTTTCTCGCTGTTGCGTGACTATGTGGGTGAGAGTGCGAGCTGCATATGTGTGCGTATGTATGTATTTTTGAGTGAGTCTATAATGTAAAATGAATGCGGGGTTGTGTGTGGGTGGGCGGCAGCTGCAGTAGCAAATACGATTCTTCAGTAGAGACTAGAGAGAGAGAGAGAAAGCAGTAAAGACATTTTTCCATACAAGATTTTCCTTACACTTTTGAATTAAAGAGTTAGATTTCCAAAACTTCACACAAAGTCCATCCAGCCCATGTGCAAACTAAGTATGTCACAATAATAATGCCAGAGCTATAAACATACCTATCACCATCCAATCACAACAGAGGTAATTTACATTTATTAAATGTATAAGTCTTAAAGGTACAGTAGAAAAAAAATGCTGTTCAATTAGAAAGGTCATTATTCACAATCACAAACGTCTAATATTTGCATACATTTTAAAGCCTTGCCACTTTAAGATTTTATTTACATACACTTTTCTGAGTGCGTACATTCAGAAACTTTTCCCACTTTTCTCACATGCGCACACACTAGCCTGTCTAAACTAAACTAATTTGTCTTTCGCGTCTTATCACGTTTAAACTCTCAAATACACACAAGGTTTACATAAACACAGTCGGTTATGTCTTAAGTGAACATAGACGTTTGGAAGAAAACACACTAGCTAGCTACACTAGCTAGATTCACTCAAAACACTTGAAGGACATCAGCTGTGTAAGTTCAACAAGAACCCAAATGACATGTACACACTTTGAAACCACAGCGCGTGAGCTTTGAATAAATAGGCCGTTATTGTTTGTAGGTGTGGATGCAAATATAGTTATTGTTCTTGGTGTGAAAGGGCCTTAATAAACCTGCTGCTGCTTGTCATTAATGTTAATCAAACACCAAGACAAACAGAAAATTACTTACTGCTCTTCACTGAATAACTTCAGTAGCTTTAATAAGAATCAGTGTATATATAATTTATACAGTGAAGTTACTTTTACATTTGTTTATTCAATTTCTTACTTGAATAATACTATTAAATACACCACTCTCTCTTTATTCCTTAAGCCAGGGACACACCAAGCAGAAGATCGGCTGCCAGGCAACGTCGGACCGTTTTTAAGCGTCGGCCGACTACGGTTTCCACATGTATTCCTGACGCAGGCGATGAGAGGCGACAACACAGTCGGCTTTTATCAGTGCTAGTTCTTTGCCGTCGGTTTGGTGTGTCCCTAACCTTATACGACCTTCTAGGTCATAGGGCTGGAGCCTATCCCAGTTTCCTAGGCCAGAGGCAGTGGAAAGCACCCTGGATAGATGGCCAGTCCATTACAGGGCTCTCACACACAGGCAATTTTGACTATCCAATTCACCTAACTTGCATGTCTTTGGACACGGGTTTTGGAAACACGGGGAGTGACACGGGGACAACATGCAAACTCCACACAGAAAGAACTCCTGGCTCAGCCGTGACCTGAACTGGGGACCTTGCTGTGAGGCAACAGCGCTAACCACTGAGCCACCGTGCCGCCTACTGTGAAAAAATAAATATAATTCATTTGTGTATTATATTGTATTTGTAATGGGCATCTTTGTTCTTATTTTTAATAACATTGAAGATTTTCATCTTCACCCACCTGTACTTTGGCCTAAATAGTCTGTCATTATTTTTTCTTTTATATTTTGTTACCTTGTAAGGCTACATTTTTTACATTAGTTTAGGCTACATTAGTTTGGCTCTACTGCTCAGTCACCTGCAAAATAGTAAAACTAACATTAAAAAAAAATCGAGATTTTCCTAAAAAAAAATAAAATAAAAATAAAAAGTATGCAGAATCGCCCACCCCTAGTTTGAAACGACGTGAATGTGAGTAACTGATGACAGAATTTAAATTTTTGTGTGAACTTAACTTTTAAATCCTTACAAGCAGATTTAAATAAAATAAAGTGTATGACAAAGCCCTTTTACTTTCAAGAACATTTCAATGCACAAGCAGATGAAACTCTGATCATCTCACAAAACACTGACAGGATTTGTCTCTCACATCCAAAATAGAAGCCCCGCTGAATTATTGATGGTAAACCGCCGCAGTCGTTCAGTTGGTGCAGCCAAAACCTATTAATGTGTGTTATTAATGTGTTCTGCAAAACAGCAGCACTGTGTCATCAAACTGAAAGCGGTGTCCTATAACCTTCACCCCAAAAGAGAGATAAGCCAAGTAAATTGGCTCTAAATGTGAATGAATATATCAATATATAAAAGCCTTGCTGTTAACCAGTTACTGATATAATGAATATAACTTCCAGTGTGCTAAGTGTATGCAAATTAAATCAACATAAGAACAACAATAATATTATTAGACATGCACAAAAATTTCACCAACTGAAAGTATTAATTTTCGAAACAGTGCCAAAATCACTGACCGAAACAGTGATGTTTAATAATTAATACTTCTCAGATGGTGCGTTTTGACTGTGTTCAGCATCTGTTTCATGCACACAATGTGATAAAGCTACAACAGGTAATGTCAGCATTGTGGACGCATCTTACCATGACCAAAAATGATGCTAAGAGTAGCAATATGTAAAATTTGTTCGATTTAAATATTGGCAACAAGCCACCTCTCGAGGAACTTTACTAAGACTGGTTTAATTGATCACCCAGTTACCAGTTACCCAAATTTAATAACCGAAACTTTATTTTCCAAAATAAATTTTTTTTTTTTTTTTTTTTGCTGCATTACTAATAACAGTCAAATCAGGTCAAGTCACATTTCTATAACGCTTTTTACAATACATATTGTTTCAAAGCAGCTTGACATTAAAGGGTTAGTTCACCCAAAAATGAAAATAATGTCATTTATTAGTCACCCTCATGTCGTTCCACACCCTTAAAACCTTCGTTCATCTTCAGAACACAAATTAAGATATTTTTGATGAAATCCGATGGCTCAGTGAGGCCTCTATTGAGAGCAAAGCCATTCAAACTCTCAAGGTCCATAAAGGTACGAAAAACATATTTAAAACAGTGGTTTAATCTTAATATTTTAAAGTGACGAGAATACTTTTTGTGCACCAAACTTTTCACAAATATCTTGTGATGGCCGATTTCAAAACACTGCTTCTGAGCTTAACGAATCTTTTGTTTCGAATTAGTGATTCGGATCTCCTTTCTAGCGGCTAAACTGCTGAAATCATGTTACTTTGGCGCTCCGATTCACTGATTCGATTCGTAAAGCTCTGAAGTAGTGTACTGAAATCGGCCATCGCTAGATATTGTTGAAAAGCCGTTATTTTGTTTTTTTGGTGCACAAAAAGTATTCTTGTTGCTTTATAATATTAAAGGTAGAACCATTGAACTCACATGAACTGTTTTAAATGTTTTTCGTACCTTTATGGACCTTGAGAGTTTGAATGGCTTTGCTCTCAATAGAGGCCTCACTGAGCCATCGGATTTCATCAAAAATATCTTAATTTGTGTTCTGAAGATGAACGAAGGTCTTACAGCTGTAGAACGACATGAGGGTGAGTAATTAATGACAGAATTTTCATTTTTGTGTGAACTAACCCTTTAATAAACAGTGTTAATTTTGTAAAATTCATCAGTTAAGAAATGGATTCAATTTCAGCTTCAATTTTTTTTACTGTTTGCTATTTACAAAACAAAAATATAAAAATATTTTAAATTACAAATTAATTAAAAACTGGACATAAGTTAAAAACACTAATATAGGCCAATACAATCCATCATTTTCAGTGATGCAGGTTTTTGTGTGGCTATTTTATTTATAAAATTCACAAGCCAGACCCAAACCCAAGTAACCTACATTAGCACCAATTGCCGTGCCAAAGCTCCAACATAATCTAGGGTTTAACTTCAGGGTTATTAGTTGAAAAGCCAAAATGCAGCTAAGAAATCGAGATTTGGTCCTTTACCGACACCTCAGTGAGTCTAATTTTAGCAAAAATAACCCAACGGAAGCATAAATCATTTCTACACTCAGATAACGATGTAATGACTGCAGTATTTTCTTAAAACAGGACCGCCACAAAGCCATAGCCAAACAACCCACAGCGTGAGGCTAAACAGGTTAAAGTTGAGCACGTTGACTACAAGAGTGACAGATCTTGTAGTCAGACGGCTTACTGTAGCAGAGCTAGTGTAGAACAGCAGACAGATGGACGGCTTTCTGACGCTAATGAGGATTTGTGGGCTCTGAGTTCAAGGTGCTGAAACGTTCATTGGTTCGTAGAAGAGATCAAGCCATACAGGCCTGAATCGATGAGCGCAGCGATGCGTTCGGCTACATGTGAAAACAATAGCTCTGGGACTCTAAATTGTAGAGAAATAACTATCAGCAGAGCAATGTGATCATTTAATATAATAAAAATAATCAATTTGTCATGGGGAGCACAGAATACAGTAACTAGAATCATTATTGGCACTATGCAAAATCGTAATTCACGCAGCGAAGAGATTGTTTGAGATGATATGTGCTCCGTTGAGGCTGAGGAAGCCAGAGGCACTACAAACAGCGGCGCGGTAATTAAATATCAACAGGAAGTCACTCACACAACAACAGCACTCTTTATATCTTTAAAGCAGATGCTATGAACCCGAAATACATCTTCAGTTAAACAATGTGACAACATAAAGGACATAAAACAGAAAGAGAATTATGAGTTGTCTATCCAAACCACATTCTGGGCCTTTCAAAAGCTGCTTTGGTTTAAAGACAACACGGAAACAACACATTTTACTGCTGTAATGTGATGTACAGTGGGTACGGAAAGTATTCAGACCCCCTTAAATTTTCCACTCTTTGTTATATTGCAGCCATTTGTTAAAATCATTTAAGTTCATTTTTTTTCCTCATTAATGTACACACAGCTCCCCATATTGACAGAAAAACACAGAATTGTTGACATTTTTGCAGATTTATTAAAAAAGAAAAACTGAAATATCACATGGTCCTAAGTATTCAGACCCTTTGCTCAGTATTTAGTAGAAGCACCCTTTTGATCTAATACAGCCACGAGTCTTTTTTGGAAAGATGCAACAAGTTTTTCACACCTGGATTTGGGGATACTCTGCCATTCCTCCTTGCAGATCCTCTCCAGTTCTGTCAGGTTGGATGGTAAACGTTGGTGGACAGCCATTTTTAGGTCTCTCCAGAGATGCTCAATTGGGTTTAAGTCAGGGCTCTGGCTGGGCCATTCAAGAACAGTCACGGAGTTGTTGTGAAGCCACTCCTTCGTTATTTTAGCTGTGTGCTTAGGGTCATTGTCTTGTTGGAAGGTAAACCTTCGGCCCAGTCTGAGGTCCTGAGCACTCTGGAGAAGGTTTTCGTCCAGGGTATCCCTGTACTTGGCCGCATTCATCTTTCCCTTGATTGCAACCAGTCGTCCTGTCCCTGCAGCTGAAAAACACCCCCACAGCATGATGCTGCCACCACCATGCTTCACTATTGGGACTGTATTGGACAGGTGATGAGCAGTGCCTGGTTTTCTCCACACATACCGCTTAGAATTAAGGCCAAAAAGTTCTATCTTGGTCTCATCAGACCAGAGAATATTATTTCTCAGCATCTTGGAGTCCTTCAGGTGTTTTTTTTAGCAAACTCCATGCAGGCTTTCATGTGTCTTGCATTGAGGAGAGGCTTCCGTCAGGCCACTGCCATAAAGCCCCGACTGGTGGAGGACTGCAGTGATGGTTGACTTTCTACAACTTTCTCCCATCTCCCGACTGCATCTCTGGAGCTCAGCCACAGTGATCTTTGGGTTCTTCTTTATCTCTCTCACCAAGGCTCTTCTCCCCCGATAGCTCAGTTTGGCTGGACGGCCAGCTCTAGGAAGGGTCCTGGTCGTCCCAAAGTCTTCCATTTACGGATTATGGAGGCCACTGTGCTCTTAGGAAACTTAAGTGCAGCAGAAATTTTTTTGTAACCTTGGCCAGATCTGTGCCTTGCCACAATTCTGTCTCTGAGCTCTTCAGGCAGTTCCTTTGACCTCATGATTCTCATTTGCTCTGACATGCACTGTGAGCTGTAAGGTCTTATATAGACAGGTGTGTGGCTTTCCTAATCAAGTCCAATCAGTATAATCAAACACAGCTGGACTCAAATGAAGGTATAGAACCATCTCAAGGATGATCAGAATAAATGGACAGCACCTGAGTTAAATATATGAGTGTCACAGCAAAGGGTCTGAATACTTAGGACCATGTGATATTTCAGTTTTTCTTTTTTAATAAATCTGCAAAAATGTCAACAATTCTGTGTTTTTCTGTCAATATGGGGTTCTGTGTGTACATTATTGAGGGGAAAAAATGAACTTAAATGATTTTAGCAAATGGCTGCAATATAACAAAGAGTGAAAAATTTAAGGGGGTCTGAATACTTTCCGTACCCACTGTATTTCCTAGTGAGGCGAGATATCTGATACTGTACCATATTGAATAGCGGCAATATTTAGAATACCTTCATCTAAAGCTCACTTAAAATGATGTTATTGTGTTGTATTTTTCTGAAATAGACATCAGACGGATATGTAACAAATTTAGAACCGGATTCAAAAGTGGCCTAAATTGAATTTCAAAAAATCTGATCAAACTTTTTGCTATTTAAGCATAATATCAGAGAATACCAAATGTCACAAATAAAAAAAATCACAGAGTGTAAATCATGAAACATGTGTAAAAGGGTTCTCTCACCATTTGAATGGGTTTCTTTTGCAGGTCTCTCTCGGTCACCAGTCTCTCCTGGTCGGTGACATACAGGCCCTTCTGAGCCAGAGCCTGGATGACGGCGTCATGACCCAGCAGAGGTTTGACGGCGTCGCTTTTCAGAATCAGACTTCCTGCTCGGCAGTACAGCTCAGCCGACAGCAGCAGGCCGGCTACAGGAGGCTTCAGGTGCTCCTGCTCATACTGGTCCCTGTAGAAGGGCTCGTTCAGTTCTTCTGGAACACTGTCTGCAAGAAGACAGAACGACAGATACCGTTACGCCATCTAAAGGCCCCGATACACTCACAGGGAAGTTCTTTTTCGGTCTTTGTTTATGGGGAAAACAAAGTTCAAAATGCATGACCAGTGGTATACTGTTAGCGACCATCTCAACGCCGCTCACACTGCTGATAGCGGTGTTTATATGAATATATAAATACATGCTGCATGCTTTTCTCTCAATAACAAATAACGTTCAGCGAAGATGACAGTGGTGAGAAAACAGCAGTTAAGAAAGCATCTGATTATAGTGATGTGGATATGTTTGCACCGGCTCTGCAATTCAGCACTCCAGTAAATCACATCAGGTTTATTTATATAATAGATATTTTAAAGCAATTAGCTTTGACACTGTTTTTTCAAGTTTAACACTGTAGTGTCTCTTTCAATTAGAATTACAACTCTCCCGTGCGTTTATGTTGTAACTTGCAGATGTCTGACCTCGACAGACTGAACAGAAGAAATGAACCGGACTTCCACATCAAAGAAGGCAGAGCCTCAGAGTCACACCTACCTATTACCATATCACCATGGACCAATGGCAGTACAAAGGTGTGAATTTTTTTGGAAACTTTGGCAAGCTGTTTCGAATCGAACTCCCGAAATAAATACCAATAAAACATGGTGATTTTGTTCAAAATTATGTCACACCAATTAATTCTTTGATTTCACTTGAAGTATATCAGGACATTAACATTCACTTAAAGTTTGTCTTTTAAAACAATAACAATTTAATAACAGTTAAATATTATCATTCTGCAAATCTCAAAATGAATATTCTTTTTCATACTGTACATTATAATGTTGTGGTGCTTAAATTCACTTGTAGCATTTACAAAGATTTATTTTAGATTGATTATTATTTAGACAAAATATTATAGAATTGTAATAGCAGCTTATTTATCTTCTTCTTTTTTTTTTTTTTTGTCCATAACAAAGATTATTATTGGCTTATCAGCATTGGTATTTAAACCTAAATACATAATAGTCATTATATTAATTCAGTTTTTCACAATTTCGCGATTGCGAAACAACAAAATCAAAAAATTTTTTGCAATCATGCATTATTTGACACAGCACAGTACTACTTGAAGTTATTGACAAATGTGTGTGAAGAAACATGTATGGATGAGAAAATAAGGCACAAAATTTACATGTAGCATTTACATGTAAATTTAAAAAAAATTATTTTAGATTTTGGTGGTTTATTTTTTATTTATTCAGACAAAATTTTTTAATATTAGCTATTTATTGGTTATTGGCCATTACATAAACAGAATTATCATCTTATCAGCATTAGTATTTAAACATAAATACATAATATTAATCATTATTCCGCAAAATCGACAAAAGTCACTTTTTTTTTGCAATCCAGCATTATTCGCCATTTAACTGCAAAATAATCGCAAAAAGCACAGTACTACTTTAAGTTATTGACAAATTTGTTTAATAAAGAAACATGAATAAAACCAACAAAAATAAAATAAAATTACAAAAATAACAAAACAAATAATATTTTTTTTTTATCTTTTGCACCAGATTTTTTGTTAAGATGAAAAAAAAAAGAACAAACATTTTATTTATTTATTATTTAAAAAAAAAATCTGACACATGACTATTTTACAACTATTATCATACATAAATATGGTAAATTCGGTATCCAAATGATATATATATATATATATATATATATATATAAAAATTGCAAATTTTTCCACAAAATTCTTTAAATTACCACCACAAAATGTGCCATTTTGATTACAAAAATTACAAACAAAAAAAAGATGGTGAAATTGATTAATAATACTTTCTACACATATTAAGACACCTTCACTCTGCTATATCAGACAGCCGAGCCAGTGAGATTTTCTTCTGAATTTCAAAGATCAAAGTACTTTTCATCTTCGGAACAGCTAAATATAGCTAAAACTTGGTGTTTTCCGATCCTCAGTGCAAGTGTAATAATTTACTCTCACCCGGGGAGATGAGGAAAAGGAGAAAGCCCTTAAAAGAAGTGAGACGGTGTCTACCGTACAGCTACAATATCAAAAATATCATTTTCACACTGACAGAATAAATGGGTTCACAGATCCAAATGAGGTCACCGTATCCATGGAGAACCGAGATGTTTAGCTATTTATGGAGACGGGTGAGAGTTTGAGAGAACGCTTGCGTCCTTATACATCCTTATTACCTGCACATGGTTTCAATTTTCTGCGTTAAACCTGATTGTGGTAATGATAAAACAGATTTGAACCACTCCATACGAATGAATGTCTTCATTTGAGACATGGACAATACGTAAAAAAGGAAACTACCTTAAATTTTACTTAATAGCTTTCACGAAAGGTTTTAAAATGGGTCTATATCATAAAACAATGTATCAGAGCCACAAGGCGTTGACAATGTAAGTAAAAAATATGACTGCCAGACCGCGGTTGGCATGGCAACAATAGGGAGGCTGATCGATTCCCCTGCCATACGTATGTAGCCAGGAGCTCCTCACGAGCCTCATCAAAGACAGATGGAGAAACACAGAAGGGGAGAGAGGAACTACACAGGTGCTTATATTCTGTACTTTAAAGATGAACAATACACTGAATAATCATGATATATTCACAATTATTTAGCTGGCAATATACAATTAAGCAATATTGTAAATATTCCAATGATTTTAATACACTTAAAGGGATAGTTCACCCAAATGAAAAATTATCCCATGATTTACTCACCCTCAAGCCATCCTAGGTGTATATGACTATCTGCTTTCAGACGAACACAATCAGAGATATATTTAAAAATATCCTATTTCTTCCGAGTTTTACAATGGTTGTGAAAGGGGGGCCCAATTTTCAAGCCCAACAAACTGCATCCATCTATCATAAAAGTACTCCACACAGCTCTGGCGGGATAATAAAGTCCCACTGAAGCGAAGCGATGGGTTTTTGTAAGAAAAATATCCATATTTAAAACTTTATTAACTATAATAACTAGCTTCCAGCAGAAGGCCGTATGCATCGATTTGCGGTGGAAGAGTGACCTCTGACCCGACGCATGACACAATGACGAACGCGGAAGCGCAGAGGATAGAGCAAAACAAAACGCTGGTCACTAATTAGAAGTCTAAAATGATCATTTTAAAGAGAAATGTTGGAGGATTTCGATATAAGAGGAGCTTCAGTTTGTTGCCCAGCCATATATGTGTGAACCGTGAGAGGAGTCTAAGCTTACGGTACTCCTACATCCTATGTCCTGTCAGAGGTTACTCTTTTGGCGTAAATTGATGCGTACGGCCATCTGCCGGAAGCTAGATATTATAGTTATAGACAGTTATTATAGTTTATTAACCCCCTGGAGTCGTATGGATTACTTTTACGATGGATGAAGCACTTTTTTTTATGTTAAAATCGCACCCCCCATTCACTACCATTATAAAGCTTGAAGGAGCCAGGATATTTTTAAATATACCTTTCATTTTTTGGTGAACTATCCATTTAATTTCTGTGAGTCCGTTTCATTTGGTTACATCTGTGAACTCGTTCAAAAGTGAATCAGATTCAACGAATCATTTGTGTTGTCACAACGTCTTTGCGTGGCATTTTTGATGGAAAATATATATATATTTTTAAATGTTATGGTAAAAGCTGCTGTTTTTTTATGATGTATTTCGAGATACATTTTTTTAATTAAATTTGAATATTTTGCATATGACTTTTGCATCTGAAAATAAATTCGCACAGTAGGTCTGGGCAAATCTGACAAAAAAAATGTAATATATATTTATTTATATTTATATATATATATATATATATATATATATATATATATATATATATATATAGGACTGTCAACCGATAAAAAATCTAAATAATCCCACCCATTATTACACTTTGTTATCAAAAATATATTTTCACACTGATTCTGTAAATTAATGTGAAAATAACAAAGACAGTATTCAAAATATATATATATATATTTTTTTATTGGCATCTTTTTTTACTAAGTGCTATGAATAAAGGTCACTGATACCGATACTGACGCCACTATTAAATAGATTTTTTTATTTTTTTTTATTGGGGGGTGGGGTGGGGGGGAGAAAGTGAGTAATTATAGCAATTCAGCATTACTGTGTAATTGAAAGCCAGGCCAGGTTTTTATTTATTTATTAAAATTGAAAAAATATATTTTAGATTAAATAATTTCTCATTTTAAATGAATAATAACAAGAACAATTAAATTAATTAACTTAAAACTTTCCACATTATTCACATAAACCCACTACAATAAGAGTGACATTTAGCTGTGCCTTTTATACAGTGTGTTTGTGATGTGTCAGCTCTCTCTGTTTGAATGAGAGATGACAGTTAAGTTTTCCCAACTTTGAAGTTTATTTCACACACATTCATTTTCACAATAAACAAGTAATAAACCATTCAGTTTTCAGAAACCAATATGCAATCAAGAAAGAATACATTCAGGAAATTCAGAGTGCATGCCATTAAATGACCAATTCATTATCTCCAACTGTCCCAAATGACCAAAATGGATCAATGGAAAAGCTTTTATGGACTTTAAGCTGACCACTCTCTGTTCATCCAAACAACCGCTTGTATTTCATTTGAATTAGTCTGGCAGCATCATACATATATTCATTTAAAGCCCTACTACATTATGTTTTTAAATATTACAATTGTGGTCTGAAATGCGTTGATTAAATCATTCTTTGTATGGAGAAATGTAGCCTTTTATCAGTCGTACTATCATCTGTCCTAAGGTTACACCTCAAGACAAGTCAACAAACGGGTCAATAAGGCCTGTCAATCAAACTATTAAACATTTCCATATCCTCACCCTGGAGTTCAGTGTGTCTTGTTCTTTAAATTTAAGGTCACTTTAAATCAGAGATGCTAAACAATAACCACTCTGACATGGGCCCGAAGACCTGACTGCACATTTTAATGAGAGGACCTAAAGGAGACCAGATGGCCGGTGGTTACATCAGTTAGCCAATCACTATGGGTCTGCACTGTTAAACCAAACATACAGCTGAGCTCAGTGACTAGCTAGTGAATAAACATGGACGTCAATCTGTCAAACTAAATATCGAGCTTGATTTGACTGAATATGAACATGAAACTTACTACATTTATGTGCATCATATGGTCAAATTCAGCACACAAAGTGACCAACTATAAGCTGACATTCTGTCACAATGTTCACCACAATGTCAATGAACACTTTTGAACTCTGTGGCTCATATATCACATTTTGGTTTTTGTATTCTGACTGATATTTTGATATCAAGTTGCACTGAAAGTCGATTACCTTGTGAAAACGAAGTGTGATTAATTGTATTGGATGTGCACTTGTAGAGTACTTCAAATCTTAAAAATGTACTTGCAGATAATATAATATTGATGAAAAAGCCACTTAGGTGAACTTAAAGAGTACACTTTCATGACTATGTTTCTTAACAAATTATCAATTTTAAAGTACATTTTAAATAATTTTTTTAATAATCCTTTGTTGTGCTTTAAAGAAGTACACTTATTGTAAGGTGTTAGGGTTAGTATACTAAATACTAAAGTACATGTAAAGTACTCGATTAACTGTGGTGTGTTATTACATTTAAAGTTATTATATTTTAAGTGTACTAAATTGCAACTTCATCATAGCAAATGTGTAATTGCAAATATATTTAACCCTCTGGTGCTCTTCAGTCATTTTTGACCGAAAAATTGTACGTTTTTGTTTTTTAGAAATATTTACTTCATTGGAATGGTGCGAAACTTGGCAAAGGTTTCAGCACTTGCTATGTGAACACACAAAAAAAATCATGGACATGATTTGAAAAGGTTAAATGGTCCTGAAAAACATAGTCACACTTGTACTGTTCCCAGTCGAAAATGACCACATTGGAAATAAATGTGAGACGAATTTCATTGGAAATTGGAAACGTTTGGTACTGCACCCAAACAAAATCTTACTTAAAGCTCAATCTCAATATCAGTCTCAAATTTAGAACACAACTTGTTTATGGCTTTGATTTTCTCACAGTTTAAGAGTAAAACATGTTATGGAAAATACATATTTCCTATAAAATACTTCATAATAATAAATTTAAGTTTTTTAAACTTTTTTAGTTGCACTTTTTTAACTTTTAGAATTAAAGTGTCTTCTTTAAAAAGAGACCAAACTTAAGTGTGTGCTCCAAAGCATTCAAGATTTACGACAGTTTAAGTTGGAAATTTTAAATGGATCACAACTGTTCCATAAATATAATACAGTACCACAAAATCCACTAAAATACAAAATATTAAATAAAAAACATAATCGAACTAAAATACAGTACATTCATTTCACTGAAATAAAAAACCTCGATTTTGACCGCCGCGCGAGCAGCACCAGAGGGTTAAATAAATGACATACAATTCTCAATAGAAATGACATCAAAGTATATTTTAATTTACTTAAATTATTGTTGGTACATTTAGCAGCAGTACACTTTAACCATATTTCAAAAAACAAAGAAGTATTTATGAAATTACATTTATAGGCCCGGTTTCACAGATTAGGCCTTAATTCAATTAGGACATTTATAGCTTTTATAAATGTGCCTTAGGAAAAAAAAAAAAAAATCTTGTGACAAAACAATGGCACTGACATATTTTAGGATATGCCTGTAGACAGGTAAAACATACATTTTAGTCTGGGACTAGGCTTAAGCCTTGTCTGTGAAATTGGAGGATGAAGATGTACTTAATTCCTACTTAAGTGGGTCAAAAAAAAAAAAAAAAAAAAACACTCTTAAGTTCAACTAATTGCATGTAACATAAATGTAAACTATAATACATTTTTGTTAAATTACAAATAACATTCAATTAAGTGTCTGTTAAGTTACATTCAGTTGGCACTTAAGTATATTCTTTTAAAGTAGATTATTTCTGTAATAAGTACTCTTTTTAAAAGTATGCTAAAGTGTACTCCTTTTTCATAAGGGTTTGAGTTTACAGATAAAGAAAGGCCATCACATGATCATGTTTTATATATACAAACAAAAATATTGTGTATATTTTGTATAAAGTGTATCATGTTTAATAACGATTCTGCCAACACTACATAATACCACAGTACTGAACGGTTAGCATATTCATATACCATGATATTTACAAGGTAACCATGTTACATATTAAAAAAGCATGGCAGAACTTGTTTTGTTTACATTACACCATAAGTACTGGATAAAAATAATAAACAACAGCTATTTATAAAGCAGTCTAAAATTATATATTGCAATTGTTGAATATTAGTATTATGTAATATAATACAAAATTCTCTCAGACAAAATGCAATCATTAACACTCTGAATATTATATTATAATATGCATTCATATTTTAAATATGGTTTTATTTCTATTTGATATCAAATGTATTCAAAGCAACACATTGGCAATCAAATCAAGAGACAAAGATGATGGTGGAGAAAGAGAAGCACGCCACCTACCTGTACCAAATGCTTTGGCCACCAGCCATGTGAGGCTTGCTCTGATTTTAGCTCTATTAAAATCATAATGTTCAAAAGACTTGATGGTAGGAACAATGAAAGTCTTTTTCGGATCCCTGGAGTCGGTCAGATCTCCCATATTCACAGCTGCAGTGTCACATCCAGTACTTACAACGATGACATCTCTCCGAAGGAATTCAATGCATCAAATCTGACTTTTTGCTTTTTATCTCTCACATATATATCAGATTTTGTAACATACATGTGTCATATCGCTGTTCAAACACTCGGTTGGGCTTATTTTCACATCAAATTCGCTCCGATCCGGTAATAAAAGTGGGGTTCTGCCCATACAGCTTCATCCATTCTGGTACCCCATTTGAATTCGGCTGTTTTTCTCCTTAATAATCCCTCATGTTCCGATTTAAAAGAGCTATCTAAAAAGTCTTTGTCTTCTTTAGGACCTCGCCATGCTCTGCCCACATATTCCCATCTGGATATTTACGGTTATTCTCCCTCTATTCATCCAGCGTCCTGCGGTCTCCCTGCAGCAGTGTGTGAGACTGAGCCATCTGCGCATGCGCGCTCCGCCCAACACGCCAACAATCCAAAACGGGCAGAAATTGGGAGGACTATGCTAGAAATGGGATCCAGTGACATTTTATAACATAGATATTATTAATATGCTCTATATACACACATAAACATGAATAAAATCAGAACACAGTTTTTATAATTCGTTATGCAATTTATTGTATTTTAATAATAGTAAAAGCGTGTGCTGTTGTCGTAAATCATTAACATTACATTAGATAAACTGTATTCATCCCATTTTAAGGGGAAATTTACAATTTGGTCTACCGGTAATAAATAAATAAATAATAGGCCTAGTTGAAAATACAATATCCACCTCGAGTCTACTGCTGACCCATCTGCACATGCGCGGTTCGCCAAAATATAAAATATATAATTCATAATAAAATTATTATTTTAGTGACCCTTAGTTCTTCAATGTTCTGTAGGCCTACATATACACAGATATATACGAATTCAAAACATATGGCTTTTTTTTTTTTTACTGTGAAATAATAATAATAATAATAATAATTATTATTATTATTATTTATTCAAAGCAGATGTAATTAGTACAATAATGTCATATTCCATTAATAAACACAAAACAATATAATACATGGCCCAGGTGAATTTCACAAAGTTAAATATTTTTCAATAAAGTAAAATAATTATCCTACTGACCTTCAAGTCTTGCCGAATATGCATGAAGTTTTATACGTGACTTATATGCTTTTTAAAAGTTACCTTTTAATATATTTTTAATTATATATTATTAACTGATGTAATGAATTATTATATAAAACTATTATTATTATTATTATTTATAACCAGTTATAATAAGTACAGTGCTGTCCTATTTCATTAATTTAAACTTTAGTATAATACTTTGTCCAGGTGAATTTCATAAATCTAAAATTCGGGTTTGTCTCAATAAAGGAAAATAATCTTACTGACCTTTAAATCTTGTGAAATATATATGAAAATATACATAAATATATTCTGTATAAAATCATAATATTAGTAGTTAAATTATATATTATGAATTGATATAATAAGTATAATACTAACGTATAATAATATTGAAATCTTTAAAAACTACAATGCCCAGTTTGACGGTTGTGTTTATATGACGTCACATCTGCGCGACTTTTTAGAAGCGATTCAGTCCACAGATTTTGGGTTCTCTGAAATAAAGCGTTTCCAAAAGATATATAATTATCGCTTTTCTTTTGTTTTGTTTTAGTTAGTATCTGTGTGGTGAATGCGGGCAGAAAATGTTTATGCCGAGATCGCTGAAGCTCAAAAGAGCCCCAGAGTCCCATCAGCAGAACCCTAAGAGAAGCAAAACGACACCTGAAGACACAGTTTCTACATCTCCATCTGACATCTGTCCTCCAGACGAGACTGTGAATATTGAAACAGAGGAGGAGCCCAATCAGACAGAGACTGAAGAACCAGATGAAGAGGAGGAACCAGTGAAGTCCTTCAGGAAGAACCAGAGATGGCCAGAGCCCGGAGAACCTGTGTGCGTCATGTGCGGTCGATATGGAGAATACATCTGCGATAAAACAGACAATGATGTCTGTAGCCTGGAGTGTAAAGCCAGTCATCTAGCTAAAATGTGCTTGGGTTTTGGCGAGAAGGTCTTTTCTAAAGATCCACAAGAGAGTTCAAAGACCTCTAATGCGTCAAACACTGACACTGAAAGTTACTCTTACAAGGAGGATAGTTTTATATCTGAACTGACTGAGGAGCAGATTAAGAGAGTTCAAACAGAGCTGGCTATAGTGACTGCTGGAAGTGAGGTCTGCAGACCCATTATAGAGTTCGAACACTGTAACTTTCCCACAGCACTCAGGCTAAACCTAAAGAAGGCCGGTTATGAGGCACCCACTCCCATCCAGATGCAGATGGTTCCTGTTGGTTTAACCGGCAGAGATGTGATTGCCACTGCAGACACGGGCTCTGGAAAGACCGTTGCCTTCCTTCTTCCAGTGGTAATGCATGCACTCCAGGTAAACACTGTAGTGAACATCTTAAGTAGTGCTAGGACAATATATTATTGTCAGTAACTTAACAAAAAGTGTTAAGTAAATTGAATTTACACCCTTATGTTGTTCCAAACCTGTATGAATTTCTTTCTTCTTCAGACGATATTTAGAAGAATGTTGGTAACCAAAGAATTGCTGGTCCCCATTTACTTATATAGTATTTTTTTTTCCATACTATGGAAGTCAGCAAGGACCAGAAACAGTTTGGTTAACAACATTCTTCAAAATATCTTCTTTTATTTCAGCAGAAGAAAGCAATTCATACAGGTTTGGAACAACTTGAGGGTGAGTAAATAATCAACGTGACTACAGTGTGTCGTGCTGCTCATGTGAACAGCTTCGGCCAATACTGAGTCGGCGTTCGGACGTAAACACGGAAGCGCTGCAACACTGTCTGTGCGACGTAAACTGTGTAGGAGACTGACAGGGGAGAGACGAAATTGTTGAATAAAGTCGTTATTTTTGTTTTGTTTTTGCACACAAAAAGTATTCTCGTCATTTCATAACATTAAGGTTGAACCACTGTAGTCATGTGAACTGTTTTAACGATGTCTTTAGTACTTTTCTGGAGCTTGAATTTGGTAATTATGTTGCTTTCTATTGGGGATAAAAAAAACTATGAGTTTGGGACGACATGAGGGTGAGTAATTGATGAACTAACCCTTTAAACAATGGAGATTTATTCAAAGCAGCTTCATATTAATAAGCAGGAAAACAACAATATTAATCTTGTAAAATTAATCAATTATGAAACAAATTCAGTTTTCAGTTTCAGCTGTAAAGCAGCTCTACAGTGGTGTCATTTTCAGCTCATTTTAGCTCAGTTTTGTTTAAGTTTAGTGCAATAACGTTAAAGTTAATCAATTATGAAAATTCAATTTAGATATATGCAGCCCACAATAGTGTCAGATAGATAGATAGATAGAAAATAGAAATTTTTTGTGTCAGTGTTGTCTCTCAGGTCATCCTATTTAAATAGAAAACTCTTTTAAGGTAACAGCTGTTACCCTAGATAGTGAGTGCTCTCCTGTGCACTGCCAATATGAGTAATTCATAAGAGCAGATCTATTTTTGACCGGTCTATAATTCCAGTGTACTTCCTCTAAAAAGTTCAAAACCAGAATGCTTAGTTCAGATAAGGGCAATTGTTATATAAAACTCATATTCACCAGATAGCTATAATGTCACATTTCATATCAGTGTTCATTTTTAGGTGCAAACATTTGCCTTAAGTCTTTCTATTTTGGCAAGTTTATTTATTTATTTAATGTTCACTTTTTTTTTTAAGTCATTAATTTCCAGATTTAATTTTTTCCTGTGTGTAATTACTATAATGTTATACTATAACTTATAATAAAATAAGTTACAAATGATAAAATGTCAATAAATAAAAACATTTTTTTTTTACAAAAAAAAAATAATTTATGTATTTTGATCATTTCCCAGAGCCAGACTGCTTCTCCATCTTGTCCCACGTGTCTCATCCTGACCCCGACCAGAGAGCTGGCCATTCAGATAGAGAAGCAGACAAAAGAGCTGGTGATGGGTCTGCCGAACATGAGAACTGCCCTGCTAGTGGGTGGGATGCCTTTACCTCCTCAGCTGCATCGACTTAAGCAGAAGATCAAGGTACTTTTGGGTAAAGTTCAGGGTAATGTTTGTCAGTTCAGAATCCACAACACCTTATTTGTTCAATTCTTCATTTGTCCAGATTGTAATAGCCACTCCAGGACGCCTCATTGAGATCCTGAAACAGAAGGCTGTACGGCTGGATGATGTCAGGGCCATTGTGGTTGATGAGGTAAGCATCCATCCATCCATCCATACATATTTTAATCAGTGTAATTATTAATATCATTCTCACAAACATTCAAAGGCAGATACCATGCTGAAGATGGGATTCCAGCAACAGGTTCTTGAAATTTTGGAGCATGTCCCTGAAGACCATCAGACGCTGTTGACGTCAGCGACCATTCCCACAGGAACAGAACAGCTAGCTGCTCGTCTCACCCGTGACCCTGTGAGCATAACCATTGGACAGAAGAACCAACCCTGCGCCAATGTTCGGCAGATAGTCCTCTGGGTGGAGGAGCCGTCAAAGAAAAAGAAGCTTTTTGAGATTTTAAATGTAAGTTTACTGTAGAAACTACACTCAAAGTTGACCCCATTTGCTTTCTTGATGCAAGTTTTTGGTGTTTTTGTGCATGATTCATCTGTGGAAATGCATCACATTTTGATTTTAAAAAAGAATATTCAGATTTGCCTGCTGTCGACTATAGAAGTTTTTTCCTAACAAAATTAAAATGAAAATTCAAATGCTTAAAAAGATCAAATAATAAATCAAAGTTTCAAAACAGCTGCTCAAATGATAAATTTCCTCATTGAGGAAGCATGAACTGTATCAAAAATCAAATTAAAACTAATTTGTATTTGATTTTTAATTTTCATTATCAACCCAGTATAAACCTGTCATAATTAAATCTATAATTCAATGCTCAAATCATAAATCAAATGCTCAAATTATAAATCAAATGCTTAAATGGACACTGCAAATGATACAAATGCTCAAACTGACACTGCAAATGATAAATCAAATTCAAATGAGGCGTGTCAATCAAGTGACATGTGGGTGGAGTTTTGAGGCGGAAGAGGAGACTTTCTCCTCAGTTTGGGTAACTGCCACACTTGAGTAAAAATTATTCTGTAAATCATAATAATGAGAAACTTTCTCGTAATTATGATATTTTTTCATAATAATGATTCCTAATTCCTAATAATATGTCTCTTGTATTACTTCAAAGCATGCAGACCAGAAGGGAGTGGTACGCTAGTGACATCCGCTGGTCAAAACCGTGTAAAAGGCGTGAACACAGTAGGCATGGCACGTTCTGCAAAACAGTAGTTTTCGTTAAAGTCTGTGTAACTTACAAAGTGTAATCTATCAATAAATAACATTAATGATAAATGATCAGTAGGCCTATAGGCCATTCCTTTTTTGCACCTATTTTGTGTATCAACAAGTCAATACTAACAGAATTGTGATGACCCACAGATTTCAATCAGACTAGAGCAGTGTTACTCATTGCGCAGCTCACAAGCCTCCTGCGGCTTACCAAGCTTTAATTTGTGGCTCGCATGGCAGTAAATAATATGGTAATATGATCATGCAGTCAATACAGATATTTCATTAAAACATTAAAAACAAGCAGGGCTATTACTATACTTGTAACGTAGGGAGCGTGACAACGGAGTTGGAGATCCACGTGCAGGCTTTATTTACAGGAGAGCGTAGTCGTACAGGCAGTAGGTCAAACACCAGCAAACAGAAACAGGAAGGCATGGCAAAAGAGTAATCCAAAAACAGGCAATGGTCAAGGCAGGCAGCAAACGATCATCAAACAAGGAAACAGTCCAGGGTCAAAACACAGGCAAGGCTAGGCAAGGCAAGGACAAGGAACACGGAGAACAAGGTAGAACAAAGGCTAAACAATAGTCAGCAATGTGTGTGTGTTTGAGTGCAGCTTATAAAGTGTTACTGATGGGAAACAGGTGTGCGTGTGTGATTGGTTCCTAGCTGGGGAATTGTGGAAAATGGAGTCCATATGACAACAATAGAACACAGACCCAGGGCACATGTAACAATACTATACCGGGCTGCAGGTGTGCTGGACGATTACTGACATACAGCATTACTGACGTACAGGAGAGTTCTTGAAACATTAGAATATCTTTAGGGGAATGTTAGAATAATGTTAGGGGAACGTTGGAATAATGTTGGAATAACATTATAATAACGTTAGGAGAAAGTTAGAATTACATTATGCGAATGTTAAAATAACGTTAGGGGAACGTTATAATGTTATAATAACGTTAGGGGAATGTTATAATAACGTTAGGGGAACGTTAGAATTACGTTATAGGAATGTTAAAATAGCGTTAGAGGATTGTTATAATAACGTTAGGGGAACGTTATAATAACAATATAATAACATTAGGGGAATGTTAGAATAACGTTAGGGGAACATTAGAAGTACGTTATAGGAACGTTAAACTAACGTTAGAGGATCGATAAAATAACTTTATAATAACGTTAGGGGAACGTTATAATAATGTTAGGTTCCCCTAACGTTATTTTATTAGAATAATGTTAGAATAACGTTAGGGTAATGTTAGAATAACATCTAAATAATGTTAGAATAACATTCTGCAAACCAAAAACTAACGTTCTATTTCCGTTTAGAAAGCTTTACTGGCTAACCAAAAACAAACCGTAAAAAAGAACATTCTGGGAACCAGAAATTAACGTTTTGGCAACCAAAATTTTTTAGCTGGGCCCCAGCAAAAAAAGAATGTTCCCCTTACATTAGTATTTGGTTCCTGTTTTTTTTTTTTTTTTTTTGAGAATCAAATAATAACGTTCTGGGAATGTTCTTTTAAGGTTTTCTTTTTGCAACCAAAAAATAACGTTCCCAGAACATTGCAGTGTGGTCATCTTTCAATAACCTAAAAATAACTTATATAGAATGTTTATTATAGCATTGATGATAAGCTTCCATACATCCAATTTCCATATCGCTTGTACTATACTGGGTTGCGGGTGAGCTGGATGATTACTGATGTACAGCATTACTGATGTTGGAACATTAGAATATTGTTAGGGGAACGTTAGAATAACATTATAGGAAACAATAGAATAAAGTTAATATGTTAAAATAACATTAGGGGAATGTTAAAATAATGTTCGAATAACGTTAGGGGAACATTAGAATAATGTTATAATAATATTAAGGGAACATTATAGGAACATTAGAATAACGTTAAGGGAATGTTAGAATAACATTAGGGGAGCATTAAAATAACGTTAGAATAATGTTATAATAACATTAGGGGAACGTTAAAAAAATGTTGGAATAATGTTAAAATAACATTAGAGGAACGTTAGAATTACATTATAGGAACGTTAGAATAACGTTAAGGGAGCGTTAAAATAACATTAGGGGAATGTTAGAATTACATTATAGGAACGTTAGAATAACATAAGGGGAACGTTAAAATAACATTAGGAATAATGTTAGAATAACATAGGAACGTTAAAATGATGTTAGAATAACGTTAGGGGAACGTTAGAATAACGTTAAGAGAAGGTTAGAATAACATTAGGAGAATGTCAGAATTACATTATAGGAACATCAGAATAACATTAGGGGAACGTTAGAATAACGTTAGTGGGAACATTAGGGGAATGTTAAAATAACGTTATAATAGTGTTAGGGGAACGTTAAAATAACAGGAACGTTAGAATAACGTTAGAAGAACGTTAGAATTACGTTATAGGAATGTTAAAATAGCGTTTTCTTTTTGCAAACAAAAATAACGTATTGCAGGGTGGTTATCTTTAAATAACCAAAAAAGAACTTATATAGAACGTTTATTATAACATTGATGATAAGCTTCCACATATCCATTTTCCATATCGCTTCTTAACCCATTAAAAACTCAAAGTGTCTGCTCTTTTACAAATAATTTGAATTTAAAAAAATACCCGAATCAGCGGCATTACAAGATGGAAATATATACTAGAAAAAATATTTAAACTTGTTCTGCCCTTACTGTACATCATGACACTGACTCACTGCTGAGTTGCCAGTTTTGGCGGTCTTTCCAGCTCTTAACACTGAATGCGAGCCCGATCTCATTTGGCGTGCTATTTATACGCAGAAAAAAACTTTTGCATGCATATGATACGCATGTGTTTGATGTGCATTTAATACACAGTTTTGGCAAGCATATGATACGCAATTTGTTGGCGTGCATTCTATGATGCGCACTTTTGGCGTACGTATAATATGCCCTTACTCCACACCACTAATCCTACCTATTGCGTATCGTCAGAGGTACCGCTAGCAATTTTGGGCCCTATAAAAGAATATGAGGTTAGGCCCCCTACCGCAGCCATTCCTCACAAAAAATATAAGCCAAACTAGCTATCCAAAAACCTATTACTTTTTCTATCGCGTTTGACCACTAGGTAGCCTATCAGTATTTAGTCAGAGACCTACCATGGCTGCAGCTAGCAGATGATTTATTAGGCAAATGTAAATGTAATAGACAAATACAGTACAGTAATCAAATATTCATAGAAAATGCACCATTCTTATTTGCAACATTCTGAACTGACTATCAGGTAGTGGTTACTAGGGTTGGGCGATGTCTACAGTGAACCATTGCGATGGACGATGACATTGGGGTAGATGGATTTTATTCATTGGAATGAATTAAAAACGCTTGCTCTGCTCCGCTAGTGGACACGCACATGTGATGCGTGTCTAGAGAAAGAAGGCTTGTTTGAGATGCGCCTAGCCTCACCTGAAATGTTGGCGAGAGTAGGTGGCTGCAGTTAGAGGAAGAGTGAAAAAAGTGCAGACAAGACGGACAGTTCTTTGTTCTCATAGGCCTACTGATCATTAATGTTATTCAATGATAGATAGATTATAGATTACACTTTGTATATTACATGGACTTTAACGAAAACTACTGTTTTGCAGAACGTGCCATGCCTACTGTGTTCACGCCTTTTACATGGTTTTGATTTATCATTTTTGAGGTCTGTTTGAGCATTTCATTTATCATTTGCGATGTCCATTTGAGCATTTGATTTGCCATTTTCGATGTTGGTTTGAGCATTTGATTTATAATTTAAGCATTTGATTTATGATTTGAGCATTAAATTATAGATTTAATTATGACAGGTTTATACTGGGTTGATAATGAAAATTAAATATCAAATACAAATTAGCTTTAATTTGATTTTTTGATACGATTCATGCTTCTCTGAATGAGGAAATTAAATTGCATTTGATTTATAATTTGAGCAGCTGTTTTGAAACTTTGATTTATTATTTAAATTTTCATTTGAATTTTGTTAGGAAAAAACTCCCATAGTCGACTGACTTGTTGACAGAAGTGCACTTACAGTTGAAGTGTGTGGGGCAGTCTTTGCTGTTGTGTCTTACTCTCCAGAGGAAATGGGTGGGTCCTCAGCTGGCGTTGCTCCAGGAAAAGTAGCAACGGCTTACCAGAGACACAAAGCAGGAAAGCATTTTATAAATCACAGCCTGTGGACAAAAAATTCCCAGCAAGCTATTCAAATAAATAAATACATACATACATATATTAGTATAATATGTAATATTTTAGAATCAGACATACTGTATAACAACTAATAAATATAAATTCATAAATATGAAATAACACAATTGATAAATAATATGAAATGAACAAATACGATTCTTTATTTATATTATTTAATATTTTAGAATAATCCATCAAAAATATTAAATAACAAATGATAAATATAAAATTAAATATATGAATAAATAAGTATTTATGAATATTATATTTAATATTAGAATGGTCCATCAAAAATATGAAATAGCATAATTGATAAAAAATAAATGTATAAATGTGAAATTAAATAAACTAATAAATAAATACATTAATATTATGTGTAATATTTTAGAATAATTGTCCATCAATAATATAAATCTACATAAGTGAATTTATAAATGTGAAATTAAGTACATAAATAAATGCATTTTATTCATTTTATATTTAATATATTTTAACATAATTGTCCATAAAAATATGAAATGGCATAATTTAAGTTTTAGAATTAGAACTTTTTTGTTTTTTACTGTAAATTCAACAAAAACTGTTTTACAGCAGAAACAAAAAGAAAATAAAAGCTATATTTTTGTTTTATTTACTATTAATATTTGTACATTTTTATTTCTACTTCATCTATAATTTTCGTTTATATTAGATTATTGGGTTTGTTTTAGTAGAATATTATCTAAATTATGGCTTTTTGTGTGTTCACAGGACAGAAAGCTCTACCAGCCACCGGTGGTTGTATTCGTAGACTGCAAACTTGGGGCCGATCTGCTGTGTGAAGCTGTGCAAAAGGTCATGGGGTTAAACGCAGTCGCCATCCACTCGGACAAGACGCAGTGGGAACGCAACAAAATTGTAAAGGTAATGCAAAAAATATATATTTTTTAAAAGCAGCCCATAAATGTCCAAAATTATAATTTATATTGAACTTCCCACAAACAATTTAAGTATTTTGATCATTTCCCAGAGCCAAACTGCTTCTCCATCTTTTCCCACATGTTGGTGTTTTTTAGGGTCTACTCGAGGGTCGATTTGAAGTAGTGGTCAGCACTGGTATTCTTGGAAGAGGGCTGGACCTGGTCAATGTTAAGCTGGTAGTGAACTTTGACATGCCACCTAACATGGATGAATATGTTCATCAGGTATGAAGTGTTTTATATAAAACACTTAAACATTGAAGGTTCATTTCTTTAATGATACACTATGTTTGAACCTTTTAGATTGGTCGAGCTGGTAGACTGGGACACAGAGGCACCGCCATCACCTTCATGAATAACAACAACAAACGGCTGTTTTTGGACATTGTGAACCGAGTGAAGCCCACCGGCTCCATACTGCCACCACAACTTCTCAACTCACCCCATCTGTTCGAACAGCAGAGGAGAGCCAAACAGAGGAGTAACCATGGAGAGGAGGACGTCATTGGAACCAAGAGCAACCTCATCGACATCATCAGGAAGCATGACAAAAGAGCTGCTAGGAAATAACCAGCAAATATATTTATTGTTAAAGGTTTTGTTGCAACTTTTGTAATTTATGTTTTCAATAAATTAACGAAGCAAATGTCCCTTCTGACTATTTCCATTGTAATAACATGCACAATAATCACATCACTCTGGCTACTGTATCATATACAGTAAATCATACTATATTTCATAAAGTATGAAATATTTTTAAAATATTGAAAAAAATGTATTTAGATATTAAATTAAACTTTATAAATTACAGAGAATTTGTCAAATTTGTCAAGTTATGTATATAGTAAAAATGTAAAACATTGATTTTTTTTTCAGCATTTCTAAGGTAAATTTTTTTTTTCTTTTAAATAAACTGTAAATTGAATTAAAAATACAGTGCCAAAATTATATAAGAATGACATAGTGTAGCGCCATATTTATTTTTCGACGGGAATGAAAACGAGGCTGAGGAATTTAACAACGTCTTTCCGAATAAAACTCCACAAAACATTTTCAAAAGTTGTGAGATGTGAAAATTAAGTGATCTAGGACCTTTATACAGTGCATGCCATTGTAAAAACTACGTCTATCCCTCACATCCTCGTTTTTATCCGCGTTAAATTTAGGTCTATAAGTAATAACGTTTAAAAGAAAATTGAGCTGAAAAACGAAGTTTATTATTTAAATAAGCATAAACAGAAGACAGAAAAATAAAGATTACCGCAAAGGTAAATTGAATAGTTTTTCACATTACAGTAATGTAAATGGTGGTAAATAAACGCTTTATTATGCCTAAACTATCACAATAAGATATGTATTCGTGTTAATACCATACAAAAGAGCTTTATTTCCTGCCTTCTCATTTTTGGATGAAACCACCCAGTTCTCAGGCTTGGAGAGATTCACCCGTATAACTCTGCCATCTGTTGGTTGGTGGGTATTATTGCGTGCGCCGGCGTCAGTCTGAACTGACCAATCACAGCACGCCTACTGTTTTTGAATTAGAGCGGCAGTATGGCGGAGTGTGGACAGTGAGTTGTTGTTGTTATTAAGTCTTTGAGCGATGTACAGTCTGTTACTTTCTCAACATTAAAACGGAAGTAAACGTGAAGAAGAAATGACTGCGATTTTAATCCGTAAACAAAATAATTTTTAATTTACAAAACGACTGTTTAATGACAGGATATCAACACTTGCAGGTCAGTTTTAGTTATGTGTTTACGTCAATATGTATTTTTAAATAATCTGACAGGTTATTCACCTCTCTGCACTCGTTATTATAAAACAATGAAGACATTTGTGGACTGAAGTATATGTGGGGCAATCTTAAAACAATTTTATAGTCAAAAGTGTTATGTTTGGACCCATTAAATGATGGATGGATCAAAAGAAGAGAACACGTCGTCTTTTAATAAAACAAAAGAAGTGAACAGGACTTATGTTATCTCAGCACTCACAAAATGTGGAGAAAACACATTTAAAACACCATCTTCTGGTGCCAGACTCACTCTTCAGAGAAAACCCAGCAAACCCCATGTAAACCACCATGAAGAAACCACACAAGAGAACCAAAGAGGAGAGAAACGCCTGACCCTTCAGCGCCGGACAAGAACAGGGTCCATCAGCAGAACCAAAGTCCTGACCGAACCCAATCCAGCACCATCTTCAGCAAAAGAGTCCCATGAAACCATTAAAGCATCTGGGAAAACCTTATGTGGTGCTCACAAAACAAGTTCTGAGAAGGTCAGTGCCACCCATGATGAGGGTAAAACCGTTTCAACACCTACAAGAAGAACCCAGTTTGAGAAATTAAGTGTCAAGAGAGACGTCTTTGAGAGGCTGGCTGGTAAAGATGCATCTAGACCCACATCTACAAAGAACACAACTGCTGGAAGACAGAAGCCACCACAGATGAGCACTGAAACTGGCAGATCAACATGTGGAGCAACCGCTGAGAAGGCTCCAATTGGTGGTTTAAATAGGCACATGACACCCACATCACATTCAGCACAGGTGAGGAGACCTACCACCATAATGAGCTCCACAGCTCATGGAGGAACGAGAGCTTCTAGAACCGCTGCTGAAGGACATGTTCCTCTTGAAGCTGTGAGCAAGAACTGTGCTCAAGAACTGAAGATGGAGAACAGTACGGTCACTGTTGCAGTTCGAGTAAGACCTTTCAGTTCAAGGTAAGAAATTGTGGTTTTAAACTATTTTTTTGTAGGCATGTTGTTTTAAGGCAATTATTATAGTTAAAATGTTCAGGTCAAACTAAATACTAAAACAATTTAGAATTTTCTTGCAATAGCTATTATTTTATATAGTCAGACAGACCAAAGTCACATTTTTATTAAGTTTTTTTTTTTTTTTTTTTTTTAAGTAACAAATATGTATACTAAAAATTTGTTACTTTAAAAAAACATTTCACTAAAAAGGTGACGTTGGTCTCACTATATAAAATAATAGCTATTGCAAGAAAATTCTAAATAGTTTTAGTATTTAGTTTGACCTGAACATTTTAATTATAATAATGTTAACTATTACAATAATAATATACCTATAATAATGTATAATTTACTAATATATAATTAATCTTATTATATATAATATTTTAATATAATAATATATAATTATTTTATTATTTGTATTATTTGTACTTAAATTTTCACCACTCCTTGTGTCCGCAGGGAGAAAAATGAGAAAGCCTGTCAGGTGATCTTCATGGACAACCAAGAAACTTTAGTGCAACATCCGGATACTAAACAAAATTACACATTTACCTTTGACTTCTCTTTTTGCTCTATCAATGAATCGGATGCAAGTTTTGCGAGTCAGCAGATGGTTTATGAAAAACTGGCTCGGCCCTTGCTTGAAAGAGCATTTGAGGGATTTAACACTTGTCTTTTTGCCTACGGCCAAACAGGTTCTGGAAAGTCCTACACGTGAGTGACGTTTCTCTTTGACACTATGTTTTTAATAAATATTCAAAACTAGTTAAAGAAAACACAGCTTACTATTTACATCAATAATTTTTAAGTGTCATTTTGTATGTTTTCCAGTATGATGGGTTTTGGTGAAGAGGCTGGAGTTATTCCTAGGTTCTGCGAGGAACTTTTCTCAAGATTGTCCAGAACTGAAACCAAAGAAGTTACTACTGTCCCATACAATAATTATTAATTTACAATTTATGGATGAATTAGAAATATAATGTGTTTAACCTTTCTAAATGCAAGTTTATTTATATTAAAGATATCTTGCCATCTGGAGATGAGCTATTTTGAGGTGTACAATGAGAAAATCCATGATTTGCTGGTGGCAAAGGACGAACAAAACCTGAAGAAAATGCCTGTAAGTACAACTACTCAATAAAACACATTAAATGCTACAAATGTTTCTTTGTTTTCCTAATTGATCAGCAATTCCGTTCTTTTCATGTCTTTTCCAGTTGCGTGTCAGAGAACATCCCGTTTATGGGCCTTATGTTGCAGACCTGTCCACGTAAGCAAACATTTAAACCAAACGCCACGGTTACTATCCTCATGGAAAACCTGCTAATTTTCTTATTGTTTTTATTTTGTTTGTTTCTTAGTTTTGTTTGGTTGTTTTTTATTTTTATTTTGTTGTGTTTAGTTTTGGTATTTTGTTGTGTTGTAGTGTTTGTTTGTATTCGGCTGTTTTGGTTTGGATTCAGTTGTTTTGGCTGGTTTTATTTGTTGTACTTTCGGTTGATTTTGTTGTAGTTTTTTGTTTATTTTGTTGTGTTATTGATTTGGTTTGGGTTTTTTTTTGTGTTATTGATCTTTATGCTCTCTTTCAGGAATGTTGTCACGTCCTATGCTGATATTCAGGTAATTTACATACATATTTGTTAACTTTATACATTCAAAGCCATTTTTTTCCCTATGTGTTTAACTATTAATACAACTTCACTTTTCCCTATGTCATTTTCTCAGACTTGGCTTGAACTCGGTAACAAACAGAGAGCCACGGCCGCCACCGGCATGAACGATAAAAGCTCCAGATCGCACTCTGTTTTCACACTGGTCATGACGCAAACTAAAGTAAGACCTTTAGGTTTATTTGGTTACATTTGCCCTATTGAAGTGAGATGCTACTTTTATTTCAACCAACGAATTAATAGTTCATTAATGCATTTGTGATGGTTAAATTCATATGATGTTGTTTGTATGTGCACAGACTGAGTTTGTGGAGGAAGAGGAGCACGATCACTACATCACCAGCCGGATAAATCTCGTAGATTTGGCAGGAAGTGAGCGTTGTACTTCAGCCCAGACCAGTGGAGACCGGCTCAGGGTAATCCAGCATCTCTGACAATGATTGGATTATGATACTTTATGAAATAATGCAGTGCATCACAGAATCTTAAGTTAGACATATTTGTAATATGAATTTATTTATTTTTCCCAGGAGGGAGCAAGTATCAACAAGTCTCTGCTCACTCTGGGAAAGGTGATCTCGTCGCTCTCGGAACAGGCTCAGAGCAGAAAGAAAGTCTTCACCCCATACAGAGAGTCAGTGCTCACATGGTGAGAAACTTTTGCTTATGAGTTCGTTTTGATTTATATAATATTTCACTGCAGTTTTATTAGTTCAACTAAAAAAATCCAAAAAACAACTACAACACAAAACAAAATGTAATGCATTTTCACAGCCATGATGTTTTATTTTTATTTATTAATTTTCCCACCCTATTAATGATATTCTAATTTATAAATTGGAAACAAAATTAGAAATTTTTTGATGAAAGAAAACAAACGGGTGCTGATGAATTGTGCGCAATAAGACCAGCAACTTATCAAATTTAAACATTGAACAAAACAATTTTCGTTAAATGTAAAATGGCATAACATGAGATATATTGCTGTCAAAAGCAACATAAGTGCATTAGCTCCCTCTTGTGTTCAGGTTACTGAAGGAAAGCCTTGGTGGGAACTCCAAGACAGCCATGATCGCCACCCTGAGTCCTGCGGCCAGTAGCATGGACGAGAGCCTGAGTACGCTGCGTTACGCCCAGCAGGCCCGTATGATCATTAACATAGCCAAAGTCAACGAGGACACCAACGCCAAACTGATTCGAGGTCAGTCACCTGTGTTTTACTGTCTTACATGTGTTTATACTCCATCAGCTGTCATAACCAACAAGAACGTACCAGCACAGCTCTCCTCTAGAGGGCAGTAATTCACTATTGTGTCATCCTCAGTTATTTGTGTGTGTACAACCACTGACAGGAATTAAAATGTCCACCATTAAAATTTTGTAGCTTTATTAATTTCTTTGCAAAGATAATTTGAATGTGTATGACATGACATAAAAAATACGTTATGACATTACATAATTCATGATCCTGTCCAGAGCTGAAAGCAGAGGTGGAGAAGCTCCGTGCAGCTCAGATGAGCTCTCAGGGCATTGAGCCAGAGAAAATGAGACTGTTTCAGCAAGAGATTGCCACTCTTAAGACTAAACTCTGTCAACAGGAGCATGAAATGGCTGAGGCTCACAGGTACGTGGATATAAACTACAAAAATCAGTGTTATGACTATGAAAATGAAAATAAAAATAAATCACAACCTATTTTATTTCTGAATGTACCAGTTTATTTAAAGGGTTAGTTCACCCCAAAATGAAAATTTTGTCATTAATTACTTACCCTCATGTCGTTCCAAATCCATAAGACTTTGATTAATCTTCGGAACACAAATGAAGATGTTTTTGATGAAATCTGAGAGCTTTCTGTTCCAAAGATGATCAAAGGTCTTACGGGTGTGGAACGACATGAGGATGAGTAATTGTTGACGGCATTTTTTTATTTTTGGTTGAACTAACCCTTTAATGAGGAATATCTAGTGGGAAGAGACATGAACTGATTGTAATGTTGAAAGTGGAGGTTACAAGAAGGGAGCAGAAATATTTAAAGAATAAATTTCATATATATATATATATATATATATATATATATATATATATATATTTATATTTTTTTTTTCATCCCTTTTGTTTTTATTGTTCAGCTTATTTATAATAATTGACAATCATTTTTCGTGTACTTGTTTTTAAATGGTGTAAATGGCAGAATTTTTATTACTATTATTAATAAAATTTAAATATAATTATAATAATTTATATGATGTTTGAATATAAAATAACATGATTATACATTTATTATAATTAAAAAATATATATAAAACTTTTATTCAGCAAGGATGTATGATACTGAACAAAAGTGAGAGTAAAGACATTTCTAATATTACAAAATATTTCTATAAAATTCCATAACCCCTCCACCCCCCTTCCCAAAAAAAAAGCAGCACAACTATTTTCAACATCGATTTTAACAACAATAATTTCTGAAGGATCATGTGACACTGAAGACTGGAGTAATGATGCTGAAAATTCACCTTTGCCATCACAGGAATACATTTTATTTTTAAATGTATTCAAAGAGAAGTTATTTTAAAATGTAATAATATTTCACAATATTACTGTTTTTTTTAATTATTATTATTATCATCAAATAAATAATACAACCTTAGTAAGCATAAGAGAATTTATCAACATTAAAAAAAATCTTACCAAAGTTTTGAACAGTGGTGTAGTTAAAAATAATCAAGGCATGTTTTGTGCTGTTTTTCAGTAAGTGAAATTATCAATTTTAATATTTTACCTTTATATGAACCAGTATAACAATACATGTGAATAAACACCAATATTTACATAAATGTTTACTAAAACCTTGGAAGTATTCAGGTGTGACATGCCTCAAACACAACCGTAAGCTCTCTGATGTTCCTCCTTTCTTTAAAATGCAAAAATTCAAGTCAGCAGGCCCATAGCCAGGGTAGTTCGATGGTACGGAATAGTGGTTTTGGAACAGAAAAGGCTGAAAGCACATTTCCTCACCATCGCTGTACTTGCTACAGTATTTTGATGTGGTTCCCGCTCACAGCAGACGGGATGTTAGGGGGTTGTTTTCCCAACCAATGACATCAGTGGAAAAGTAAAGCCAATTCAGACTATAATATAATATAATTATATTTAAAAAAATAAATAAATACGCAGACAGTTTTTCTATTGGAATAGCATGCCTAGATGAATGCATGGAATATTGTGCTTTTAATCTTTTTTAATTAGTTATATTGAATTCATTTGAAACCATAAATATATAACATATATGATCATTCTTAATGTATTTTATTTTTCTTTATATTTTATAATAATATAAGATTTTGTCACGAACCTGCACTAAAATGTTTTACACAAATGAAATTACTTTGTTTTTAAATTATGTAAACTTGCATTATATCAAGTTTTTTTTTTTTTCTCCATCATTTAATATGTGCAGAACTTGGAAGGAAAAGCTGGAAGAGGCAGAAAGGAGAAAACGTGAGGAAACCAAAGAGCTGCAGGTAATGAACAATTGCAAATAACAGTCAGACCTTAAAGTCTGATGGGTCGATGACCTTTTTTTAAATGCCATTTTCATGGCCATTTCCTTTCTTTCTTCTTCACTTTCTCCATCTGTTTTTTCTCTGTACCTCGTTCAGCGCTCCGGTGTCACCTTTAAAGTGGATAATCGGCTGCCTAACCTTGTGAACCTGAATGAGGATCCGCAGCTGTCAGAGATGCTGCTGTACATGATTAAAGAGGGCGAGACCAAGGTCGGCAAGCTCAAGTCTGAGTCGGCCCACGACATCCAGCTGTCTGGAGCTCTCATCGCTGATGAGCACTGGTGAGACAAACCAGCCCATTGAATTGTTTAAAAGGAACATATCATGTTAAAGGTACACTATGTAAATTTTTTTTTTTTTTTTTTTTTTTTTTTTTAAATTAACATTTAAATAATGAGTCAGTCTTCCAAAACGTGTTTTTGTCTTACCCTGATTCACTATGGTAAACCTCTTATAAGTGTTAATTTTTTAGACGTGACGGGATGTCTTGTCATATCCGTAAATAGAGAAAAGTATGGTGCGGGAGTGGTATAGGTTAGTTCTCACGATGAGTGAGAAAGGTTGACAAGGTCATGCTAAATCTCCAACCTCTGGGGAATCACCCGTTTAAAAAAACGCAGAACAGAGGAGTGTCTGCTGGTAAAAAAAATCGCGACAGAGCTCGTATTGAAACAATAATCAACATTGGCTTGGCTTTTTGATGAGAACTGAGGGATTTGAAATGTTGTAAAAGTGATGTGGAGATGGCGTTTTTAATACTCAACAGGTGAGCAGGGTATTTTATTGAACAGATAAATTTCCATATGTAGCTCTTTAACAGAGTTCATTGTAAAGCATCTATTATGAATGGTAGTTTCATTATGGTTGTTGTAGCGCTGTGCAGGAATTTATTTTCGAGGAAGTACGGCGTCTTTAATTGGGTAAATCTACAGTAATGAGACTGCTAGTCAGCTTGAGATCCTTTCCATCTAAACTGGTTATATCTAGTAGTGAATATTTTATGAGCAGTAGGATAACCATTTTCATCCACACACAGTCATGCAGAGCCGAAGCACAACCAAAATAATGTTCTTCTGTAAAATGTATGCAGTTTTGTTTTTTAACTGCTAGAGGGACAAAAGTTACAGTGTACCTTTAAACATGATTGGATTTGTACATTTAAAGGTACAGTTCAAGGTACAGTTCACCCAAAAATGTAAATTCTGTCATTATTACTCATCCTGATGTTGTTCCAAATCTGTTTGACTTTATTTTTTTTCATGGCAGTGTTATTTTTAACTAAATCTAAAACTATGAAATAGTGTTAGATAATAGAAGCTGAAATAAAATAAAATATTAATATTAGACCTAAACTTGATTAGACATGTTGCCTTGAAAACTGACTGAAATAAGTTTATTGCTAGTACTAAAATGACTAAAACTGAAATATAGAATATAGAAATATTTAAAAAATAAATAAAAATAACATTTTTGCATACAAATTACAATGAATGAGGACTGAAAAAGGCCATTGATTTGCTTGCATACATAAATGCATACATTCTTTTTTTGCCAATAACTGATAAACAACTGATGGTTAAGGAAGCAAATTTTCAGATTTTGATTAAAGATTACCACAACAAAGTTTTTTTTCTGTGTATTAACTTGGATGGGTTAATTGTTCAAGGCTAGTAATGTGCACTAACAAAGTAAATAATGCTGACTTTAAACTAGTTTTTGATGCTCCAAGTTAATTTAGGCATCATAACATTATAATGTACAGTAACACCCTAGCAACCACCCCGAGTACCCTAGCAGCCACATAGCAACACCCTAGAAACCACCCAGAATACCCTAGCAACCACATAGCAAACAATTTTTCTGAGACTTAAAACCTTCAAACTTTGAGCTTTTAAAACTGATTCAGATTTAAAAGTACTTCAAATTTAAATCTTTTAAACTTCAAGATTTTAAAACTGCTTCAAACTTTTTAAACTCTCGCCCTCTATCTAAACTATTTCACACTTCAAGGCAAGCTTTTACAATTGCTTTAAACTTTTTGGGTAGGCTTTCTTAAGCCAACATCAGTTTGTTCACAAACTTTACGCCTCTAGTTAAATTAGTAGTGTTTAACTAAAGCTCACTTACAGTTAATCTTTTAATGACAAAAGTAATCTAAATGTAAAAAAAAATAGAAGAAATGAGTATGAGCAATTAAATATCTAATATCATTTGATACATTTTGTCTTGCTTTTTTAGTGTCATCTCCAGTGTGAAAGGTACCGTCAGCATTAAACCAATGCCAAACGCCAAGACCTTTTTGAATGGACATCTTGTGTCTGAGATCACCGTTCTCCACCACGTAAGTTCTTGTTGCTGTTCTGAAGTGAAACCTCTGAAATGTTGTCTGTTCTGAGAACCTCCACATAAATCATAAAATTGTTTATTCATTTTTTTTTTCTATTTTAGGGAGACCGTGTGATTCTTGGAGGAGATCACTACTTTCGGTTCAACCACCCCGCTGAGGTTCAGAGCGGGAAGCGCGCGTCCTGTTGGAACAGTGGAGATGGTCAAAAAGACTTTGAGTTTGCCAAAAACGAGCTGCTGTCGGCCCAGAGAGCTCAGTGAGTATAAACCCAAGATTTTCTACTTCAGGAACTTCTATTTGACTTCTTGATTTTCATTATCACTTTTCTTCATAGGCTTGAAGCGGAGATCGAGGAGGCTCGGTTGAAGGCCAAAGAGGAGATGATGCAGGGCATTCAGGTGGCAAAAGAGATGGCACAGAAAGAGCTGATTGAGCAGAAGAGTCTGTACGAGAACAGGATCAAAGCTCTGGAGAGAGAGCTGGTAAGCAGAAACATGTCAGTGTATAGAATGTGTGACTCCAGTGTTCTCCAGTTAATCAAATGCATCCTCAGGAGGAGGAGAGTGAAAGGAAAAGAGAACAGGAGCTGGATAAAAAGAGGGTCGTCAGCCAGGTAGAGCAATTGCATACAGCAAAGACTCTACTGGAGCAGGAAGTCAACACCCATAAAAGACGTCTGCAGATGGAGGCCCAGGCTACTAGACAGGTACAGAAAGATTAAAGATTAAATTAAAATTGATGCTCTTTTTAAATTTGAATAAAGGTTGACACATAAGGGTAAATTATATGATTAGCCTTTGGCTTGACTACATTAATCAAACCGCTAATAATGTGTGGCTAATGTTGCAAAAACCATGTTCCCGTTCACCATCTCTGAGTCAGACAGCTGCCTTTCAGCATTCTTAGAAATAATGATAGGAAAAGCCGTTGACAGGATTGGTTACATGTTTATGACGGTAGGAATTAGGGGCCTTTTTTCACTGCAGGTATTTTATTTTCATTTCAGTTATTTTATTTTTTAGCTTTAGTTATTTTTAGTTAGGCTTGGTTATATTATTTACTTCGTTACTTAGTTTTAGTTATTTGATTAGTTCTTTAGTTGCGTTTTTTTTAGTGAATTTAGTTATGTTGTTTAGTTACATTTATTTAGTTTTAGTGTTATAATAATTATTCAGTTAGTTAGCTTTAGTTGTTTTGTTTAGTTATTTATATATTTATTTAATAATTAGTTTTAGTTATATTATTTGGTTTAGTCATCATTTAGTTTAGCTATTTATGTTTAAACATATTTTAATTTGAGACTTCCTCAATTATTATTATTTTTTTTAATTCATAGGCGTTGGTCGATAATAATGTCCGGCATGCTAAAATTGTGGAGGCCCTCGAGGCGGAGAAGAGGAAGATTGCAGAAGACCTTGCTCAGATTGAGAGGAGACGTGCTCTTAAAGTGACCCAGACCCCTAAAACAGGTACATAGACACTTTTAGTTTTAAAGATATGGAGCTTTCCATTAATAATGTTCTTAACAGTGTGGTATTCACCATATTTTTCTTTAATGTTTGTAGCCTACCCACAGTGGGACACCATGAAGCTGTCTTTGATGATTGAAGAAGCAAACAAAATCAGTGCCAAACTCAGGAAACACACAGTCTTCAGCAGGTACAATTATTCTGGAAAAGTTAGTCCATTTAGTTGGCCACAAATTGCCCTTTGTGTGGACCACATTTATAAAACATAAAATCTTGCTAGTTGTGCTAGTTTAGTCAATTTATCAATAACTGAGTATTTTTTTAAAATTCTGCCTTGTTCATTCTGGACATTAAAGTGAATTAAAAAAGTGGATTTGTGTTTTCACAACAGACATGAGACGACCGATAAAGAGAACGAGGGTGGAGACGCCCAACTGCAGGTCCAAGTTCAGAACACCAAACTGGGAATTTCCACCTTTTGGAGTCTGGAGAAGTTCCAGAGCAACTTGGCTGCCATGAGGGAGCTTGAGCAGGTGGCCTAATAAAATATGTTCACCCAGTTATAGCCGTAAACATGCTGCTTGAGCTAGCTTCAGTAAACTGGAGTGCATGGTGACGTTTCTGTAGCAAAGTCAATGCTGCAACATGTGGTTCAAACCTCAGTATACATAGCTGCAATATAAATGTTTTTTTTTTTTTGTGTATAATCTCTCTTAACATTGGAAAGTTTTGTTTTATTTTTATTTAGCGTTTAGTTCTGTTTTATTTTATTTATTTATTGTTTGTTTTGTGTAGCATTTCACTTGACATTGGAAACTTGTTTTAATTTATTTTATTTAGGTTAGATTACTTTTGTTTTATTTCTATTTTTTTTTTTTTTTTAGTGTTTTGTTTTATTTATTTATTTGTGTAGCATTTCACATCACATTGAAAAAAATGCTTTATTTGTTTTGTATTTAGCCTTATTTAGTTATAAGTTTTGTTTTATTTTTTGTGTAGCATTTCACTTGACATTGGACACTTTTTGCTACACTTTATTTGGACACAGTGCTGTGTATTTAACCTAGAACTTGGTTGTTTGAACACACTATTACATGAAGCCATTTGAAGCCTGTTTATTTCCTTGTAATTACCCAGCAAAAGCAAGAAGCATGTAGTATTGGCACTTGTTCTTATTATCATAAAAGAATCGGATGCTAAATCAAGTCTGATGTTTATTGGCTGTAGGGGGAGAGCGCCTCTAAAGATGACGACGTGTTTTACGACCCTAATGATGAGTGGGAACCGGACATATCCGCCTCTTCCTCAACCTCATCTTTCTCTCGCAGAAGGTATTTGAATTTATTAGTCCACAATGGTGCTGTTCTGCTCTATGTACTTGAGGAACGAAAGTAGAAGTATACTTTGTGCCCAATGCTAGTTCTTGTCTTCCACCGTGATGTTCGTTTTCCACTTATAAAGCAAGCCCTTAGGAAAAGCACATTCCTGCGGCATTTTTTTTTTTTTTTTAACCTATTTTCATTGCCTTCATGAACATGTGACTACAGCAGAATTCAGTGTTAGTGAGTCAAAACCCATTCTACACCTGTGAAGCCCTTCTTCTCAAAGCTCATATATGTTCCTTTGGTTTTCCACTTGTGATTTCCTCTTGTGTCTTTCACTCCTTGAAATGAACAGTAAATGATGTTCAACTAAAAGAGTACATCATGTAACTGGCTGTTGAAGAAGAATTATATGACTGATGGTTCAAGTTTATATGTATCTGGATCTCTCTCTCTTGTTTTTTTTCCTGTTTGACTCAGGAGTAGAAGCTTGCTAAAGAGCAGGAGGATATCTGGACGTCTCTATGAGATTCGAGTGCACCCTATTCAAAGCCTACATTGTGCTCCTTCACAGTCCACTGGTAAAGTACCTTTTATATCATCTATATGTATATAATGAAGTGGCTTCATTATGTGGAGTCTAATTCTTTAAATGATTTTAATAGCCTACTGCATATTTGAGCAAATTTTCAAATTCAGGGTTAAGGCCAGGAATTGGATACTTGTTATAATATTAAAATTTTGTTTCCACTTATCGATTCCTGTGTACGCATTTTAATGTGGTTTTAAACCGTTCAAGTGCAAGAAGATGTGAAAGAGAACTCAATTCGGTACTCGCACCTCTCATATACTGCATAAATACTGAATTTAGTTCTCTTTTGCGTCGTCTTGCGCTTGAACAAACAAATAAACACAAGATTATGTCAAAATATTCTCGTAAACACAGATGGTTATGTCTTAAGTGAACATAACAGTTAAGAAACAAAACACATGTGTCACAGTACACTGTAAACCCGAATAAGTTGAGCTAAATTAAAAAAATTTTAGGTAATCAGTTACATCAAATTCTTTGAGTTATGATGTTCCCAATTTTAAGTAAGCAGAACTATCAAGTTTTGAGTTTGTAGTACTCACGCATGTTAATTGCTCCTAACTTGAAGTACTGAGTTAGCTAACTCATACATTTTGATAGCAATTAACATAACATTTTTAGTTAATTAACTTTTTTATTTTGAGTTCCTGCAAATCAAATGAGTTATTTATTTCACTGTAAAAGCTAAGAAAATAAAGAAAATGCCAACTTGCTAATTTGCTAACATGTTCACAATAGCATGGTATAGCACTTACTGAATAAGTACAGCAACTTAAAACATGTAACACACCTGTTCTCAAACCAAGTCGCATGTGCCGCTTGTCACCATGATGGTAACTCTCCAAAGGCCGACATTAACAGAAACTCTTCTAAATTAGCATGACAAAACATTAATCACTACTAAATCTCCCTTACCAATAATCTTGCACAAAAAAAACATTATATAACACTTAATTTTAGCATTTACTCTCCCTTTTGAGTGCCATGGGCAAAGCATGCTGGGAAATAGAAATCCCAGCCCAGATTCAGTTAAACTTGTTAGTCTAAATTAAAAGAAATGTTCATACAACTCAAAACAATGAAACAGTTCAGTTTACTTGAAATTTGTCGGTTTTGTGAACTCAAAAGAAAAAGAAAGTTCTAAATACTCATAGCAGTTAATTTAACTGAACTAATTTGTTCAATTTAAGTTTGTCCTACTCAAACCAATTAAGTATTTTGAGCATTCGGGTTTACAGTGTATATTGAATCCTTCACAAGGTGACAACAGCCTAGTAAACCTGCCGTCTGTTATTGCTGTTAATCAAAGAAAAAAGAAAATTGTTTAATGATCCTGACTTTTGTAAGGATTAATCTATATTTTTTATAAAAATAGAACTATGTGCTGTTTTTTTACATTTGATTACAATTTCTGAACTTTGTTCACTTGTATTTATTTGTGCTATTGCTAATTTGCTTATTTGTTCTTATTATATTACTGACAATATACTTGTCTTCAATAATGTTTGAAATTTATATTAGTTCATCTAGTTTATTAATTAGTTCTTTAGGCTGCTGATTTTTGTTCATGGTATTCAGCTGCAACAGAATGTTCTGCAAAAAGACAGAATAAATATTTGATCTTTTTTTTTTTTTTTTTACCATATTGTAATCGAAACTGGGAATCGATAAGAATCAGAATCGATAAGCAGAATTGGAATCGGAATCGCTAAAATTAAAATGATACCCTACCTTATTCAAATTAGTAGTCTTGAAAGTATAATTACATTTTTGTCATTTACTCACCGACATGTCATTTCGGAGGGGAGGTTAGCATTTTTGATTAGAGATTTGAAGAAAAAAATAATTATGTGCATGGGTAAATCATTTATAATAAACACAGCAATATTCTGTAAAAAATAAGAATTGTCAGTTTTGATTTCATGATGACTTTTTTTTTTTTTTTTTTTTTTTTTTCGTACATTGAATGTCAATGGGGTCCAACCAATGCTGTTTTGGTCCCCATTGACATTAATTGTATGGACAAAAACAGTTGAAACCTTCTTCAAAATGCCTTAAAATACATTCTAGGTAGGTAGCTCACAAGGTTCTGGAAGTGTTAAGCGTTTATTGTTAACCAAAACTATTAGGCTAAAATAAAATATTTTGGTGTAATCTCATTGGTTCAAAACCACGGTATACGTAGCTGCTTAATAAATGTTTGTGTGTGTGTGTGTGTGTGTAGTGTTTTGTTTTGTTTCTCACTTATCTCACTTATTCAAGGCTGAAATAAAATATAAATATTAATTTTAATTTGAAAGTTAAGACGTTTTATTTGTTGCTTTGGCAACTAACTGAAATAAATTGACATTGAAGTACTGAAATTACTAAAATTAAAACTGAAATCGAATAAATTAAAGACAACAAAATAAAAACTTAAAATGAACAAAAAAATGATGATAAATTATTATTAATTAATAACTTTAAAAAAAAGAATGCTAATTCTAAATATAATTAAATACTAAAATGGTATATAACAGACTAGCTTAATTTTTTTTAACTGGCTTATGAAGTGTCCCCCTGTGTTGAGTGTCTTTGATATTCAGTTTTTTTTTTTTCAGGGCTGATGAACAAGCCCCCCTCCCTACATTCCAGCACGTCTGACTCCGCCCTCCCAGCCATCTGCAAAGATCTGATTGGTTCTGCTGTTGCATGTCTGCGCCTTTGTCAGTCGGCCGAAGGGAATGAAAGCTTGGCTGACAAACTGACCCTAGACCTGTTGGTGGTTCACAGTGCCGTGAGGTCCATCGCGGACCTTTATGAGCACCTTGACGACGATGGCCAGGAGAACCGTAAGCGACCAAGTGTTTTTAACAAACCTAAATCAACATACCCATTCATCAGTGTCAATATTCAGCTCAGTATGAATGCACAACACCTCTGTCATCACAGCGTTACACAAAGAGCCTCATTTCGTTCTGTTTGTGTGCATGTGAACAGTGTTTGCCTGCAGTACTGAAGCCCAGACTCATCTAGTGAAGGCCACCTCTGCTGTTGAAAGGGCCGTGTTCATTACGATGCACTGGGTCTCCAGCATTAAGCCCAGCTCTAACACAGTGTCTCAGAGAGCCGAGGAGCTCAAGACAGAGGTCAAGAAAATCGGAGGCTACCTTCAACTACTCATTCAGGTGCTCTTCAGGGTTCATAGTCAATTAATAAAACGCATGTTGCATTTATGTTCAGTGATACTTTTGTCTCTGTAAAGGGGCTGTAGAAAAAATAAAAATGCAGTCATCTCATTAGAAATGTCATAAAATCAGTGTTTTGACATTGAGATGTTTTTTTTATCAACTTATGTATGTTTTTTGTATTGTTTTTCTTAAAACAAAAAATATAAATATCTATATTTGTTTAGACATCAAATGTTATCAAGATAATTTACTTGATGTAAAAAAATCAAGTCTTGAAAAACTGAACAAAATTAAGTGAGTTTATGCTTAAAACCAGAACAAAGATCTGTCAGTGATTTAATGAAAACTGATTTATTTCATACATTTTCTGTATTTGGTTTAAATAAGGTCTTAAAGTATTACATTTACCTTAATAAAACCTACAGAAACCAGGTTATTAAATTAAATTATTAAAAAACACGTAGAAGTGTTGTACTAATGTTGTTAACTAATGGGTTTTGTGTGCTAAGTATCAGCATTGGAATTTTGGGTAAAGGCCTTACAAGATCGTGTTGGTCTTTCTGTGTCTTGGTCTTTCAGGGGTGTGACTCTGAGATTTCCTCCATGGTAACAGAGGCCCGGAGAAAGGTTGCCGATTGTATGAATGCGGCTCTCAAAAGTATCGGTTTGTTAGCGGCAGTGAATGGAACTGATCTTCATTTGACTGAACTTGGTTCAGAGATCATAGACAATGTGAGTAGATTTCCTCACCTTTTGCACTTTTGCAGCCCAATAGTAAAAGTTTGACCAGTCTTTAAATATCAGAATAAAAAATTCAACGATGTAGAATTAATCAGTACTACTGTGTTCTCTTGTTTTTCTTCGCTCTTTCTCTTTAGAGGTCAGTTGTGGATTCTCTGCAGGAAGGGATGCATCAAAGTGTGACAGATCTTCTCTTCATAGGTCTGAAAATCTCTGCTGAGATGCTTCAAGATGCTCAGATGACTCGCGTTGGAACACCGGTCAGTTCTCTTAATAAATATTTCACTTAATAAATGCCATGGAATATTATTGTAAACTCAGGAAATAACATTACAATAAAATCTTACAATGATCCAGTTAATAGTGTAAATACATGTTTTATATTAATTGATGTAAATATACACTTTAGCATCATTGTATAACCTTTGTTGATTTTTTTTTTTTTTTTTTTGTTTGTTTTACAGATTCAGCAATCCAAAATGTGGGATGTCGCCCACACTCTGAAAAGCTACTTCGACTGCTGCTTGTCGGTACGCCTTACAAACAGCTGTTTTCGTCATTGAGGTTAAAATGTTTTGGATTGATGACCACCCCAACAATGACTGAGGGGGACAGTGCTTGTAAAACGTTGAACCTGAGCGGTCTTATCGCACGTCTTGGGTCGTTTTGCTGTTTAGAACATAAATGGATTGAGTGGAGTGTCATCTGTCACCTTAATGTGGCTGTAACTGTTATCTTCTATACACAAACTACAGGCTCGTTGTTATTGTTCAGCAAGAGAATGGGATGCTGGGATAAGGAAAAATTGGATGCATCTCACCTACTCACCCATTTCCTTAAACCCTGTGGGCTAAAACAAATTAGAGGCCCTGTAATATATACATTAAAAATAAATAAAACATTTATTTTATGTATAGTTTTCTTTTTTTTTTACGGTTTGGTTTTTGTATAATTTTGTTTTGTTTGCTGTTTTTTTTTTTTTTTTTTTTTTTCCGTGGGGGGGGGGGGGATTTTTGTTTTTGATGGTTTGTTTGGTTTGTGTTTCTGGTGTCTTAAGTTTTGTTTTATTATTTAGTTTTGTTTTTTTATTATTTTTGTCTTGATTTTTGGGAGGTTTGTTTGATCTGTTATTTAGTTTAAATTTTTTGTTTTTAGTTCTTTGTTTGATTTGGTTTTATTTGGAGTGGGGTTTTTTTGGTTGTATTTATTTAGTTTTTTGTTTTGTTTTTAACTTTTGTCTTGTGTTTTGGAGGTTTGTTTGGTGTGGTTTTGTTATTTGTTTGGTTGTAATTTTGGGGGGGGGGGGGGATTTTGGTTTGGTTTTTATTTAGTTCGTTTTTGGAGTGGTTTATTTAGTTTTTGTTTTGTTTTTCAATTTTGTCTTGTTTTTGGGAGGTTGGTTTGGTTTGGTGTGGTTTTGTTTGGCTATTTCTTTTGTTTTGCTTTTTGTTTGGTTTGGATTTCATGTTTAAAAGATGTTTGTTCACATCTGCTTTTTCACAGGAGAGGTCAGGCTCCACTGAGAATCGTTCAGAGGATGACGAAGGCCCGGACTTGTGTGCTGTTCAGAACACCACCGCCAAACTCCTGAAGCTAAACAGGGCGATCAAAGACCTCCACTCGTCTCTGTCATGCTATCTGAGAGGTACAGCATTTTTTCCACAATAACATGCATATGAAACACACACAGTTATGACAGATATGTGACATGACTTCATTTTATTAATGTATAATACAGGGAGTGGCAGCGATGCTGGCCTTAGTCAATCGATACTGTCTACATCTAAGACGATTGATGATGTCATCAATGGCCTTCCACATGAAATGACCGGAAGACGCTCTGACAGTCTTCAGCTTCCGTGTGCAAAGAACATCATGGTCGCCCGTGATAAAGTGCACTCTGCGTTGCAGGCTTTGTCAGCGGTGTTTGATAAAAGCACAGACGGAATACAGATGCTGGGCACAGATAGACACTTTGTTCAACCGGGTTATGGCAACAGAAATCGGACCGTGCCTAAAGTTGTGTATTCTCTTTCCTCAGGCATTAGCACGTGTTCCAGAGATGTCCGCTGGGTGTAATTTGGATTGAAGGGGTACTAGTCATGTATATAACCACAGTGGATACAACAGTAATGGTTAATTGGCTAAAATTGACTCATTTTTTGTTTTTGATGTGCTTACAGTATACAGGCCTACAATAGTTTATTTAATTGGAGGATTTTAATGAAGGGCTTAATAGTATAACTTAAGAAGATGGGTTTCTGTGTATTTTGCAAATGATCAAGCTCAAGTCTCTTATAACTTATGCACTTCTGGAAATATTTTTGCACTTGAAACATTTGCACACGCTTGGTAGTGCTGTTGTTTCACAATTTCATTCACATGGAGATTTTTAGCATTTGCAGCAGCATTTACTTTGGATCATGTAATTGTTTCACACTAATTTATACTTGCATTAATAAACACTCACTGGGATAAGAAATCTGGTGTCCTATTTCAACATACTATATACTGCATGCCTTTTATCTATGCTAATATAATATAGCTTTGTGTGTGTGTGTGTGTGTGTGTGTGTGTGAATTAATGAATTCTTGGTCGCAACTGGAATCCATTGGAAAATTGTTTAATTACAAAGTAACACATTTATTTATATTTTATATAAGCTAAATGTTTTACTTAATCTTTTATTACACTAAATAATTCAAATTATTTTATTAAAATATTAAAATAGTGTAACTTATTTGAAATGCTAAAAAAAAAACTATTTGTAAAAGGGTAAAATTACGTAATATTTCTTTTTAATTTTGACCCCACTGCTGTGGACAAAGGTTGATTTCTTTACAACATATAAACAATTTTTTTTTACATGAATTCAAAGATTTATTTTATAACTGACAACAAAATGGGCTCAATTTTCAAAGTAAAATGCAATTCTATTTAGACCTCGGAAACTAAATGTGCATCTATCGTGAGGGGAGTGGCGGGAACTGCTTCGAGCGGGAGGCGCGCGCTGGTTCTCATGATCTCACAGACAGGAGATACTTACACCACATTCAACGGAAAGCGCGTGCGAACCGTTTGCTAAACTTTACTTTTCGAGATAAAATAGGCCATTTGTGACTTACGACTAAAATTTTTACCTCGCTTCAGGTAATGTGCGGTTTTATTCAGTTTTGAGGCTTTTAAATACATATTCATCATTACTTGACGTTTCTGACAGCTGACCTTAAGAAGGCTGACGTTAATATTTTCCCCTTTAAACTGTCTAATTTCTGTTTCCTATTTATTCATTAATAAGCTTATGAGCTGTTAAAGTTGTCGCTGTTAATGAATATTTTGTTTGCAGGATGAATCTGTTGAAAATCATTTGCTCCAACATTATTGTAAGTAGTCCAGATACATCCTAATGCAATATACTTTTGAAATTATGTGGAGAAAATATTCATGTTATGAGTACTTGTGTTAATATATTATATAAAAAAACATAATTAATATAAATTGGTTATTTAAATGAATTAATATTTGTATATAATTACAAACTTTTTACCTTTTTTCAAGGTACTTATCCATCACTGCATGGAAAAAGGTAACCACAGCATTCATATGAGCTTCAGAGTTTAAATTTAATATGCTTAAAATTCAGATATAATCATGGAGGACTGATTTCTGTTATAATTCTCTAGTTGTTATGTTAATTTGAAAGTTACAATCTGTAACTAACAGAATCCAAAGGAGAGTTTATAATTACAATTTGTTCAGTTTGTTACACATAAAGTGTCAAATGTATAAGATGTAAGGCTGTTTGTGTCTGTAAACAAAACACCTTTGTGTTTACAGTGGAGAGCAAAAGCAAAACCCCGCTTACGCATGATGACTTTTACCCTGAGTATGTGCCAGATCGCCAGCCATGGTTCATTGCACACAGGCTCTGCCTCCAGCGTTCAGGGACCCTAGCGGCGGTGTCCAGTACCGAAGAGATTCAAAGGCTGAACAGTTTTCTACAGTCCCTGAATATCACTCAACCTGTATGGATTGAAAGTGCAGGCATGTTTCAAAAAAGTGGTGCGTGACGTCTCCTACTTTTCCCTGCTCGTTACATTTACTACATTGGCATTATTGCTCTTTAATAAATATTGCATGTTGTTTTCTAAAACATTTCTAGGTCCTCCAGATATATACATGCTGGAATTTCCAGTGCGGCCACACCGGAAATCGGCTCGCCTCCGCCATAAGTTCCCTAACATGGAAGCGCTAACGGTTTGCGCTCACCTCCAGCTTGATCCAACTTGCCATGGACTTTCCACAATCTTTTCGTATGCCATAAGGTCATTCATTAAAGAATTCCAACTCCAAGCACGAATCACAGGGAATGAACCCGTCCAGCTTGCATTGCTGGTGCATGGTTCAAACACCACCTACATAACAGGCTTTCCCAATGATGCCTCCTGGCACTTTGTATGTGCAAGCTTGGTTGCGAATAGTGGAAAGTGGGGCATCTGGGTGGATGGAATGGTGGTGGGTTCTGGGAACTCCCTCAACACATCAAATTACATAGGAGGCGATGGCCTTTTCATGATTGGACAAGACCAGGAGCCCTACGGAGGCTACAACGGCGACAAGGCGCTTTGTGGGAACATTACGCAGCTGTACATGTGGGATCGTTTGTTGGTCGACACTGAAATCCAAAGCATGGAAAAAGTTTGTTCACCTGTTCCTTCTGGCTTGTTCTTCAAGTGGAATAAGTCTGCACTGGAAATAGAGACGTCACTACAAACACGCAGAAGGAACTCGCCGTGTAAAGGTAGAGATTTTGGAGGTGGTATTGCACACTCAAATTTTTGCATTATAATTTCCACTCTTCCATCAATGCGAATACAGCTAAGTTGTGATCGGTAACCGCAGGCTGAGATGGTTGTAAATATTTCATCCATGCAGTAATGCTGAGACCCACCCTTCGGATCGTACACATCCCATCACATGAGTCATGGACCTAGAGTCTCTTATTCTTTTCTGGAGAGAGGACATATGGTTCTTACAGACTTGGAGAGCTCAAGAACTATGACTCATGGTGACATCTTAAAATTGGCAGCCTATAAACAAACTTAGCTTGCTGGCTGTTCGGCAGCCCCAGACTTTGCTCAAAAGGATCGGTTTTCTGCTAAACAATTTTTGGTTCTTGTTTCTTGTAGGTTCCAAAAGCCAACCATCGGACCAACTTACCTCTGGCTTGCATCCCAATTTTTCCATCCACACGCCTAACAAGGCCTGTGTAACCTTAGACCCTGCAAGTGGGAAACTGATTAATGACTCATGTTGGACGCAAAGAGGAAGTGTTTGCCTATTCCCAAAAGGTGACAACCTGATTTCGAGTAATGATATTTAAATTAAAACTTACATCACCATTGGAGACAGTTAGAAAAGCTTTTGCAATTTCGTCAGATGTTATTCATCTCGTTAGAGTGCATGCAACATGTCCAATTGAACCTCGTAAGTTACAGTTGGAATCTGACTCAGTGAATTGTTCAGAAATATAAGTTCACAACTGACTCACTGAACTGTAAATCATTTTTCTGTTATGTCCTATTGAAAAAGTAACCAGGAACCATTATTGTGAGGTATAGTGTTGTGAGACGTAGTTTATTAGTTTATTTATTCACTGATTGCTCATATGAAAATTTGTAAGTAAAGATTCTTTTTAACAATATGATGTATTTTAGGAGCCAGTGACTTTTGATTTTTGTCTGGAGGCCCGGCAATGCAATTTCAACATGTGTGATAATCCAGGTGCTTACCTTCTTTATTTCAGAGCAGCTGGACTTCTTAGGTTTTCCTGGGACCTTGTTCTTCTCACAAGTCAGCAATGAGTTTCATTCCAAACCTGTGAGTTAGAGCTCAAGGCTGATTTTTATTAGATTCACTATAAACCTCCAGATTTCACTGAGAAATGGCTTCTTAGCCTTGTAAATCCATTTCCTCCTTATTTTTAATCTATCATTCATTATTTGAAATCCAAATATACTCCATATTATATATGTCTATGTGTCAATAATACTAAGAATGTAATCCTTCAATTCCTTTCTCCACAGCATACAGAGAATACAAATGTAACCTTGTTCTCGGAGAATGAACTGACTCGTCATATTTTCCTCTTAAGTGCCATATTGAGAATTATGGACAGCAACGCAGACATCATTACAAATTCTGATCTCCTGTACCTCACCGAAACCATCGAGAAGGCCGCTCAACTCAATAAAATAGATGTTCCCACTGAGGTCTTCATATCCATGATCCGCAATTGCTTGGAACTAGTCAGCAGGCTCATTGACCCTGATATGGCCAAACTATGGGAGGATTTGAGAGATCGTGGGGTATGTTGTGGGATTGAAATTGGTTATACCCTGCTCTTCTGGAACCAAATCCAAAAAGTGGAGGGTAATTCTTATGTCAGATTTATGAGTCTGTTTCCTGTATTGTCTCAGAATTACCTTGGACCATTGACAATGGTAGAGAACATTGACAAGCTGTTGTGGACGTTGGCGGATGAGCTTTGGGCCGAGCGCAGAATCTTCACAATGTCAACAAAGAACATGGGTACAGTGTTTTTTTGCCTCATTTAGCATGACTAGGTAGCATCATCTCTGACTTCTGACAAATAGGAGTCAATATTTGTTTTCTTGAGAGGTGGAGTAATAAAGATAAAAACCTTTCTTGTCTGTTATTGTATTCAAGCAGTTATTAATATTTAGCCATGGCAGTTTTGGTTGTTTCACAATAAAAACCATACAAACAATAATGAGTGTTTTTTATATTAAGAGTCACGTTTTGCTTCCTTAGATATTCACCTGGAGCCACGAGGGCTGGCGCAGATAAGCTGCAGTTGTGTGTTCAAGCCCTCGCTCCATGGCAGTCAGTTCGGCAGCCATGATGAGATCCTCATACCCGAGTCAGAAATGCAGAGAGTCTTTTTATTGGGTGAGAATAGGGTAAACTGCTGATTTCTAAAGATAAATGTCACAATTTATATTGTTTTAAAGAACATCTATCTGCTTATATTATTTGACAGGCCACAAGGAAGTGATGGTTATTTATACCTACTACAGTAACCTGGTAGAGAAGTCGTCCAGACTGGAAGTCACAACACCTGCTGACCAACAGACAGATGGAAAGAGGTTAGCAAGAGACGTCTTGAATCTCTCCACACCAAACTGAACTTAAATCTTTTCATTATAAATCGCTATTGTAATGCTGTCAGGGATTTTCCTGGGTCAAAAATGTTTTTTGGTGGTGGCAGACGAACACAGTCATCCACACACAGTACAAAGTACCCTATACATGTGAGCTGCAACCCCAGTACTGACAGTAAATCCAAAATAAATGCAAAGAAACAGTGTTTAATATTAACTTATCCTATTTATTTGTAAAAGAAAAAATAATCACTGTCAGGAAATATCATAAAACAAATGTGCTTAGAGCAATTTCATATTTAAAATGAATGTAAAAAGTAACTGAGTGACTGATTTGAATTGTGAACAACAAAGTAACACATTACATAGAAAAATGGCAGGTCTATTATTTGGCATTTAGTCTACAGTCCAAGACTTGAAGGGATAGTTCACTCAAAAATCGTTTACTCACCCTCATGTTCCAAACCTGTACGAGTTTCTTCTGTTGAACACAAAAGAAAAGATTAAACTCATTGGAAGTCAATGGCTACCGTCAACTGTTTGATTACCAACATTCTTTAAATTATCTTCTTTTGCATTCAACAGAAGAAAGAAACTCATACAGGTTTGGAGCAACTTCAGGGTGAGTAAATGATGACAGAATTTTTTTATTTTTGAATGAACTATCCCTTTAATGCACAGATCATTTGGCATACAGTATCAGATTGTTTTGTTTCTTTCATTGCCATGGTTATTGTTACGGTGTGGTGCTGTAGAGATGTGGCGTATTCGGAAATCCACAAAATAATTTTTTAATTAACACGAGGGAGAGTTACATCAACACACACACACATCTTAAACAAACAATAGAACAGATCAGGATTGAAGGGAGTGAGTCTATTATAAAGGGTGTGAGGATGATAAGGTCCAGGTGCAGGTGATCGTGATGATGGGGAGATGACGAGGAAGTGAGTGCAGGTGTGGAAACAGGAAGATCATGGGAAATGGAGTTTACACAGAGGGAACTGTGACAGTTATCACTGTCAATCAGATTTAATCACTCATTTAAATATGGTTGTCAATCCAAAAACTTTGCACTGTGTAATTTGCTGCATGAAAAAATTATTATATATAGAAAGCGAGTAAAGATCGCCAATATAATCACTGAAGCTGTAAATTACAATGCAAGGTACATAAAGCTGTGCTCTTGCAACAACTCTCATTATAATCAATGAAGCTGTGCAGTGAATCTCTAATATTAACATTGTGTTCATACTTTGTTGATTATAATGAAATGTGCGTGCAGAACTCGTGCTGAACAAAAACTGCAGTTTTGAGTGGTATTGAGTGGATTCTGACTAACCTAAACACCTCTGATTAGCCATTTTGTTCACATGCTCAACAGATATGTCTGTGATTGGCTACATTGCTCAATGATGCCAAAACATATTGTAAAGACCATCATAGGTTTCTGTTTACAAAGTGCAAACACAAACACTCACAGGAGCGTTTTAAAGCAGTCGGCTATCAGTGGGTACTAGATCTGCAGAACAGCAGATATCGTCACATTAAATGATCAAATAAATCTTTTGTGCCTGCCAAAATATTTTCAATGCAAAAAAAACCCCTGGCTATTCTGTTCCTTTATTTTTAGGCATCACACTGGTCAGCTAGCCACGGCAGTAATCTCAGCGACAGTGCGGGATGTGCAGAGTTCAGAAAATGTTCCCGTCTCTGTCCAGTACACTCTATCCTCTGGGGTTATGGTAAAAAAAAAAAAATACACTTTTATTTGCCATTTAAAAAAGTGAATATTTTAAAACTTTGAAATTAAAATAAAAACAGAAAATATTAAAATAAAACTATAATAGTATATAATAATAGTGACACTAAAATAATACTGCTCTTACATAGAAAATAATATATATATTTTTTTCTCTTTAGGCAGAGTATTCCAAACAAGTCACGCCCGTCTGCGTCTTTTGGAATATCGGATTCATGTAAGTGAATGTAATCATGTTGCAAAACTACTAACTGGTGTTTTGTTGTATTACAGTTTCTTGTTTGGGTCTGATTTAGTGTCTCATGTCTAAAGGGTGGGTCATACAAGTGCTTGGTCCAATAAAGGGTGCAGAGTGTTGCCTTCTCCTCCTGATGTCACATCCTGCTTTTGCAACCACACCACCAATTTTGCTGTCCTCATGAATTATATGGAACTCCAGGTATGTTTAGAGTGTGTGCTTTGAACTGTAACAAAAATGATGTTGCTAAGAAAGAATGTTTTTTAACATTTTATATTTTATTATAGAAATATATAACTATTACATCATTTCATAATTTGGCCAGTGCTACTTTATATGATCACGCTCTTATTCATGCAAATGCTTTTAAACCATTCAAGCGTCACAACAAGACAAATGAGGACGCCCGCCAGTATCGAGATCTTTTTCACACTTGAACAAACAACACACAGAATTATGCCAAAATGCCCATTTTGTCGAGTATCCTCATAAAAGCAGTCTTAAATGAACTTAAAATGATTTTAATTGTTTGTTAACAATAACACCACTATGCAGAAGATTTTTTTATAATATGATTATTATAATATTAATAAATATAAATTTATATTTTGCCTTGCCATTTCAGAGATACTCTGACCTAGTCAGTTGCCTTGCCATAACAATTTGGCCCTTGTCAAAGTTGCTTAGATCTTTATTTACATTAAACAACACATTAATTATGAGAACTGATGGTTTGCTTACCATCTAATCTACCCAGACCTTTAAAGGGGGGATATCACACACAGTTTCTGCCAATCTCATGTTAATCTAGAGTAATATTGCATCCTTCATGTCTCCGAAAAGTCTTTAGTTTTATCATATTTATAAAAGATAGATACGCTGTACTGAGTCTTTCCGGAAAAAGTCGAGCTCCTGGAGGCGTGCCTGCCGTCAGTGACAGGAGCTGCGTTTCATTTCGGAGGCTACATCCTCCGGAGGTCACATTTGAAGACTGCATACGTCATCAAGGATGTCATATTTAAGAAAAGTAACCATAATAAAATTTACTGATATTCATTATGAGGTGTAAAATACTGTAATTTCTTTCTTTTGTTGCAATCTAACGGCTTTTTTCTTGAATGAGACTGCCTCGATGATGTATGCAGCCTTCAAAGGGTGCAGCCCCTGAATTGGGACACAGCCATTGCGTTGATGGCCGAGCTCTTGGACGTCATAAAGGCCATACTCTAAAAAATTCTGCGAAACACAACCGGAAGTTGTATATTTGGCACAGAAATACTCCGTCATACGTCCAACTTGTGTTTTTAAACTTTGGCCATGTTTAGCATCAGAATGCAACTTTAACAGTGTAAATAAGTCAGAATGCATGAAATAGCATTACCCCCCACCCCAATGATATTCTGATACCACCTGTGACTGGTCCTCAGTGTACATCCCTTTAAGTCTTAAAAGTCTGAAACGTGTTTAAAAAGCCATTTAAACTTTTGCATAAAGATAACGTCTAAACTAATCACATTTTCTGTTACACCACAATCTGTCCAGTAGAGGTCACTGTTAGCTTACAAAAGCAAGCGAGCCTTAATAGTAGTCTTTGTGATTTTGTATTCACCATTATACGATTAGCTCCTCTGTAGAACTTCATAAGGACCAAATATGATCTCTCATTGATGTTTAGTGCCACTATATCACCATCCAGTGCAGTAAGAGACATCAACCCTCATATATATGATAGTTAAAATATATCTCCAGTCAGTTAGATTGAGAGAGACAGAGTGTGAGGAATACAAGTTTGTTGTGTTTTGATGGGTGTTTTCCCTGCAGTGGAGTGCTAAAGAGGAGAGCATTTTGACGAAGCTGACGTTTATCGGCTCCGGAGCTTCTCTCTGTGCACTGGTGGTGACCTTGATGCTGTTTACCGTGTTAGAGTAAGTGGTTTTCACGGATGCACTGCCACGCCAACAGCATATTCCCATTCCATGATGTGCTCTGGCATCATTTGATTCACTATCTTTTATGATGTCTGACTTCTAGTGTTGAGTTCATAAAGGTCATGACATAGCATAACATTTGCTCAACTCTCAGCAGCACGCAGCCGCTCGCAATCACAGTCTGTGAGCTCACAGACCTCCTCGCGCTTGTCAATAGCGCACAGTTGTGAGGCTGAATGCGTATTGAAAACCACTAATCGGCTAATTAGCGCTCTGTGCCAAATGAGCTCGAAGCTGAAGTTTTATGGTGACATTACAGGGGAGTTAATTAAAGGAAAGGGTCACACAAAGGGAGGTTAATCAGCGCAGTATCAGCCAAGCTGATTTCTTTAAGAGATTTATGGCCTGGTTGCCACTAATCAACAAACACACACACTTCATATGGACTGCCAAAAAATACAATTTTGCCAGATTTTTTTCTATTTTATAAACATTTTGCCATTAAATTTACAAAAACCGTTTCTTTGTTTTAACAGCATCCCGAAATCGGATCGCACATCAGTCCACAAGAATCTTTTTGTGTCTCTGACTTGTGCTCAAATTGTCCTTCTCTGCAGTGGTTCTGCTGTTCATAATCAGGTACAATGTTTTTTACACTTTTACTTAGTCTCACAACTTTTCAAACTTGTTGGTTTTCAAAATCAATTTTAATAGAATAACTAATTATCAATCAATTAATAGTTCTGTCTCAACAATGTGCCAAGTTGCTAAATCATTATTAAAATTATTTAACAATGTAGCAGTGTTATTTTATTATTTGTAGACTAGTACAGTATTTATTAATATTTTGAATGTGCTTTTATTTTATATTTGCAATTTTCATTTGTGTATTAGTAATGTTGTATGCTTTTGTCATTTTTATTAGTTTTTAAAAAATATTTTATTACTGAATTAATTTATTTTAATTATTTTTTTAATTACATTGTTTTTAAATTTTTGTTTGATTTTTTTTTTAGTAATTTTAATAGTTCAGCTTAAATAAGTTTTAATTGTTAATAGTTCAAATTAAAACTTATTTATTTCTTATTTAAGTTTTTAAGTTAATTTTTTTTTTTAAATCTAATATGCATTTAATTTTTAGCTTTATTTCAATTACCTAAAATGATTTAAATAGTTTTAGTTACAAAAACAACACTGCAATGCAGAATCATTTTTTGTTCTTTTTAAAATGGTAATATAAATCTATTAATAATATTAATGTAATGATCTGTTTAACTTTAGTATTTACCACACAAGGGCATTTGTTAGTGTTTATACTATGTTTAAGATGGTCAAACACAGGTCTAACAACACAGTAAAATCACATCCACAAGTAGCTTATTGCTTTTTTTAAATGATAATGGGGACATTATATAGAATTTTTTTTTTTTTTAAAAAGGAAACCAAGCAATTTTTTAAAGTCTATTTCTAGATCACTTACAAAATCATGCCAGCAGTCTGACAGTGCCTTAAAACAACTTTAGTGTTGTTGCCATATTTGCCATTGCATAAACTGGTGTTTGGCCATGTTTGTGTGGATGTTTGACCTTTTGACCCTTGACTGCCTGCTCTCTGACCTTTGCCCTGTAGGTGGCCTGCATGCTTGTGGCAGCTTTGATGCATTTGTTCTTCATGGCATCGTTCAGCTGGATGCTGGTCGAGGGCCTGCTGCTCTGGAGCAAAGTAGTGAGCGTTAATTTGAGCGAGGACCGCCACATGAAATACTACTACCTGATTGGCTGGGGTAATGGCACTCCGCCCCCAGTCTCCTCTTCGATCTGTTGTGGATAGGCACAGTTATTGATTGGGTTCAAGAGTACAGGAATGCAGGTTTCATGTTAATCTGATGGCTTTGTACTTTATTGTTCCACTGAGTATTTCTATAAAAATGTTTACAGTCCTTTTTTCCCTTCTTTCTTAGACAAGGAATACTACGGTGTCTATATTTTCAAGCAACACATTTCATAAAAATTTTAAAAAAAAATTGATAAGTAGATGCCACTTGGTTGAAAATAAAAGTGATGTGAAGTAAAGTAAAGTAAAATAAAAGTGGAGTACTTTTTGTTTACAGATGCCATTTGGTTTGATATTTTTGTCCTTTTTGGCCCACTCAGACACCTCTGATATAGAAATGTCTGTCCTTTAACAGGCCTGCCTGTGCTGATCGTTACCATCACGCTGGCCTCTGCCTCTGGGAAATACTCAGCCGATGGCCACTGCTGGCTCAGTGTTCAGAACGGCGTCATATGGGGCTTTGCAGGCCCAGTTCTCTTCATTATTATGGTGTGTCTCTATTTCTATTATAATCTTATATATATATATATATATATATACATACATACATGCATTCATACATATATAATAACAAAAATATATGAAATATATTTTTTGCATGTATGGTATTTTTTTATATAATTATAATATTAAAAAAAAAATATATATATATATGCATACACACATATATGTACATGTACATTATATATATATAAAACAATTATAACAACAATAATAATAGAACATATATATTACTAATATTATAATTTCATATATGTGCACTTGTATATATGCATATATTGAATATTTATTATAATATTAATATTATGTATGTTTATTACATATTCTAAAATTTATGTTTATTATATATTTATTACTTAAATAATTGCTTTTTATTTATACTTAATATTTCATTTATTTGTGTATGTGTACCAGGTGAATATCATGATTCTGACTCGTGTGGTCCTGATCACCATCGCCACAGCCAAGAGAAGATCTTTGATGATGAACAACAGCCCGGAAGAGCAAGTCTCTGAGCAGATAAGGTAGGACATCTCTCTTCCTCTTGTATTCAGGTATGGGAAGGGGAATGATTCTCATTAGCTCATTCTTCAGTGCTCTATTATACATTGTTTTTGTCTTATGGATGGCCACATGGAGGCACCCTTTCACAGCTGTGCTCGTGATCGGTGGTCCTGTCTGCTTGTGGAGTCTGACTGATCCTCAGTCATGTTGGCTTTCTATTAAAATGATCTATTTGCACATTACAGCCTCTTTCAACATCAAATGTTTTGTTTGTTTTTTGGGCCATTAATGGAACGATTCGACTTTTTTGCAAGTATCTCAAAGTAAACTTTCAGACAGCTCTGTCACTGCAGGAATCCGGCGTTATATTTTTAAAAACAGGCCTTTATACTGATTCTCATGTTGGTTTATAGATTCAGCTTCTCCTTGAGACCATAAATAACCACAACGCAAATTAAGCTGCCACATGTACCCCGCATTTGGACGTGTCTGGACCTCCGGCATCAGTCGCTGAGGTGAGGCCCTCAGAAGGCCCCTGTGTGTAAAAAAAAAATAAAAAAAAAAAAATATCAATGTGACTCTTGAAAGTCGGTGGTCAAATACAGAGTTCTCCAAGGAAAATCAAACACACGCTTCCTCCGCTTGGCAGGACCCATTCGGACAGCAGCTGGTTCGCTTTAGCGGTTACCTGAATAGGGAGGTAATTTTATACTAAACAGAATTAAAAGCGATTTAGCATGGAAATTGTCACAATGTGAGAATAAGCAGCAGCTCCTGTTGTGCTGGGAATGACCCCCGAAATCTGTCTTCTCCAGTGTAAAAGTCAGCCAGAGCAGCCAGGAGGAGTGTGTGTGTGTGTGTGTGTGTGTGTGTGTGTGTGTGTGTGTGTGTGTGCGCGCGTGTGCATGCGTATGTGTGTGACCATATGCATGCATGATTATAATAAAACAATGTGTTTTCCATATCAGATCTTCCTGTTCTGATTTTGGGTGCTTTTTTGAGTTTTAGGGCGGCAGTGAAAGCCGTGCTGGTTCTGTTGCCGATCCTGGGCCTGACCTGGCTCTGTGGAGTCCTCGTGCCGTTCTCCATGGTTATCGCTTACATCTTTAGCCTCCTAAACTCACTACAGGTAAGAGTGTTTCTCTCACTCTGGCCCTCAACACCAGTCAAATACATTTGAAGTCTGTGGCACGTGAACGCCGTTAGATTTCGTTAGCGCTGAAGCCCACAGTGGTTTTAGTTGAAGTAAACAGTAGGAAGTGAAGAGATAATTGCTGTTTAACATGGAGACGGCACAGACTGAGAGCATCTGTGTGTGTGTGTTTGAGTGTGTGAGACTAGAGTTTGAAATGAAGTTTTATTCAGACTTCTGGTAAACGCAGCCGTTTCTTTGAGACTCTATTCTCGCCTTTTTTGCGTTCGTGCGTTCCATTAAATCTGTAATGGTAGTTGCCGTCCAGGTTTTTCTGTGTTCCAGTGTTTCTCTTTTAGTAACTGTCAGAATCTGGGTGAAATTATTTTTGGCGAAAGACAAATGATTCCAAACAGATCCTCTGTTACTTCCTTTTCCCGTTAAATCATTATAAATGGCCAGTGAAATTCTTCCTAAAGCTGCTTTATTACAGCCAAGCTTCACTATTTTTGTTTGAATATTCTGGGAAATTAAATTAATTTGATAATTCATTTTTTTAAATTCATTTTCTCGATTATTTTATTTATTATTAAGTATGTGTGTGTGTGTGTGTGTGTATACCTATATATATATATATATATATATATATATATATATATATAGTTATTATTTCAGTATTAGTACCACATTTTACCAGGGGCAAAATCAAAATATACAGAATATTGCATTAAATTAATTAAATATTGCATCATCTAATCTGTCTTCTGAAAACCATGTACAGTAGCTTTTAAAACACAAAGCAGTATATTTTATTTATAAATATATTTAATATCATTCTGCACATTCTGCACTATTCCGAGATCAAAGTTTTTTTTCATTTACTTTTATTTTTTAAATATCATTTGAAATAATTATTAAAATATATTTAATATGAGTATCATATTTAAGCAGGTGCAAAATCAAAATAGGCAGAATATTGCATTCATTTAAATCTACATATCTGTCTTTGTCTTCTCATTTTTAATATTCTACTGTCTTGAAGAAAAGCTGTACAGTGGTTTTCAAAACACAATGCAGTATCAGGGTTTTTCCTACATTGAGAATTTTTTGGTGGTCACCAAAACGAATTTTTGTCCTGCCAAAGCCTTGTTTGATCAGTTATTGTGATTTTTATGAGTAATGCAGATGACTTCTGCCCTTATGATAGGGCGCATTTCAACTGACGGAGAGAACAAGCAGAGAGCTCCTCCCTCGTGCGCACATACTCTCTCTGTCTTCAAACTAAGTCTTTTGCTATGTCTCTCGCACATATTAATCTAAATCAACTGGCAAAGTACTAAAAGTTTGGAAGACTGAATCCATGTTTCATGTGGCGCGTTCTGAGAATTTTTTTCCCCTGAATAACTGCTGGGTGTGAATATTGCTTAAAAAAACGTTACCTCATCTTCTCTGACAGGCGTTCCGCACAGTTGATATAAACTACACTTTCAGTAGATGAAAAAAGAAAATACTTTCCAGTGATGAAGTGTTTTCTGTGTTGACAAATCTTTTGCGATGTCCTAACAGCCAGGATTCGCACACAACGCGTCCACGTCCGCTAATATCTGAGTCACAATCTATAATGACTCATTTGAACTGATTCATTTTAATTAATAGTTAAAACAACTGAACTCATGAGACGTCACTGTCTGAATTAGGGGTGAAACGGTTCTCTGTAAAAAATCGAACTGTACCTTTCTCCACACTCGGTTCGGCACGCACTTGCACCGCGGTTCATCTCATATCTGACAACGCATACGCATCTATAATATGCAAGGCGAGAAAGAGAACTTATGCGCTGTGAGAAGATTTGTGCACTTATCCTGGTACAGCGCGCAAATATTGAGGTCTCTTTCAAGTCTTGTGCTTGAACGGACAAATTCACACAAAATTATGTCAACATGCCGGTCTTGGCGAGTATCCTAGCAAGCATAGTCAGTTATGTCTTAAGTGAACTTAAACACTCGAGAAAGAACGCATGTGTTCAGTATCAGTGTACTGATCTGTGTATTATGTATTAAAGAGACAGCAGCCCTTGCATTCCTGCTGTCTGAATGTGTTTTTAAAGTTAATCAAACAACAAAAGACAAGGAAATCACTCATTGCTCATTACTGAATAGTAAGTTAATAATTAATAATGATTGATCTTTATTTAATTTATACAGTGAAGATTACATGCAGTGTTGTTTTACATTTTATTAGCTACTTTATTCAATTTCTGTACCTGAAAACTGGATACATGAAAAACCTGAAAAGCTTTATTTATTTGTATCTTTGCTTTACTGTATTTATTTGTGCTGTTTGATTATTTGTTCTTTTTTAAAAAAAAAATTTATTTGACAGTAGTCATTTTTTACCTGAACATAGCACATACCGAACCGTACCAAAACCGTGAGCCTAAAACCGTGATACAAACCAAACCGTGAGTAATCTGAATCGTTGCACCCCTAGTCTGAATCGGTGTAGCTATAACAAATAATTTACTCAGAACACCTTAAATGAGAACGTAAGTGTGCTTACCCCATTTAGCAAGAGTGGTTAGTAAGATTTAGCCTTAATAATCCACAGTATTTTCAGGTTATTTATATGACAATGTGTAGTAAATTACCTTTAGGCCTAAAATCAGTTAGTTTAGACTGGAGTGAAACCAGAACAAAGCAAGTTGTTGTTAGCTAGGGGCATTCAATTAAGGTAGAAAATTAGACTAATCGTTAAAATAAATTTTTTAATGCTACTTTTTAATATTGATTATTAATTATTATTAATATAAGTACCAAAATAATTATCAGGTCTAGCAAAGAAGCATCTTTTCTTCTTACAAAGCTAGGAAATCACAGATTTTTTTTGCAAAGAGGGCAAGAAAGGATTACAGTAAGAGTGGCAGGTAATTTATTGTCACTACTGGGCTTACAGATCACATGGGTAGGGTACTTTTTACTGTTTGTGTGGATGACCATATCTGTCAGCCACGACCGAAGACCATTTTTGACCCAGGAAAAACCCTGAGTATACTTTTATTTTTTATTAAATGTTTTTGATATTAAATATTTTAATATCATTCTGTGCTTGATTAACACTTTTGAATTTTTTTTATTACTCTCATTAATCAAAATAATCTCACATTGGTACATTCAGTGTCAATAGCTTTGTTTAAGAGCGCAGAATATCGCAGTGTGACATTTCGATCAAAGAAAGAAAAGTGTGCCATTCTTTATGTGTTACAAGCCTATGCGGTTTGAATCCTGTGTTTGCGTTCTGTGGAGCTCCTTAATCAGTTGTTTCTGCAATAGAGCTGTATATATCACAAGAAAATCAATAGAGATTTAGCCTGACTCGCATCATTAAACCGCACTATAAATAGTTCATTTTCCGCACTAATTAAAAAATGTCTCAACACAGTGATAATTGATGTAACAAAGTCACAGTTTAGTTGGTTTACTTGTTTTCATTTTCTCAACTGTTGTTTGTTTGTCCACATCTTATGCCACAGGAGAAATTTCACATTAAAAGGAAGTAAAACTCAATTTGAGATCCAACGAGAGTGTCTTTACTTCTCCACTGAGGCTCTGTAAGAACCTAAACTTGTGTGTCCTACGGTAAAATTTGTCGTAGATGTGGATGTTGTTTTCCTTGGAAATATTTATATTGTAATCATACTTTAGTTAATGACTAAATAAATAGATAGTATTTCCATATGGATTCCATAAATAGTACTTCCATATGGATTCCTCTCAAGCAGGCTGCTTTCCTAGAGTATTTATGGATTTTTCCCAAGGTTTTCTTAATCTATTGTGTTTTAAAAGTTTCAAAAGTGAAGTTCTATCCTTTATTTACCTAATTCGAACATTGTATATTTTTATGTACAAGCGCACATGATGCAGTGTAGATGTAGAAGGTGCCAGTAATGTAGTATTTAAGTCTGTTTCTAGTGATTAAACTGATTATTTGTGTCCTCCATCCCTGGAAACTGCTGTATGAATCTAGTCAGACTTGTTTTAGAATGCTGAATGCGTTTAAAACTGATATATATATGTATTCTATACTATAATTATTTTTGATGGGGAAAAACTTTAAAACATAAATCATCTGTAAAATTGATCAATTACAACACAACATTCAAAAGTTTGGGGTTGGTAAATTTCACAAAAGCTGCATTTATTTAAAGAAAAATATAGTCAAACAGTAATAATGTTGAAATGTTACTACAATTTAAAATAAGTTTTTTTATTTGAATGTATTTTGAAGTGTAATTTATTCCTGAAATTTCAGCGTCATTAATCCAGTCTTCAGTGTCACATGATCCTTCAGAAATCATTCTAATATACTGTTTAACCGCTCAAGAAGCATTTTTTAATGTTATCATTGTTAAAAACAGTTGTGCCCCTTTATATTTTTGTGAAAACCATGATACAGTTTTATTTTTCAGGATTCTGATGAATAGAAAGTTCAAAAGAACAGCATTTATTTGAAATAGATTAATTAATTTATTGCGCCCTTGCTGAATAAAAGTATAAATTTCTTTACTGATCCCAATCTTTTGTATACAGTCAAACCAAAAATTATACTTTTTTTTTTTTTTTTGATATATTTTTACTAGTGGGTGCAGGACACTATAGTTTAGTGCTGGGTGGTTTGACCAAAAATCTCTATCACAGTTTTTTTTTTTTAAGATTCTGGCGGTTTCACGGTATGTCACATTTTTTTGCACTGGACCTTTATTTTGGCATGTTTTACTGTCAGGAGTACAGGGAATATATTATATAAACATTGTAAGGACAATTAGAAATGAATTGTAATCAAATCAGTTCATAAAGCTAACAATTTAGTTTAAAATGTAATCAAATAATTTAATTATTTAATTAAATTAATAATATTAATAAGTAGGCTACATTTTTACTGTGCAATTTCTGTCATTTTTAATTATTATTATTATCTCTATTAATTAAAGTATACTTGATTGTACAATAGTATATTTCTGTTATTTCAAGTTATACCAAACTTTTATTTTGACAGGGTCGTGAAGACCTTTGACTTCCTGTGTACGTGATACGACAAATGTTGATAGTTTTATCAAATTAAATGGTAAAATGTTAATAAAGTGACTCTAAGAGCAGCTCTGCAGAATAAGTTAATGTATAGTGAGTGAGACAGCAGACACTGAAATCATTGTGAGCGTCACGCGTGCTTCAGTAGGTGTAGTAGTAGACGAACATGCAGCGCTCATTCATACAGACTTCAGATTTCAATAGCAGTCTTTTTTAGCTTTAATATTCACAGACACTAGTCGTATCGATATCTGATTCATTGTACAGCCCGACTTTTGATTTATTCATCCAAAAATTGCCAAATTCTACAGTAACTTCTATTTGTGACTGGATTCCGTGATTTCATCCGTGTTTTCTGCATCACGTAAATCATATGGCTCTACATGGTATTTGCAGTATTATAGAGAGATGGTTTTGTGAGTTATTTATTGTTGTATAAGTTGTTTCCATCAGTGTAAGAAGAGTATGCAGTTAATAGAAGTCCGCTCTATACACTCTACATTGCACTTCATGGCCATTGAATAGAGACAGTAGCCGTTTCAGCTACGCACCGGTATGGCGGTTTTTGAAAAATACATATCGGTCTCGAAATTGAAACCGGTATACCGCCCAACACTACTATAGTTCATTTATGTAAGTGAGGATAGCAAAATAAAGTAAACTGTGACGTATTATACCCAAAAATTCTTCATACAGTGGACTACCAGTTAAACTGATAAAAATTTGGGACCAAAAATTATTCAGACACTTTGACCTGACCATGTTTTGCTTAAGTGTTATCTGACATAATTAAGATTAATTTTTTCTGAAAGTTTAATTCTGAGATATTGTCATATTTTATTACCGTTTTTTTAAACTGTAGTGAATAAACCGTAATAATGAATGAAATGTTCAAGGTGTGTGAATAAATTTCGGTTTGACTTTATGTAGCCTAAATATTTTTAACTTTTTAAACACTTTTTGTAGGTATATAAAAATATACTTTTAGTTTTTTAGTGAAAATATAATCAGCACAAATATGTAAATTATGTATGTCACATATTTTGGCTCCAAATCAGTCCAAACAGAAAATGAGTCAGAGATTTTTTTGGGGAGATGCAGAATCCACAGGAAATCACCGCAGGCCTCTGTGTGATCGTTTCACCGCTTGTATATTTTGCCAGCCTCTTCCTTTTCAAATGTGGCAGGTGAAAATATAACTCCCATGTGTTAAAGACTAAACTGATTGAACTGTTTTCTCTCTCTAAATTCCACCCTTTGTTTTGCCCACGGCTCCTTTTTTTTCTGTGAAAGCGGCTCGGGTCTCTAGAGCTGCGAACAATGACAATAAAACTGTGCGTTTTACCCAACTGCATTGTAAATTCAACCTTGTTAGAAAAACCAACCACTCCAGCAGCAATGAAACGACAAACTTCATATGAAGTTTTATGAAGTCGTTGACAGTGCTTCCCTCACTTCTCGACAATTAACGTTTTTATGCCACATAATTTCTGTTTGTTTTGACGTGCGTCGAGAACGTACCGCCGCCACCACCGTGCTTGAGTCATTCGATGGTGCAGACCTTGTGTTTAAGTGCTTCATATAGATGTTGTAAGCTCTTAAATACTTCGGTATGGCCCATGGTTTTAAAAGGAAGCAGAGACTACGCACACTCATATGAATGCAGACCGCATGGGGCGGTGAATGAAACATTCTACCATCTGAAGTTGCTTTGATTGAGGATATATTCATAATTTCATTGGCATGGTTGCTTTCTAAGCAACGCCCTTGAAAATTTGAAGAATATAACAGGCATACTTTATCCAGAGAGTCCTAGATGGCCTTATGTGAAATTCCTGTTGTGTCCCCCCCCCTTCCATGTTTCATTGTATTTTCAATAGGCAGCAATAACAACATAACTTAAGCCACAGGACTTTATTGTTAAATCAATAAAAGGAATAATGTTCACAAGCTCTTTTCATTGGCCACACTTCCCGTTGTTTTGAGTGAGGGAAACATGACAAACAAATCATTCTTATTTATTTAGTACTAAGCATGAAATAGCTTCATTTGCATATTTTGTAAAAAGTCTAGCAGTTATTTACTCCTCTAACTTTAATATATATAAGCTTTAATAGAGCATCCCATAGGAATGGCATACTTTTTGAGAGTTTTTCATTGAGAATAATTTTTTTTACATGATTTCCACTAAAATGCGCTCAAAGTGGTACAAATTGTTTAGATATTAATCTTAAGAGGGTTGAAATGTATGATGATGTCAAAAAAGTGTTTTTATCTGCCGTTTTTCCTTTGAAGAAATGTTAAATAACATTAGTGTAACTTTCTACAACATATGGTATTGTGAACTCTTTAGATATTGTTTCTACAGTTACAAGAATTGATACATAGGTAAAATAAAGTTAATAACTTAACGTCATTTCATTTAAGTGTTCTTACTGATGACAATTTGGGAATAGGGCAACATATAGTTTAATGTATAACATTGCAATGTGAAAACAACATTATCCCGACTCCAAAACTTAATTTTCTCAATTAATTAATTTTCTTATTTACAAACTCCTGAACCATAAATACCACCATGTGCTTCTCTATCATGCTGGAAATAAATGGCTTTCGGTGAGGACGGGGTGGGGAGGGGGAAGTGGAGGTGCTTCATTTGGTCATAAATCGCATGACCCTCTGTCATCCAATCTCAGTGCAATGTCATTCAAAAACTCAGTGCTATCCATTACCAGTATATAATAGGCCCTTCACCATGCATTGTCCATAGAATTATATGCTCATAATTTCCCTCTATCAATAACTTTGAGGATAGAGAGTTTAAAGGGGGTTTGGGGTCACAAACTCGGTACAAGTTTTTTGGGTGTTGCTGTAAGGTGAATCCTACAACTGAAGAATTTAATTTTTACACATTTTTTTAATATTTACTTAGTTAAGTTACTTAAATATTTAGCAAAACGTTTATTTTAAATATTATCATTTTTCTGTTGGTACTTTGAAAGTATTTTATTACATAAACATAAATAAAGAAATCAAACTACAGACATTTTCCACTGTTTTTTCTCCTAAAGGTTCGCAGCGCAAGACTAAAATAGAAATATTAATGTGAAATGAAATGCATTAGCATCCATGTTCATACACTTGTTTCAGCAGAGTCACACCAAACACCTCCTGAACTCTTTAACGAAGTGTTTTGGGAAATTATTTTGACATGGATACAAGTTTAGGTCCACGGTGGCAACCTGGGAGAGAGCCACAAACCTCTCACAAAGAGATGAGCGACTAATTTTAAAAACTCTCTGTAACAAACAAAAACAGGACAGGAATCTCTCAGTCAAGACAGGTGTCCAGCTCGTCTCTCACTCATTCTGGCCTCCATGGTCAGCCAGTCCCAAAACCCCTGGTCAGGGAAATGTTTTTCAAGTTTAATTGTTTAAGACGGAAAGCAATGAAAAATGTCTGTTAAAGATTCAACCCTCTACTGATGATCACAAATATCCTGCTGATTGAGTCTCAACAAGTAGAAACACAAAGCTTTTACATTTGTTAAAGGCACAGTATGTACGTTTTGCCGCTAGAGGTTGCTTATTCAAAACAATAACAAAGGCATAGCGTGATGAAGCCATGAACGAGCGTGGAATCATGGGAGTTGTTGTCTTCACCTCCACAACTAATGGAAAGCAGTCCGATGGACTCAGGCAGAAATCATATTCATGGGCTAGCTAATGTATTAAAGTTCTATTAATGTTACTGTGTTATGAAGCAGGGAGGGACATTTTACATTGCTGTTTTTATTATGCCACAGTCGACCACTGCCGCTCCTTTCGTTTTGTTGTGTATGTTTACGGCAATTAAAGTTATGCTTAATGTCTGCCTGCCTGCCTGGCTATCTATCTATCTGTCTGTCTGTCTATCTATCTTCTTCGGGTGTGCATTATTTTCTAAGAATTCAATGGCCCGGAGTCAGTTATTCCGCTTATACTAGGGTTACCACACCTCAAGACACTGTTCCGATTTTGTATTTCAAAACATTTGTCAGGTTTTTGTCCTTAAAACACTCTTGTGTGTGGGACTAATTTCTTACGCATCTCATCCCAAGCCTCCATTGCTAATTCCAAAACGTCATTTCAGAACTACTAATGAAGGCTTGAGCCATTGATAGCAGAATAATACAGTTGATACAGTTATTAATGCAGTTAGGGAGGGAGAGAGAGAGAATAAGCAGCATGAATTAGGCTACCTGATCTGTGCGTCTCTAATGGCAGCAGTGTCTCTACTAATAGTAAAACTATAAGTTTACCGCACAGTTATTACCTCACTGGTGAGTCATGTATCTTAAGTTGCTAAACTATTTTACTGATTAATTCGTCATAGCAGCACTGACCAAATGTTTCTGTGTGAGTGTGTCTGTACTATACAGTACGTTTGAAAGAGAGAGAGAGAGCGAGAGAGAGAGAGAGAAAGCGCAAATATGCGCTTTCAGGACACAATAAAACATATTTTGTGGCAAAAACCATGACAGTAATTTGTCTTTTTCATCCTATTGTTTACTACATTTATTTGCTTGGTTGGTATCATTGTGGGTTTTGGTTCTTTTGCGGTTGTAGGCTGTAAGGACCTATTGAAATAACTGAAAACATTTGGTGAAGTGATATGGAACTGCACTGTGGTCAAGACCTGCTAGAACTACTTCAGCCGTGTGTTCCCCTGAAAATAATTGCACACCTTAGAACGTTGGTCAACCAATCAGATTTGAGCATTCAACAGCCCCGTAGTATAAGTGTTTTCAACCTTCTAGACCAGATGGTTAAAAAAAGTTTTTTAGTATTTTAAGCCTTTCCAAGAATAACACATAGTATGCATTCACATTTTAATATCATACTTGATCGTGTTAAAATAAAAAGCCATTAAAATAATCATTACTGTAGTACTAGTGTACTGTAGATGTAGTCATACACTTTCACAGTGAAATGTATTTTATTTTTTTACTTTGGTTAAAGTTATATAGAATATTTTTATACTGTTTAAAGAATTAGTTCACTTCTGAATGAAAATGTCCTGATAATTTACTCACCCCCATGTCATAAAAGATGTTCATGTCTTTTTTTCTTCAGTCGAAAAGAAATTAAGGTTTTTGAGGAAAACATTCCAGGATTATTCTCCTTATAGTGGACTTCAGTGGGGTTCACTGGGCTAAAGGTCCAAATTGCAGTTTCAGTGCAGCTTCAAAGGGCTCTACGCGATCCCAGCCAAGGAATAAGGGTCTTGTCTAGTGAAACGATCGGTCATTCTTTAAAAAAAATTCAAATGTATATATTTTTTAACCACAAATGCTCATCTTGCACTGCTCTGCGATGCGCCACACATTACATTGAAGGGTCACACGTGATGTAGGCAGAAGTACCGCAGTAGGGCGAAAATCGTCCTACGTCGTTGTTTTACTTTTTTCTTTGTAAAGGCCATTTGACTTAATCTTTGCACGTTCGCTTTGTAGACACTGGATCAGTACTTCCACCTATGTCACGCATTACCTTTGTAATGTGATTACGTAATGTGTGGTGGATCGCAGACCTAGTGCAAGATGAGCATCTGTGGTTAAAAAGTATATACATTTTTTTTATTATTTTTTTTTTAGAAAATGACCTATCGTTTCGCTAGATAAGACCCTTATTCCTCATCTGGGATCGTGTAGAGCCCTTTGAAGCTGTACTGAAACTGCAATTTGGACCTTCCACCCGGTGAACCACAGTGAAGTCCACTATATGGAGAAAAACAAAAACCTTAATTTCTTTTTGACTGATGAAAGAAAGACAGTCACACTTTATTTTACAGTGCCGCAATTACATTGTAATTACTCAAATAAGTACTGAGTACTATTAATTAACTACATGTACTTACTATAGAGTTACAGTTAGGGTTAGGGTTTGGTTCAGAGTTAGTTGTAATTATGCATAATTTACTGTTATTACTATAGTAAGTACATGTAGTAACGTGTAACTACCAGAAAGACATAAACATCTTGGATGACATGGAGAAATTTTCATTCAGAAGTGAACTAATCTTTTAAAGGTTATTTTTATATTGCTTTATATATATATATATATAATGAATAATATATATATATATATATGGCTTATGCCATTGAGTGTGAGATTCGGCCCTACCGCATAAAGAAAAATGGCAATTTGAAGCTGGAATCTGGCCAAAAAGCAACAAATAATCGTTGTGAATAACATGTTTCCTGTCGAGAGGAAAGGGAATTCCATGGCTCGCATGTACCACCAAAAGAGCCTGACGCGTTTGGCACCCACCCGCATTTATTTGCTTTATAATTACCTGCCAGCTCTGTGTAGTAATAGTTTGTGTCATAGGAAAGCAAATCACTCGGCTACCCTGGCAGGAGATTGAGGATCACATGACCCGCTGGGGACGACCTCGCAACCCCTCTTACAACAACACGGCCCTCACATGTTTAACCTCTGGCGTCAGAAACCACTCCGACACCCAAATTACATTGTAACAATGGCCACTTAATTTATAATTTCAGCTGATATAGGTTTATGAGATGGGCGGTTTGCAGGGATATCTTTTAAATCTGTTTTAATCTGAGTGCTGCGGACTGTTTGGTGAGCTTTGATGTATACTTTGCAGATAATTAACAAGAACTGGGTCAGTCTGGGCAAGAGAAAAGCTCTTCCTCTTTTTTCCATAAAGTCTGTCAAACGCTGATGCCAATTTACCAGTGAGTAATTCGTTTTCTGCATGGAAATGAAATCCAAAATAAACACAGTATGTATTATTCATGCCTGAGCTCTTTTTAAATCATTATTTCATCTGAAAGAAATCCTAATTGAGGGGCATGCTTGTTGTTGACTAGAATGAAGCGTTTTAATCATTGGTTTGTCTTAAAATTTTGTGGCTGAAGTCGTACATGCACATTCTGTTAAAATAAATTACAAACCAAACAAAAATCTGTGTAAAGATTTATTTATTCAGACAAGAGGAATCCCAAATATATTTTTTCTAGTGTGAAACAATGATCAATATGTAGTTAATGATACAGCCCTTTTGCCCTTCCTGTGTGGCGGGACTGTCGTCATGTGACATTTCCCCCGCTGCCTGGCCCCTAACGATTGTTTACAAAGATATGTTGATTCGTATTAATCTGGTTCTTGTCACTTCGGTGGGTTTTGTTAAGAGTTACCCACCCTAGGTGGGAAAATGCACAAGACCGCTGACAGCTCGGCTCTCGGCTGCAGAGTTGGGCTTTTTACACTGTGCAGATGTGGTCTCCTGCTTTGTTTTTCTAAGTAATTATCGTCATTAAGTCAAAGCATGTGCCAATCATCTGCCTTTGAGTTGGGCCCAGTTCAGGCCAAAACCACCTTAATGCTTGAAGTGCGTCAAAACTCTCAAGTCTCAACTGGACTCATTAGCACTTGAAAAAAGGCAAGTGGTTGAGTTTGGTTCGCTGGCAGTTTCGAATTTTATGGTAGTCAATTTTAAGGCTTTTCACCTCTTGCGCAATTATACCACAAACACTCCAGTTTAAGTTTATGTAGGGGTCAATGACAAAAGAAGGGATGAGATTGAGATAAAAAGGGATGATGATTGAGATTTATTTTTTTAATCGAAATCAAAATGCAAGTTTTTTTAGGAATGCTATCTTTGTTTTCTTGTCGGTTACAACTTTTTTATTATTATTTATTTTTAGATTTAATCACTCAAAAATGATGAGTGGTGTAATCAAGCAAAAAAATAAAAATGTTCAAACATTATTTTTCAAGAAATTCTTCCTTTTTTTTATTATGAATTCTTCAATCATGGATGTTGTGAAGCTTTCTTGAAGGTTATTTTGTTTGACCCAAATTAACCTTGGTTTTTCATAAAAATGACCTTGACACAGTCATGAGGGTCTACAGGGATTGTCGCTGTAATATAATTTCCTGTTTTATGGTTTTTATTTTCACATGACAATAAAATGGCTTTCTGCATGTTGGTTACACCACACTGACTTTGATTCACCAGACAGTTCTTTTTAAATATTATCTAAAAGTAGCTAAAAAATAAAACTGCAGTTATTGCATAGTTTGAAAATAAATTATAATTAAAGATTATGCCAAACCACCAAGGCACCATTTTTTAAAAGAATTTCAGCCTTTTAAATGTATTTTTTAATGTATTTTTTTATGCATTTTTACTGGTTTTATTTTGATTTGAGTTTTGTTTTCGGATTTGCTTTCGGTTTTTGCTTTTTGTTTTGATTTTGAGTTATACCACTTTCTTTTTCTTTTTTTAAATTTAATTTCCATACAAATTATAAAATAAAATAAATTCATGATTATTATAGATTGTGTTTTTACATGATTATATAAATAAAATATAGATTGCATTTTTTATGTATTTTTAAATCATTTAATAGATCCATTACATTTACAGGATGTTTAGCTAAAATTATCAGACAGTGCGAAGACTATTTCACACAATGGCGAAGAGACAAAGTCTAAAAACGCAGACTCTGAAATAGACAAAGAGACTGGAAAACGAAGATGAATGAAGTGCTCATGTCGATGAACTACCATTCGTTTTCACTTAGGACTGCCGTGAGCCGTGGTCAACCCTAAACGCATGTGACGTTCGCGTGGAGTTATAAGGATTGATGCTCTTGGTGTAAAGTGTCTTAACCGCATGTGGCACGACTCGGGCACATGCCATTAACCCCCAGCCCACTCAAATCTGAAGAAGAAAACAAGACGACTCCCAGACACCCCCTTTCCAAGCAGTCTCTGTTTAAGATGTGGTTTTTATTGTGCAAGAGGCTTGATTTTCTTATAAATCAAATCTTTACTGCTATGTTGCAATATAAAATCTGTTATTTAAAAAAAAAAAAAACTGCAATAATATTTAGCTTCAAATAACCTTATTTACAGTACATCAAATTATGCCTAAATGCATGAGTGCAGGTGCGTGATATTGAACACAGAAGTGAACTGCAGTGTTTTTAAACAGTAGATTTTCTGCTTGTGGCTGAGAGTTCTGGGTCCGAGCAGATTCCCAGTCCCAGCTGTTCCGTCTTAGCCGTTTGAAGCCAGATATTTTTCTTGCTTTCTGTGGAAAGTATGTAATTAGAATTTGACTAAGATTGGCAGGGCGGTCTCATGCGTTCTGACAGTGGGGGCACTCAGAAATGTCTGTTGGATGCCTAAGTATTTTTAATTAAACAGTTTTTTGGCACATGGGGCCTCCTTTTCTCCTCAAGTTCAAAGAGTGTGGCTTGACCCATGTGTTAAGAGTTTGTATCAATTTTCTGCAAGGATGTTTGACTTGGCCCTTCGAAGCATGCAATGTGAAATTGTCTTGTTTAAAAGTGAATTTGTTTACCATTCACTCTCTCTCCATTTACTCTCACACATGTGTGCCGTGAGCTTTTGGTGTTTAGTTACTTTGGTTTCTTAGTGTCCAGCCTTTTCTTCTTTTTTTGTCTTGAATGCATGAAACATGTCAATATTTGATATTAAATTCTGTATAAGAACTTTTTTTAGGAAAGATTTAAAAAAAAAATGTAATATGTGAAAACCTTTTAGATTAAGATCAGTATAGTAGATATACCATAGCATTTATTTAAATTATTTAAAGTTAAGCCAAAGTCAAGCTACTTATTTAAGCTATTTTTTTAAATAATACAATGCATGATATCCAAGTTGAATAATTTGTTATACAATTTATATTTAATTAGGCTATTTATTATAATAATTTAAACTTAATTTACATAGTTATACATATTTACATATTTTATTACATGAAACTAATTATAAGTTATATAATTATTACAAATTATCTGGAAAAAAAAAGATGATTTCTTGATTCTTGATCTCACTTTTAGTGACCGCATTAAACTGCAACACAACAAGACTTTTTTTTTTGTTTGTTTCTTTTTTTAGTTTTTAGGATTTAGTTTTAATTCATTTTTTATTTTCTTTTTTCCCCCCATGAGATCATTTTATAGATTTAGTTTTAATTAATTCATTTAGTTTTAATTCATTTTTTATTTTGATAAAATTTTATGAATTAAACTTTCCATTACAGGTTTGAAATTCCTCCATCATACAGGTGTAGAGAATACGACTAGTTTGGCCTTTGAGGATTTGCTTAGAAAACTGTCCTGATGGCATAAAACCATATTTTCTTTATATATTTATTTTCTATTATCATATTTTTCCACCTTGCACAAGACTGAATATGTGCTTTTGTGATGACTAACCTTCGAATGCATCTGAAGATCCATTCAGTGTAGAACGAGACATTAAGCGTGTCGTTCGACTTTGTTAAAGGCAGCTGGGAAGGCACAGAAATGTGGATGTTATAATGATCCCGATTGTTATTTTTTTCTGCGTCCAATTTGAGAGCAGAGAGGGTGTTTCTGCTGTATACACGGTTGCGCTCTGCGATAGCAGGGAACATCTGTTTTGCGCTTGTTGTTCCTCTTGGCTGCTTCTCAATTGGATTTCCTCAAGCAGGTCCAAGAGCTGTCACCTCTGCCAGGCTCTGTTAGCTATCACCGCTGGACCCTATATTAAGAAGGGCTTTCAGGGCTAAGTTAATAACTCTCCCCGCCTCCCCTGACTGCCTTGCACTGCCTCTGCCGTTCTCTACCTCGTCTGTTCGCTGCTGGGTGGCCTGTGGGTATCCCTCCAACACTCTCTCCTTCTTGTTTTCAGCTCCTCCCTGCCTCAAGAGGGCCTTTGTACACTCATTCTGCCTCGCTACATTTCTCTCTCAAATTTTGGAAAAATGTGTGGCCACATTAGCGAATTTTCGGCAGAAGTTCCTTGGCAAAAAAGTCTGTAATCTAGTGTAGTGATGTATGAAGCACAGCTCACACAGAAGTCACTTTCAGACCAAGCAGCTTTCTGTTGATCAATGTAGCAAATCTTTGTGACTAAGTTGAACCTGTTGTGGAATCTGTGTGTGAATTCTCAATTGCGTGGATTGCTAATGAAATGACTGGATTTCGGTCCATGTTATATAATGGTATATGGTAAATGTTGGTTTGTGCTGTAGACATGAATGATATCTCAAATCACTTTTATTTTTATAAGCAATTAGATTTTTCACCTGGTGGATGTAAGAATGGTGGAAAAAAGATGTGGAAAAAGTGGAATAAAAAATAGAATTAACTGATGGAATTGGAATTATCATAATCGAATGGTTTAAAGGTTAAAGTTATGATTAAAATGTCAGTAAATTTTTATTTAATTATCACAATTTAAGGTATTTATTTGATTGGACCAACTTTTTTATGATAAAATTTAACATTTAAATAAATTAATTTGTAACCATATGTTTTGAGGAACCCTTTATGACAAAAAAGGCTCTATATAAGGGCATATGTCATAACCCGGTAAAGTTGATAGTTTTATGCAATCATTTATTAAAATTTTTTCTAGTGATAGAATATGTTTATAAGCTGTTTAATTCATCAAATTTAGTGAAAATAAGAAATGAATTAAAACTAAATCCATAAAATGATCTCATGATGGGAATCCCTAAAAGGTTCTATACTGTATATGAATTGCCTGACAGAACCCTTGAAGGTTCTATATAGAACCCTTCCTTCTAACACTGTGTCTACACCAGACGCGACTTTTTTCGCGTTGCGCTGCATAGCACCGCGCCGCAACAGCTAAAAGATGTCTACACTGAACGTGACAAACCGACCAATGCAAAGCACTTGGACTACGTCAGAAATAGAACGGGGAATCCGTTTAATGTCGGGAATTTGTTGCGTCGCATGGCGCCACTCTCATCCGGTGTAGACACTGTGTAATGGTGTAGTAAGGGTGTGGTCACATTTATCATTGGTTGGCACATTTTTTCAGGTAAAATCAGGTAATTTCAATTGGAATTCACAAGATCTGGAATTTCGCTCAAGTATGAAGGATTTCAACAGGACACAGATTTTATAGGTTTATATGTTGACCAACAAAAAAGTGACTTCTGTGTGAGCTGTGCTTCATACATCAATACAACATTTGACAATAAGACTTTTTTGCCTGCAAAATTTGACTACATTGTTTAAAAAAAATCAGAAGATCCTAGGAACCACATGGCAACACCCTGACACATCATGCATGTCTTCTATTGACTTCCACTCTCCCTGTTCATATTCAGTAGCGTTATGATTTTTAAACATTTTATTTCTTTTTTTTTTTTTTTTTTTGCTAACCTGGATCACTTTACCATCATAGTGGCAACTTTTTTACAGAAAGTAAAATATAAATATAATTTTATTTAACCTTTTCTCACTCCCTCACTCTCTTTCAGAACCCGCTTGCCCTGTCCTGCCTCGTTCCAGGACCTTTCTGGACTCTAAGAGCTGACTGGCAGTGCGTTAGTTTTCTTTATATCAACAGCGAGTCAGACCACCCTGTGCAGGCATATGAAATAAGTTTGGCTGTGTGATGATAGATCGGATAAAATTATTTTGTCATTGACTGGTATAATTTTTAAGGGCAAGTTTTACAAATTCTAACCCACTATTTAATATGTCAAAAAGTCCAGGGGTGAAATCTAATCTGCCTTAAATCAAGTACAATTTCACATTGTTTTTATTTGGCAGTGTAAGGGATAGTTCACCCAAAAAAAGAAAATAATCAGACGAACACAATCGCAGTTATATATATTAAAATATATCTTCCCAGCTTTATAATAGTAGTGAAGGGGTTGTGAGATTTTAAAGCCCAAAAAAGTACATCCATCCATTATAAATGAAGATAGTCATATACACCTAGGATGGCTTGAGGGTGAGTAAATCATGGGATAATTTTCATTTTTGGGTGAACTAACCCTTTAATGGCATTTACATACAAAAAGCTGTAACATGTTATACAACTTTAAAACATCAGTGCTAGTTTGAAGTAGACATTTTTATCAATGAAAAAATTGTTATTTATTGATAATCTTCCCTTCTGCTGTAGCCCTCAAATCTAATTTTCTTTAAGAAAGTCTTTTACGTTTTACCCTGATTCATAAGGGCTAACATTTGGAAGTCTACAAGATTTTCAACCTATCGTTCACGCTCTCATGAAGGAAAACTGCCATGCTCAGTGTTTCACAGCTGGGCCTCGTTTTGAACCCTCTCTGACATTCCCACCACACAGCTGAACACGTCTCCGAATTTGATCCGGTTCTGCAGTACATCAGCGTCAAAACCCAAAGCTGACATTTGGCCCTTTTTTAAAAGACCACTGGCACTTAAAGTAAACGTTGTGTATACAACTTAATTAAACTGTTTTTCTGGGGGGCGTCAGAGACATTAGTAGGTCTCTTAAAAAAAGCGTGAAAACTGTCTTTTTCTCTCGCGCTCTGATTTCTTTTCTTCCAGAGCTTTTCTGTCTCCTATTTCTGTAATTATTGCCACATGCAGGAGGTTCTGCCTGACACAAACAGAGAAAGCCTGGATCCTTTGACTCTACCCAGATTGATACGTCAACTTTAGTTTGACAAGAAGAGACATTTCTTGGGTTTGCTGTGTGTAATCTTACAAAGATTAAAGTCAGAATGGGTGTCCAGAACATTTGATATTCCATTAGCTACAGAATAGTCATTCTTTATTTGTTGAAGCACGACATTAATGATGTATGTTTGCTGACCTTGGAAAGAATTTACTAAAATGTTATCAGCTGCCGTCACAAATATGTGCACCATGATTACATACAATGATTGCATACAATACAGTACATACAATGTTTTTTATAATTTATTTACACTTTATAAATATTTTTATACGTAAAATTATATAAAAATACATTTTTAAGATTTTTAAAAGTGTTAAAAAACATAATGGCAATATAATCAGTTTTGACGTTTTATTAAAGGTGCAATATGTAAGAATTTTACAGTAAAATATCCAAAAACCACTAAACCAGTGTTATATATTTTGTTCACTTGAGTACTTACAATATCCCAAATGTTTCCAACTATTTTTAAATCGTGAGAAAATTGCAATTTTAACCAAGGCTCCGGGATGTGTGAGGAGTCGCCTGTCAATTGCGTTATATCCATGTTACCCTTGGTTTCCGGTTTTATTTTGTAGAAACCATAGAAACACCAAAGACGCTTTAATATATTACATGTTTTAATAGACAAGGGAACAACTGTTTGGTTACATTTATAGACAGAAAACTAATTATTGTTATATAGCTCAACATGTTTAGTCTTATTGTTTAAATCTAATTTTCTTGATTTTTTGCGAGTACCATGCTTTACCATGCCTCAGAGAAAAACACTGTTTTGTCAAGTAGCTAACATAGCATAATCAGATGCAGCTTTATTTTTAGTAACAGTAACACAGCATTTCTTCAACCATTTCAGAGAAGTATTCGGGCAGAATACCGCTGATCTCTCCGTACCTGACCAATTATTTAACCTTCACCAGAGTGATGAAACTGTGAGTATGTATGCGCTCCGATTTCGTACACTAGCGGCCGCTAGTGGGTGGAACGAGACGGCGCTGATAACAGCATTCCGCCAAGGTCTTAACCCTCAAGTAAAGCAGTTAATGGTTGTGTACAACGACACGATGGGATTAGAAAACCTCATCCAAAAAACTATTTGAGTGGCTCAACGTTTCTCAGCATGCTCAGTGTTAACGCCCGCTGCCAATCTTCTGCCCACCACACCATCTGTCGCCCTACCAGCACCTGAACAGATGCAGGTGGACTCCTGCTGCCTCACCCGAGTGGAGCGTCAGAGAAGAATTCAACAACATCTCTGTCTTTATTGTGGGGGAGAGGACCACTTCATCACTGCCTGTCGCATCCGACCACCACGCCCCACAGTGAGTACCATCCAGTTACCTGCTCGTACTGCTCCTCTTACTAGAACTACTGTCCACATCCTAAATTCTCATGCTTGTGTTTCAGCGCAAGCCCTCCTCGATTCCGGTTCAGCAGGGAACTTCATCAGCAACCAGACTCTCCAAAAACTGAATGTACACCGTAAATGATGTCAGCAGGATCTCCGCATACAGACCATCCAAAGAAAGCCGCTGGGGCGTGGTCACATCAGGCATTTCTCCCCCACACTGACGCTCCGCATCGGCTGCCTACACTTGGAGGATATAACGTTCATGGTGCTGGAAGGATCCACCGCAGACATCATCCTGGAATGCCTGTGGCTCAACCAACATCAACCACATGTCCAGTGGAATACGGGTGAGATTCTCAAATGGAGTGACAATTGTTTCACGAACTGCTTATCTTCTATCAAGAAACGTCCTACGAAGCTGCAACCTTCTTCTTCTTCCTACTCCGAAGTTCTCCCTGTCCTCTCCACGTCCGTCGAGAGTCCTGAGACGGATTTGAAAATTGAGATCCCTCCTGAATACCGGGCGTTCCAAGATGTGTTTAGCAAGCGGTTGGCAATGCAACTACCACCTCATCGGCCATGGGACTGCGCCATCGACCTGCTACCTGGGGCTACTCTACCCAAGGGTAGAGTTTACCCAATGTCCATCCCGGAACAGAAGGCCATGGAGGAGTACGTCCAGGAAGCTCTTAAACAACGGTTTATTCGACCTTCTACATCCCCTGCCGCTTCAAGCTTCTTCTTTGTGGCCAAGAAGGACGGAGGCTTGAGGCCGTGCATTGACTACCGCCATCTCAACTCTCAAACACTGAAGTTCAGTTATCCCCTTCCTCTGGTCCAGGCGGCTCTGGAACAGCTACGTGGAGTTCGCATCTTCTCCAAGCTGGACCTGCGGAGTGCGTACAACCTCATTTGCATTCGCCGGGGGGATGAGTGGAAGACTGCCTTCATAACACCATCTGGCCACTACGAATATCGGGCAATGCCGTATGGCCTGTCCAACTCTCCCTCCGTGTTCCAGAACTACATGAATGAGGTGTTCCGGGAGTACCTCCAGCGGTTCGTGATTGTCTACGTCGATGATATCCTGATCTACTCCCAAAACCTGGCCGACCATCGCCACCACGTCTCCCAGGTCCTTGAGAAGCTGTGCCAACACCACCTCTATCTCAAGCTGGAGAAGTGAGAGTTCCATACCACCTCAGTCCATTTCCTGGGATACATCATCGACCAGCATGGTATCCAGATGGACCAGAGGAAGGTGGAAACCATCCGCAACTGGCCTACACCCAATACCATCAAGGAGTTACAACGCTTTCTGGATTTTGCAAATTTCTATCGACGCTTCATTCACAACTACAGTCTCCTCAGTGCACCCCTCTCTTCACTCCTCAAAGGCCGGCCCAAGTCTCTGTCCTGGACTCCATCAGCCCAAGAGGCATTCCAGCAGCTCCAAGAAGCTTTCCTCACCACCCCGATCCTGGTCCATCTGAATCCCAAGCTCCTGTTTGTCGTCGAGGTGGACGCCTCCTCCACTGGGCTCGGGGCGGTGTTGTCACAGCGGCAGGGTGATCTCCCACGACTCCATCCATGTGCCTTCTTCTCCAAGAAGCTATCCCCGGCGGAGCAAAATTATGACATCGGGAACAGAGAATTACTCTCCATCAAGTTAGCTTTGGAGGAGTGGAGACACTGGCTGGGAGAGCCAACCATTAGTTTGAGGTCATCACCGACCACTGAAATCTGGAATATCTCAGAGAAGCAAAAAGACTGAACCCCCGTCAGGCTCGCTGGGCTCTCTTCTTCACAAGGTTCAATTTTACGGTTTCCTACCGTCCTGGAATGAAAAACTGCAAAGCGGACACCTTATCTCGACTATATCAACCCGTGCCAGAAAGTTCTGACCCCGAACCGATCCTCCCTCCAGCCATGATCGTCAGCCCTATCCAGTGGGCCATCAACCAACAGATAACCCAAGCTAACGCTTCTGATTCAAGAGATCGGGAGATACCTGAGGTTGTACTGCCAGCTGGAGCCAGTTCCTGCCCTGGGCCGAATACGCCCAGAACTCACTCCGGCAAACCACCACAGGGCTCACCCCGTTCCAGTGTGTCCTGGGCTACCAACCTTCTCCCTTCCCCTGGTCCAGTGAGCCCTCCGAGGTTCCAGCTGTCAACCACTGGTTCCAGCAAAGCGAGAGAGTGTGGGACTCAGCCCGTGTCCATCTCCAGCAGGCAGTTCGGAGACATAAGAGACATGCGGATGCCAGAAGCAGTACCAGCCGGGTCAGAAGGTGTGGCTCTCGACGCGGGACATCCGTCTCCGAGTCCCCGGTACATACGTCTGTTCACCATACAGAGGCAGCTCAACGAAGTCACCTACTTCCACCACAGTATCGTATATCACCTTCATTTCATGTATCCCTACTCAAGCCCCACACTGAACCCTTATCTCCTTCTTCCACAGATCCTGGTGACGATGCGGTACCTCCTCCTCCCGACATTATATTTATTTACTTTTATGTATTTTTTTTTTAATTTTATATATAATTATTACATACACCGTATGTGTATACAGTATTTAATCATTCATACTTTACTTTCCCCATACTAACCTCTGGCTTCACAGACAAGGCTTAAGCTAGTCCTAGACTAAAATGCATGTTTGAACTGCTTTTTCAACTAAAAACAACTTGTACTGACATATCTTAAAATATGTCAGTGCCATAGTTTTGTCTCAAAATGCACACCAAAAATGTCTTTGTTTTTTTTCTAGTGAAAGTTTATAAAAGCTATTTAAATGCCCTAATTGAACAAAGACCTAATCCTGGCTTAGGCTAAGCCCTTATTTACTTTTTTTTGAAAATGTTTAGGTATAATTATTACATGCCATATAAGTGTGTTATACAGTGAAATACATTTTTCATGATTAATAAATTAATGTACTTTTCACAAATAATTCATATACTGTAAATACTGATTAAATAATTGATTTCACTGTATGCACACTTATATAATTTATACATTTATTATTTCTTTCTCTTTTTTTATGTAAATCTATATAAAACATATAAATTATAATTTATATAAAATTTCCCCTTAATGTTATTTTGTGTTTTGAATATAGTCCAGAGTTGTAATGGCTGCTTACACACACAAAAGAGTCCTTTCACCCAAAGCAGATGTTGACAGTCATCTGGTTTGCTGGTGTAATTGTGCGTTTCTGTGCATGTGTGTCGCACCAAGCGAGCAAGCCTGTTTAAGATTGCCCTGAGCGTAACCCCAACCTAGCCTTCAACTCCTTCGTAAAATCACCAGCAAACCACGCACACACACCTGATACCCCTCATGTCGTCATCAAAGTCGTCCGCGCTATTTCCTAAATTGAGAAATTGGTTCCAACCCTGAACAGCAAAGGGCTGGTCCTGCTCAAACGCTTTTCATTTCGTAAAAGTGTTTTCCGTGGATAAATTAGTCGGCTAGATAGATACTGTTTCCTTTCATTACTGCTTAATAAAATCAGATGCTGTGGACATTGTTCAATGCTTTTTTTCTCAGAAACCATTGATGTCACTCCATCCTTCCATCCGGTCAGCTCCATTTGTTCCTCAAGTAGTGTCACCCAGCATCACACATATATATATATATATATATATATATATATATATATATATATATATATATATATATATATATAAAACAGCTGAGAGATGGAGAGCTGCCCCATTCTCTCTGCCCATACACTGTGTCCCTTTAATCATAGTTTTCATTTCAGTACATTGAAATTTCCCTTACCAAGGACAACGTCATAAATAAAGACAAAAAAGGGTTTTGCAGAGAAAAATTTGGTACCTGCTCGCTCCCTAACTTTTTGTGCATTAGGGGACCAGATAAAAAAGACGAGGTGGTCATCTGTGAAAATTTATAATCATTTATTATGCGGTAGCTGGCGAGGCGAAGTAAGTAAAAGCGTGAAGGCAGACATCTATAAAAGGGGACGTGAAGCCCCTAAATGAAAAGCAAAGTGAATTTCTGTATCTTGTCACGGGTAATGAGGAGCAAGGGCCTTTCTTCTCCTCGGAGTACAGTGCGTTCGCTCTCGTGCACAAATTTGAGAAGAATTTATCTGCGTTTGACCCAGAATGGTACGGGAAGAGTGACCTCAACAAAAATGTTTCAGTTCCATTTTTTTGTGAAAAAGCATTTTTACATTGTGTTATTGATTCCATCTGTATCTACCTACCACTTCAACATTAGATTGTGCCACGTCTCGAATGAGCATGTGCTCATTATACGTATGAAATCACATTTCCGAATGCTTTGCGTTCTCTGGGGTGCTGCGTGTTTTTTGGAACACAACATTCACTAGTTCCTACTGCATTCTGTTTTTAAACAACAGAATTGTTTCCTAATTAGTTTCGTTAGGAGATAATTTATGCTTTTTGTTTGATGTATAGCAATACAATCCCTTTGCATACATTTCCACCATTTTAGAGCGGAGTTCAAAAGAAATGCGTTTTTTTTTTTTAGTTCCCCCAAAACCCCAAAAAAATACAATGCATTTAAATGTGCTCCATTTTTCTGTTTGTTTTTAGCTCGACATTAATGAATTAACTTTTTAAACAATCTATCGTTATTGTTTTGGTGCCATTTTATTTTTAACTCAATTATATTCTAATTGATCATTTTTCATAATATGCAAGGGATGTTTTTCCCACTTTGTTCAGAGCACAATGAATGATTAAACACAAATAAGGCCCATGATCAAAAACATGATAATTCATTTGCAATACTAAATAGAAAATTGACAGTCTAATGCAAAACAATGGGATGTATGCCACATTGTCTTTTACCCCCTGCTATCACTGGGTATTGATTCCTTAGAGGAGTCATGGATACTGTAGTGCAGTATTAGATTCCACATGATTATAAAGGGAATACTTCTGTTAAAAAGTTACTTCTGTTAAAAAAAAAAAAAAAAAAAATGGATTTAACTTTTAAACAATGTTTAAAAAATGTTTCACTTTAAAACATAATTGATCCACACCTTTATTTATTTTATTTGTTTGTGTATTTATATACTATTTATTAATATTAATATTAATATATTAAATATGTTAATATAAATAATAATAATAACAACACTTTTATATAATAGAATTTTAAATAATATCAATTAAATTAATGTTAAAAATATTTATTCACCTGAATATTTAATTCAATAAACATTTATTTAAATTATGAACATTTATTTATTTTAACATTATTATTATTATTATTAATAATAATAAAATAAAGATTTCTGTAAATGGATATTTAACTATTTAAATAATAATAAATACAAGTATTAGATTCCACATTATTATAAAGGGACGACGTTGGTTTAGGTTTAAAACCAGATTTAACTTTTAAATTATGTTAAAGGGTTAGTTCACCCAAAAATGAAATGACATTTGATATTCAACAGTGCTTTGCATCTGCCTGCATTGACACCATTTTCTTTAAGAGCTGCTGTGCAGCCAAAATTATATACCAGTTATCACTGTAAAGCTGCTTTGACACAATCTGCATTGTAAAAAGCACTATATAAATAAAGGTGACTTGACTTGACTCTGCTGTTTTTGGAAAGACTCAGTACAGCGTATGTATCTTTTATAAATGTGATAAAACTAAAGACTTTTCGGCGATAAGAAGGATGCTATACTACTCTATATGTACTCAAGATTAACATGAGATTGGCAGAGACTGTGTGTGATATCCCCCCCCCCCCCCCCCCCCCCCCCTTAAATAAATATTTATAAATAATAATATATTAAATGTATTAATGTAGATAATAATGATAGCAATAATAATATAATTTTATATAATAGAATATTAAATGACTATTTATTTAAATTATGAATATTGATTTATTTTAACTTAATATAATATATTATTATTACTATCAAAATAAAGATTTATTTAAATGAATTTTTATCTATTTAAACATATAATTATTTAAAATAATAAGAATAAAAAAATCTGTGAGGCATATAACATAGTCTGTTCAACATCACATTGTCTTACACCGTGTCTACAACAGACGCAAGCGGCACGGCACAATGCGACGCGACACATCAAAAAAGTAGAACCCATTATAATCAGTGATATTGTCTATACTGGATGCGGCGCAATACAACACAACAAATTCCCGTCAGTAAACGGATCCCCCGTTCAATTTCTGATGTAGTCCAAGTGCTTTGCAATGGTCGCATCTGGTGTAGACAAGGTGTTAAGGTCCTAGTTATATTTATATTAAAATAAAAAACAAAACATGATTTTAATATGACAATGTCAGCTCTAGAATTTCATTCATATTTGCCATTTTGATTTCATAGACTGGTATACAATAAAAAAATTCTCTTTATTTTCTCTTTATTTTCTGGTAGATGTCATTGCTACTTTGACAGTAGCTGATAGCGTAGCATGGCCCGATGGGAGATCTGTGGCTCCCCAGCTGTGATGAAATGAAGAGGGCTGGCATCACAGGCAACATAGTGGACATCTAGAACAGACCTCCAAATCATGTTGTCAATGATGATGCATTGTGATCCAGCTGTGGCAAATTGGACGTTCCAAACTATTGTTTGATTGATGTCACTCTATCACAGGTGTCAGATACGACAGATATTAAGCTCACAGAGCAAAATATGGGAATAATCTGTTACAGTACAAGTGGAAATTGCATTTAAATTTATATTTTTAGGGGGCATGATTTCTGCTGGTAATGGCAAGATTTTGGGGTTACATTTCGGCAGAAGGAATATGGACTTTGCCGTTTTTAAGTTATCACGGTTCAGTCACGTAATTCAGAATTTTAAGTGCTTGTAAAGTATTGCTTGAAAGCATAGACTGTAAAAAAAAAAAAAAAAAAAAAAAAAAAAACTCTCTTCCATTGTAGTAACTGAAGTTGCTAGTGTACCAGTATGGCGCTGACATCTTGAGTCTTGAGTTAGTGAACTCGGAGCCCGAGTCTGCGCAGTAGTGAGCACGAAGTGGAGCCGCGATATCAAGGTCTCGCCCACGCTCAGAACAACTCATTATGTCGGTGTAAAATAAACAGTTATGGAAATGTAGAAATTAAAGTTAAAACTCTAATCTCCTCACGAAGATCCAGAAAAAGTCAGTTGGCGCCTTAGTGACTACTTTACTCAGAGAAGCTGTCAATCTCAGCTGTCAATCATGATGTCTCAACCCCGTTTTTATAGCATCAAATAAATAACTAAAACCAAACTTATTTAAAGAACGAACACTTGAATTAACACCACCGTGATAAAAACTGCCTAAAATGACAGAAACTGTCTTTTGGGGGGAAAAAAAATGTTTAAAGTGTAATTTGATTGTTTAGTTTTTCTCGTGTCCCATTACATTTCATGGAGAGGGCGGTGTTTATGACCTATACTGCTTCAAGCCACCTGGGGGCGATCAAAATGCTTTGGCTTCACTTTTCAGGACTCGTGTAGCATGGTTGCTTGAAAGCATAGACTTTGGCATACTTTTAGTGTGTATATTCAAGAACATTTTCAGTCATGATAGCAAAATGAAGGTAAAAAAGCACAGAAATATGTTGTGTTTTTTAATATGCTTTAAAACAAATCATGTGCAAATTCATAAGTCAACACAATTCCTGGGTATTTTCTGTTTAAAGCTGCAGTGATCTAAAGACAGTTTCAAAAATGCTGTTTGAAATCGCTAGTGTTTATGACGTTACAAACTACCTTGTGCCGGCAAGCTTTAGCATATCATTAACCATGACTGCTCTGAAGCAGGGGAGTTTCAAGAGAATATATCCCGGTATATTTTTCTGTTGATATGAAAAATCAGGTAGATTTAGCAATATAGCGGTGTTATGATGTTATGATGAACTATGTCTTTCTCCACTGATGTTCAAAAGCGTTTGTAAGGATACTGATTTTTGATGGCGAATGGGAACATGGTTTGTGTAACATTGTGTAGCACATTGTCCAACGTTGTAAAAAGCGATACCATTGTGCAGCATTTACCTCAGTAATGGCACTTTTCCACTGCGTGGTACTACTCGGCTCGGTACGGCACGGCACGGCACGGCTCGCTTTACTTTCGGTTTGCTTTTCCATTGCAGTTAGTACTGCTTCAAAGTGGGTGGGATTATAGACTGATCGTTATAGTTGTGTCGCCTTTACTGCCGTGGATCCTCATCGTCCACCAACGAGTCTGTACCTCATCTACTGACCACAATACAACCATTTATTTTTTCAAGTTGTGTGCGACAGTCGTTTAAAGCAAGTTGTTTTGCGAACAATGATACTGCGGTGGCTGTTAAATCTAGCGAGTGTTGTCTGCGGGGTTGTGTTCTTTTCTCCGCCTCGATGATATGTAATATTGAAATTTGTCATAGGAGATTTTGTCTCTTAGCCCCACTTTTTGCTTTTTCAGTCAAATAAATAAATTATGCATCATCTCTGTTATCACGAAACCCACGACACACAACCGATCGTGGCATCCTCCATCCACTGGTTTTTAGCGTTTGTAAATGCCACGCTTAAAAATGACGCTGTCGGTCGTTTCAGAGTTCTTATTTCCGGCACGAATGAAACCAGGAACAGGCCCAGGGGATAAATTAGTTCTCGGGGAACTATTCTAGTGCCTAGTTCCTAGAACTGAGTTCGTAGAACTATTCGGTGTGAAAGCCCCTAATGTAAATACTGTCATCATTTGAGGGAATGTCTTGAGGGTGAGTAAATAATGACATTTAGATTTTTTTTTTTTTTTTGTACCATTTTGTACTTTTGAATCTGAAGTGTCACAAAACCCAACTTTTTACTATGACATTCACATTTTGAGCATGTACATTTAAGAACACTTTTCTGGTCTTAGAATGTCTACATTTTTAATTGACCCTCACCTTTTTTGTTCATTTGTCCTCTTTCTTTTGCTCTCCAGACCTAAAGATGCACAGCTCTTATACTGAATAGTCACAATAATGAAAATAATGAAAAATTGCCATTTTTGTGCCCCCTTTCTGTACATCCAAGGGCAACCCATTCATGCTTCTTTCAGAATTTTTGTTAACTTGTATTGATTTTTCTTTTCCCTTTATTTTGATTTTTTTTCCCATACTACCTAAGCCACTGATTTTTCTTTATTAACCTCTTGCTTGGTTGCTTTCAAGTGAAGAATAGGCTTCTACAAAGCTTCGGTAACCTTGGCCCGAAGTTCTGAGTAGGGTTACGCATATCAGTCCACAATGTTCAGATTGGTTTCAGAAATGCTTTTCATGCTGTTCTTTACTGAGAGAATTAATTTCAGTAGCTCAAATAAAAAAATAAAAGATTCCTAACAACTTCTTTCTTTTTTCTTTTGCAGGGTCTCTTCATCTTCCTGATATATGGAGTGTACAACACTGAGGTAAGTCCGCAGTGCATCTCAAGGCTGACTGAGTGAGTGAGAGAAATGACATGATGTTTCTGATGGGACCCCCACCCCGCCAAAGGAAGGTTAGGGGGGTGGCGGATTGAAAGCGAGACTCTTTTTTTCTTTTTTTTCCACATGAGCGTCCCACTGCCCTTCATGCTTGGGCTAACTTATATGCATCCAGTCCCACCATTAAACACTGACACCCGGAGTAAAGAGCCAGTCATCCCTCAACCACATTGGCCAATATTTCACTGCCTCTTTAAGTTTTTAAACTCATGGTCTTCCATTTAACATTCTGACATTAGAGCTCACCGCCGGTTCAGACACAGAGGCACAGAGAGAAACGTATATGTATGCAGGACGGTGGGAAGATTGGGTGGAAATTTACCTGCAGAATGGCTATTACCATTTAGATGCTCTTCTGAATAGTGGAGAACTAAACACATGCGTTATGAATTGGGGATGAGGCGAATATGTTCTAAATTGTCTTCTTGAAATTAAAATCCAAATGTGAACAAGGCACATAGAGTATGAATGACTGTAACTGCTGTCATCCAATGTAAGATCTATCTATCTATTTATCTATCTATCTATCTATCCTCACATTGTACGTTAAAATGAATAAATAGTTAATAAATAAATAAAAATTCATAAACAAAAAACATTCATTTAAATAATTAGTAAATGTTCATTTATTTAATATAATAAAAATGTAATATTAATCAATTCATGTTATTTATCATTTGAAATGTTAGCATAATATTTCAAATATAACAGACCAAGATTCATTCTTAGCACATGTATAAGTGGAGTTTGCAGGCCTTAGGCCTCAGCTTCTTTTTTCCTCTTCTCCTTTCTTCATCTCCACCCTGAGTATTGATAGAGCTCCCCTGCCTTTTGTCTACCTTTGCGACTACCTTTTCAGTGCCTACAAAAGAGGTGTAAGGAGATGGCCCTGAGACCGAGCCCTGTATTGACACAGCAGAGACTCGCCAGTGACCCTCTCCGCATTGTAAAATAAATCATCTCCGCATTCTTGCTTAACAGGCTTTTTTAGTACGTTGGAATCTATTTTCCAACCCCCGGCTCTCCTTGACCCAGAGGTCTTCACAATTTGTGAGCAGCTCGTGTCTGCTTTACACTTTTTTCAAAGGGGGTTTTGTAAATATATAATGTAATAATCTGTGCTTTTCTTCTTTTGCGAATTTACCTCGTTCCTTTTGTGTCGTTAAATGACAAGAAACAATAGCAGATTAAGTTTCACCATCTGACACCACAAAGGAAATTCTTGTATAATTGAAAAATTGAGGAGAATGATCAAAGTGTTTGTATACAAAGACTAAAAAAAAGTCCCAGAATATTTAAAGAGCGGAAGAAAGAGGTCAAAGTGAAACAATCAACCCTGTCTGCTCTCATTTAAAGAAACACCCGCTTCACATTTGTACAGTTGATTATCTCAAAAGAAACATACTAGTGAGAATATGCTAAATCAACCATTCGTGAAAGAGAGAGAGAGATCAGCACCACGTCCCAAGAGATTCACATAACATGCCATTTATTCCCAATGTGCATAAACCATTAGCTAAGACATGAGAATATTTTACAAATACTTTAGATACCATGTAAATTATGTATAGTTATTTGTTGAACAGGAGATTGCTTGAACAGGAAATTAATAATAAAATATTAATTATGCCCAGTATGGTATATTGTGTTCTCCTGCTTAGAATTCATATAATAACAGGCTGCAATTCAATTTGATAATAATTTCCCTTTCTAATTTCTCTTTGAGTTTTTTATATACAGTTGATCATCCCACCCCAAGAACAAATTAAATCTGATCGCTTTGATCATTGAAAAAATAATTATATAGTTTAGTCTGTTTTGCTTAATAATGGTCATCCTTGTTTTATGACCTCTGCTTTTTTTTTTTTTCTTTGGTAAATCTATCCATTTGCATTGCTTTCATATGGAAATTTTATCTAATGTATTTTTGTATTGAACATTAGGGCTACATCACTTTAAAACCTTGAGAGGAAAACAACTAAACTGCTTTTAAGAGCAGCAACTTCAAACAAGTACCTCCAGTTGCTGTAAATGCTCTTTTGTCGAATAGCTTTCTATGATTTTACCTGGAATAAAGTGATTTGATTTCCCAGTTCCATTCATTAAAGCTACAGCACACTTGATTTGGTGAAAAGAAAGTGTGAGAGAGGGAGAAAAGAGAGTCTGTTTGCAAATCTGACATATTACTGTTGACTCCGAGCTGTCAGAGCTTTTCTGTTCTCTTCATTAACTCTGTCGTCACGGTGATAGTGTCTATTCAAAACATGCTAGTGTGTGTATATCTGCATGGCAGCAATAATTTATGACAACAGCAGAGCCTAATGAAGTCATAAGAGCTAATGCATATTCACCAGCAAAGGGCTGGAGCTGCAGACGGGTTTTTTTGCAGTTGCTGAGAGCCAGGCTGGAAAATAATATCTAGCAGGCCAGGAACCAGCTGGATTGGATTGTAAGATGTGAGGAATATTGTCATAAATAAAATGTTGATTTTGTTTTTAATACTATATAAACACACAAAAATGACTCCTAGTTTACAAAATAATATGTAATATAAGTTTTTAACATGTTACATTTTATATACGTTTTATATTAAAAATTAATGTAAATTGGAATGTGTAACATTTGAATTAATTTTATATTTTATTAATTTATTTTAATGTAAAAAAAATCAATGTTTTAGTGTAATGTTCTTACTGTAAATACATTTAATATTACTTAATTCATTCATTTTTCATTTATATATATATATATATATATTTAGATAATATAAATAAAAATATATATAGTTTTTGAGTTATATTTTAATGTAATGTACAAATAATTGAGTGTATTTAATGTTATATATATTATATATAATGTTTTATACATTTGCTTTATTTACAGTAATGATAAAAATACATTAAACAAATAATGTTTCAATGTTCAAATTCAGTAATTAAAACAAGATATATTTATTCAAACATTACATATTTATATTTAAATTAAAACATTACATATATTGCATTTTTACAATAATAATAATATAATTCATTTTCAGCATTGAAACTTTCACTTATAAAAAAGACATTTTAAGTTTTACAATTTGGCGATGCTGTGATGTAATAAACATGATGCTAGAAAAAAGGCTTTAAATTTGATGTGTGTTTACGAGTTATCGGCTCACGTCAGCGTGAGTTTATTGTACTGTGTATGTCATTCTATATGCATCGTCCAGCATCTCAGTTTTTCTCACACAGTCCAAATGTAATTTGTTCTGCAAGGGTGGTCGTTTCCTCTATCGCTTCATTTCCACAGCCCCCTGTGCAGTGTGACGGATGAGAGGTTAAGACGATCTCCTTACTTTGCCCACTCTACGTGTCACTTTCAGCACCCATTACGTGTGACAAACTGGAACATTTTGGTCTGCGGCACTCATTGACTTTTATGCAATGGCGGCTATTTGCTTTCTCTGTTCCCAGTTCGGATTGAATTTCACCTTCCCGGGGCCAAGACTCATGCAAGCGCAAAGTGTTTTGTATTAAGTGTTTAGTATTGAGTCATGACATTTTAACCATTCACCCCCTCCTTGTTATCCACAGGTTCGAAACACAGTCAACAGAATCAAAGAAAGAAGAAAAGCCCTAAATTTCTCTGTAAGTTCTCCCAGCTGGCATGTTTTCTTGAATACCAGAGGATTTCTTTATATAGTGCAAATCTCATAACGTAGAGTGTGTTTTGTGCATGTTTCGCCCCCAGCCCTGTTTCACACACCCACTCAGGCCACCTCAATCCAGCCAATGTCAAGCAGCAGCCCTGGGTTACATGTTTCTAATCCTGTGGAAGCTCGTCCCTTCACATTAAACTGTCAGGCCAGTATTTATATGTGAGGCTGCTGTTGACGGAGATCACTTAGCTTCACCAAAGCGGTTTAAAAGTAGTTAATAGACCCCCCCCTGGTGCACCACCTCACCTCCACCGACACTACGAGCGGTTCCTCTATGAATGGCCACATTAACTCTCCTCCGGGCTTGTCACGGTTTATGGCCTACGGCAGTTTGTCCCGCTCGGCCCTTGCCGCGCCACCAGGTCATTGAGAACGGAATGAGACAATTTCTAAAGGCGGATTGATTTTAGAATATGGCCCCCTCCCTCTTCCCTTTGACCCCCCTGACAGGCCCGACACCGTTAAGACTGGGACTTGTAAAAAACGACTGTGGCCCCAAACGCGAGTGCCAGGTAGCAGCTGATAAATCGTAGTGGGCCGTATTAGCACTGGGACCCTTTAGCGCTCTCTGGGCAATTTTCCAATTTTCAAAGTCCACGCGATGAGATTCGCCGGCCGCGTGTGGCGGATAGTTTCTTAGCTAATGTCGTTTTGCGTCATAAATCTAGAGGTGATATACTGTATCTCTCCGAATAGCTTTGGTGCTGGACAGGGTCCAGAATAGGATAGGAAAATGTACTCTTCTTTATTGGATTAGAGCAGTGGTCAGGGAATGTACTGACTTCCAATATAGTAGTAATAACGTACAAGATGTGCTAGATGGATGTTTGTTTGTTTTTTTCCTGAGGGTACCCTTACATTTTTGCAACTTATTGTAGAGGAATCTCATGTTTATTTCTTTAATTGTCTACCCAAGACCACCATAGCAACCACCTAGAATGCCCTGGCAACCACCCAGAGCACCTTAGCACTGTCCTAGCAACCACGCAGAACATCCTAGCAACTGCATAGCAACAGCTTAGCAACAACCCAGAACACTATCTATCTGTCTGTCTGTCTGTCTGTCTATCTATATGTCTGTCCTTCCGTCCGTCCATTTAATTTCATTTTGTGATGGTAATGGTGAAAATATTACATACTTCAGCTTTAAATCAGGCATGTAAATATGGTAGATCTGGATTTATTTGCTCTAGATCAGTGGTTTTCAACCTTAGTGATCCTCCAGGGGGGCCGCGAGATAACTTAAAATTAATTTAAATATATTATTTTAATTAATTAATTTAATTATTAATATGTTACATTAAAAAAGCTAAATTAAATTAATTAAAAAATACATTTTAAATAAGGCACCACCTCTCTCGTACGTATTCTGTGATTGTTTCGGTTCAGCCCAGGCCGTTGTGCTGCTGTGAAATACAGACTGAACGGTGGCTCAAAACGTAAACTCTCTCAGTTGGAAAAAGAAAACCAGCGTTGCTAAAAAGTATTGCAGTATTGATTCGGAAAGGAGGTGGGCCTTGGCGTAAAAAAGGTTGGGAACCACTGCTCTAGACTGTTATTCAGTGATTTTAAATGATGATGCATTGAGTGTAGTAATTATACAGGTTTCTCAAGGATCTTTCACTTTTCCAGTCTACATGTAAATAGTTACTGTAAATTACAGATAATGAATATACAGCATGATATTAAAGCCCCATTTGCTGAACATATGTAGCAGCTTATTAAACACCTCTCTCGCTCTCTCCTTCCCTCTATAGTTTCAGTACTTGCCGTTCTTGTTTATTCATGAGCCAGACCAATGCTGCCAGGGCGCTTTGTACCAACTGCCGCCTGACCCATGTGACCTCACACTTGTACGTACTGTGGCAGATTGCTTGAGAAAAATAAAGCTGTCAGTTGCACCGGCCAAATGAAAAACGAACGTCCTGCGATACTAGCAGGGTCTGGATCCCTGACAGCCCTGAAATATAGATATAAATTGGAAGCAGATTAGTTTTTTGATCCTAATTCAAGTTTTGACAAGATATAGGATGGAAAAGAGAGAGATCTAAACTACATATATGTGCATTTCCTGTTGTAAAATGTTCACACGTATGATTTTAAATGCTGGAATAGTGATGTAGGTTATGCATTTACTGCTTTCTGAGAAAAAATGAACGTCTTCAGAAGCCTTCTTAACCAGGGCTGCATGTCAAAGCCCATTATATGTTATTGTGTGATACGAGGGGTAAGGCTGTGGGTGTTGATGTCAGATCTAGTTTACATTCCTGTGAGACTTCTATGGGTGTTTATTTTGCAGTACTTCCATACATGTCTGTGTACTTTTTGGTTGTGTATTGTGTAATGCATGACTTCTTAGCTCTCAACCTTTTTTTAACATTAGTTCCTGTTGCTTTTCTTTAATCAGTCTTTTATTTTTTATTATTTAGAAATAATAGAGGCATTTTCATTGGTGATCTTAAACTTTTGTACCCCATTCTGTATTGATGCACTTGTCTTCACTTCCTTTTTCTCAGAACTGCGCCAGTTCCAGGCCCTCCAGCTCAATGGCCAGTTCTCGGCCGGGCAGTTCTCCAGTGCCAGGTGTTTTGGATGGGCACACAGTCACCACCAGCCACTCCAGTAGCTCCTCAACCCACAGCGACAACATCACCCAGAGTTTCGACAAAACGAGTGAGTCGTTGGTTTATTTATTTATCAACGTCAAAAAATGAATCATCTTTGCAAGGGCTGATTGGCCAGCTAAGATGATGTACATGTATATTTGGGTTTGTGCATATATGTGTGTGTATTTTCAAATGGCAGTGTGTTTATATAAAGCAGAGCTTTAAAAATCTGTCCTAAATTATGGCGAGAGGAAAAGTAGCGATTGGCAAAGAAGCTGAACTCTAACATGACAGGCCTGTTCTGGAATTGTAACATTCTCCAGACCCAGAAAAATGACGGGCTTCAATCGCCTTCTTTGACCCCAGCATTTCAGGTCTGAATCGTAGTAATCTCAAAGGGTGCTCAAGCAAATGAGAGATTTCATAAAGAGAGAAGGGAGGGATTGAAGAGTCATTTTACAGCTCTTTTTAGTACTTCATCCTGGTTGGTCAGTCTATAATATAACTGCTATATTAGCACACTGTATTTAATTCAATTATTAAAATAAAGTAATTAAAATGTATTAATTTAATGATTTTATAAATAAAGTAAGTTTATACCCTGTATTTACTTTACTATATTGATACTCCATATTTATTTAATAAAAATAAAAGTAATTAAATTGATTTAAATGAATACTTTTTTTATTAATTTAAGAAAACATACATATTTACTTTACTAAATTGATAATCCATATTGAATTATATAATTTAAATGATTAAAATCAGTTAAATTAATATTTTTACTTTACTACATTGATACTCTGTATTTAATTAAATAAAAATTAATTAATTAATAATATTCAATTAAAAATTGTAATCAAAAATTATTTTAATTTACTTTTGAAACTCTGTGTCCTTTTTTTTCCCTCTGGCTTAGCTTTTCTTGCACAAAAACCTGATTAATCATGACATGGCCAATCAGAGAGCAGAATCACACATGTGCACTAATTCATATAGATTGGCAGCTGTTATTATCCAGCCCATTACTCAAGGTGAATTCACTCTGAGAGGAATGAAATGGCAGTTTTAGCTGGCGTTGTGCATGCAGACCATATGCATATGCAGAAGGGGCTGTCCCATGCATTTGAGCGATGCAACTAATCATCTTGACGAGACTCGCCCGGACTCTCACCGTAATCGGTTGCAATGCAAGCCATGATTGAATATTTGTTTTTAATGCAGTGCAATTTTTTAAACCAGTCAACCAGCCACACGACTAAGTGCTAAGAAGAAAGGTATGTATAATGTAACCAAGAGGGAGAGAGCCGCTCATACACACATGAGCCCAACTGTGAAAGGCCTTGTGTTGTAACAAATAGGGCCAAACCCACAATAAATGCTGCCGTATGTCCTGATTGTGTATAACTGATTGTTGTGTCTCTTCCATTCAAGGTCAAGTAATTCTTAAAGCCGAGCGAGCATGAGAAAAAGCGTTTTATGTTCACTTTTGATCAATTCATGTCTTTTCCTCCTTAGAGACAAAGGTTTCAATCCACCAATTATGGCAATAAGAACATGCTATATGCATAAAGGAATCAGGAAAGGACAAGTGTTTATGGAAAAGAGAAGCACAGCAAAGGAGTTTTGACTAAATGTAAACTATGAAGTCGTATATGTATCGATACTGAAATATCTGAAACGTTACAATACTCCTTTTCTGCAGTATCGATACACCGATACCAGCTCTCACTCTCTCTTCTCTCTGACAGCGAACTGACACACACCCACCTCCTGTCACTCACTCGTCTCATTCTCTGTTGAATACTGCTTGTATTATGCATCATTTTTCTCATTCCCTCAGATTTCGTACTCACACCAAAAGCGTGTGCACCACTTATCTATAAAAGTAAAATAAATCGTACATATGTACAAAACTATTGTTATACTTTGTTCTCAAATTGTTAATGCTAACAACATCAGCATTGCGTGACTACATGTCTTTAGTGTGTGTTAGCGTTACCTGTAGATTTTTTTATTTCTGTACAGACTAATCTCTAAGGTTAAATTGTCATACCATACAATCTGCCATCAAAATGATAAGTTTAATTATTCCAGCTGCTGTGAGAAAAGGCTATAAGTGATCAGTCACCTGCCACATCCTCACATGCGATATAGTCTACTAGCTGGGACTCCTTCTTTATGTAAACAGACGTGACGTAATGACACAAAGACAAATGGCGGCATGCTTGAATTTCCCACGGAAACCCAACAGTACCTATTTTTTTTATAAAACATTATTACAAGCTTACCATTGTAAATCGGGCTAAGGTAAGGTGATAGTTTTGAACACTGACTGGTTATGTACTTTTGATTGATTTTGGATAATTTTTAACCAAAAAAGTTAAGGACTGCAGCTTTAAAATGTATTGTAGGAGCTACTGTTACTTTTACTGTTCTTATTATTGCTCTCTCATATTTTATCTTTAATGTAATAGCACAGTGAATATTTAGAATAGGGCTGCACAATTAATCAAATTTCTAATCACGATTACGATGCCACGATTTCGTAATTGTTCAAAGGCGCAATTACAAGGAGAAATATCCACTTACGTTATTCTGCGTGTTTAAGAGGTGTGTTATGAGCTTGTCGCATTGTGAGAGGCGAATCATGACTAATTCAGAATGTAAAAGGTCTAACCCAGCACAAAAGGAGCTATCAGTGATGTAGGTGTATGCTGATATGTCAAACGCACGCGAAACACCAGCACCCGCCATTTTCAAAAAGCCGTGTACACAGCCTATATATTTACTCCACGAACTAACTCTACAAACATAAAAAAAACAGTGATAGATCGACCTCTGAACTGTACGCTAAGGAGAAAATCCAGGGCGACTTTGAGCAGACCAAGCGAAACATGATTATGTATTACTGCTAAGCTAGTGACATTGAGCATCAACCACACGGGCACGGCAAAAGCCAATACTGTTTCATATACTGTCTACTTTCTTTGTTTAACAGTTCTATCTAATAACGTGTTAGACAGGACTGTTAAACAGATCGTAAACTAATGAAGACGGAGAATGTGAGCACTGTGCGCTCAGGATCTGTCTGAACTGTTCTCAGCGCCGTCAAAATAAAAGTAACAACAACAAGCGCGGTTTACGTCACTTCAGGCCCTAGGGGAACATTAGTTCTCGGGGAACCACACTAGTGGCAAAAGCCCCTATTATTATACTATGCATATGTTGACTTTTTTATTATTATTAATTAAAGAAGAAACCAAACCAATATATAGTTGACATCTGAGGTTTAATGCTATAGAAAAACAATAAAAAATTGTTTTCAGATTGTTGTTTTTTATTTTTATACAAAAATATGGTATGCAGTTGCTTCAAGCAATGGTATAAAGCTATTCAATACATCATTCAATGTAAATTGTGATCATCGTAATTAATAATCGCAATTACAATTTCAAGGGAATAATCGACAATTGTGATTTTTGTCATAATCGTGCAGCCCTAATTTAGAGCTGCTCCAGCAGGGCTCAACAACAGTGATTTTTTTTCCCTTGTAAGGGTGAACTTCCTACAGGGGTTCAGGCTGTAGGGTTGCCGAGCGACTAAAGAAACGTTATCAGTGAGATGGCAAAAAACTGTACATTTCTTATCCATTCACACCCACTGCAACTTATACCAACGATGGAAATAAGCGCAGTTACAATAGCAAAATATGTGGGAGAGCGTTGCTATAGTGTGACAATATTGTATTGCAATAGGGAGCACATTAATGTTACTAAAAATCAAAACTAGTTAGCACGTCATTTGTAATTGAAATGGTTTAATGACAATATCTTATTATGGTTACACTTAAAATAATTACATATGATAAAATCATATACCGTACCCAGCATGTATGTAAAAAGTTACCTGAGAGATAGAGAGTGTGAAAGAGAAAGAGAGAGAGAGGGCCAGAGAGGGCCCAAGAAAAGACGCAGAGAATGAAAAGAGCCAGAGCAACAGTTACGATCTTCTTTTATCCCTTCCTTGACCATGTGACTGAAACCCAAACGTGAAACATTCAAACTGACCAATCAGGAAATTAAAACTTCCCCCACTGTACTAAAGGTGTGACAATTTGTAGACTCCCAATGTACACACATTTTGGCCTACAGGGCTTGATCACTATCAACACCTTTGTCTTCCAAATGGCCCTTGTAACAAGAGAGAGGGGGTTGAAACAGTAAAGCAAATGTCTTTGTTCATTTTAAAATATCATATAGATATTTTCAATCTTACACTCTACTGGTCTGGTTGGTCCAGTGGTTAAAATTTTTAGATACCAGTGAAACATCACAATTTTTGGCTATAGAAATTGAATAAAGTAATCAAATGTAAAATAACACTGCATAGTGTTAAAACACTATGTAAATGTATTCACTGTATAAAATAAATTTAGATTAATCATTATTAAAGTTATAAAAAGTATAAAAGTAATTTAGTCAAGTTCAGTGAGTTTCTCTTTGTATTTTGTAGTTAGATTAACATTTAGGACAAAGACAACAGTAGGAATATTAGGCTGCTGTCACTTTAAGAGTTGCTTGTATCTAACATACTGTTACACATACATTTTCTTTCTCAACTGCTTACTTTCACTTAAAACATAACCGACTATGTTTCACAAGCATATTTGCCTATATGGGCATTTTGACATAATTTTGTGTGAATTTGTTTATTCAAGCGCAGGAAGACATGAAAGAGAACTCATTTTAAAAGGCTATTCGCACAAAACATCATGTGATTACTGTACCGCCTTCCTGTAATAATGTAGGGTACAACTCATACCTAAATCACATAATAGTTCATGTTTTTACTTGCACATACAATTTAGTTTAAATCCAAATGAGTAATCAAGATCAGCAATAAAGAGCATGCAACAGAAGTGCGCACCCTCTCTCTTTACCGTGCCACTGCGCGCTTAAAGGGGACATCGGATGCCAATTTCCACAAGTTAGTATGATTCTTTAGGGTCTTCATGAAAAGTCTATAACATACTTTGATTAAAATTTCTTAATGGTTGTGTAAAAAAACACCCTTTTTACCTTGACAAAAACAGCTCACAGCGAGCCATTTCAGTGCATGTCCCTTTAAATGATAGTGAGCTACTATTCACCCCACCCCTATCTTCCGTGGGCAGGCTGTAAACACTATTTGGCAGGTATTGCACTGAACTCACCATTTTTATTTATGCAGTTATAAATGCTCAAAAACTATTAAAATACATGTTATCTTTACATAAAATGTACACAGTTTGTAATAAGACAATCACCTTAATGCATTGTTCATTATAAATGTGCAGTTATGAATTACAGTGAGAAGGTTCTAAATAGAAATGACGACATATATGTTTGTTCGACTGTATTATTTTGATAATGAACAAGCTGCGATGTCACGTTTGCAGCGCTATGTTGAGGCGCCGGCGCGATCAAACAGCAGTCTTTGCAAGGGACTTGCCTCATCGTCGGTTCGTGGCCAGGTCAGATTATGTCAGAGTTTGTTGGAAAATCATATCACACTGCTCAGACATTCCACAACCCAACAAACGCAGATTAAACATGTTCAGTCGGGTGAAAACAAACTCCGACCAACGGCAACAGACGCAGACAGGGGTATCACACGCGTATCACACTATCTGCTTCTCATTTCGGAGACTGCGTCCTGATCCAACAAACTCCAACAGACGTGTTTGTTGCCGTTTATCTGTGGGGTGTGAATTGGCCTTTAACTTTAGCCGCATTCCTCGTGGAACTTGCTAACTAACTAGCACATGATTAGGAAAGGCGATTTGCAAAGATTCATAAAAAAAAACCTATACTCACGTCTTCTGGAGGTGAAGCTGGATCACAAAACAGTTGTACTGATCCATCCATCTGGAACTTTTTAGCAAAACCTGCTTTGTACTGTCCCTTGTTCAGAAAGCTGTCTGGTGTAAAGTGATTCACACAAACATAAACACATATAGGTAGATCGGGGGCGTATTCCCTTCAAAAACAAATTAATCCACTGCGTCTTTAGCAGCTCAGCTGTTGGGAGTAAATGATGACTGCTATGTTCATTCTTATATCCAACAACAAAACACCTCAGCTGCTTAGGAGATATTCTTGTCTACATCTGAGTGGCATCGAAACAATGGCGGACTGTTTACAGCTAACTCAGAGTGGGTCTAAGCTAAAACGGTAGTGTCCATCAACAGTCGTGGGAGGAGCCTGTGCATAATGACGTCACTTTGCCAAGAATCTGAGAACGGCTTGATTTGACAAAGTGCTTAAGATTTGTGGGGATTACAAAAAAAGCACTGGGTCGATTTTTATCATTATAGGGTGAATGTGTAGACACACTGCCAACACACATTTAAGTTTAAGCGCCATGTAAAAGTGAATTTTGCATCTGATGTCCCCTTTAATCCACTCTGCCTGTTTTTCTCTTATCAGCTGCACACAGCAGCTATAGTGTGAATATTTAATTTGTTTTATCGTCTGTTAATTAGATACATTTACTTCATAGATATCCTTCTCTGATATCTCCATTGTGCTCTGTGTTTGCTCTGTTGTCGTGTTTCTTTGTCTGGAAGCAAACACTACACACTGCGTGGTATCAGTTGTTGGTATCGAAGTACGAGTACAAGTACACAAGCACAGTACTGGTGCATCCCCTACTAGACAGTACTATTTTGTATGCTTTCGTCCTTCCTCTCCCTCTCTTTTGCAGCCTTTTGAATAGGTGACCTCAAGAATGGAAATACAAGTCAATCTAAAGGCTGTAATTCTCAAGGGTTAACTTGAAAAGCTTGATAAAAGCAGAAAGTTAGTTTCCATGCTCATTTTTAGTTGTAAAACATTCTGTAAGACATGCTGAAGGAAGACGTGACACATGAAGTGACACAACTGACTCTGGTAGCTCACATGACAGTAACATGGCGGATGTAATACATCCAGATTACATTCATTCTATGTACATATAAAAGTAACTGCTCTTATAAATACTTTCTGTTTTGTTTTATATATATATAATTTGTTTTATTCTTTGTATATATTTATGACAGTAAATTTTTCAACTATTTTTATATTCCTTTTTATCAGTTGTTGCAGGGCAAATGGCATCAGAGATTGTCATATTGCTTGAAATGAAACTTTTACATGTCTTAAATTATTAGTCAGACTATGGTTGTGCCAGTAATTTGTTGTTACATTCCTTCATTTTCAGCTCTTCAAATGAAAGTTTATGTTTGGTGTCACAACAAATTATTGTATTTCAATCTCTAAAGAAATGCCATAATTTGTTATTGCATACCAACATGCAACGTAACGCAGCAGTGTGTGATTCTGTGTTACAAGTGGATCTTTAGCAAAGTTGAATCCATCTGTTGTCATCCCCACCTCCCTCTCCTACATACACTCACAAAGATTGACAACATATGACCTTGAAAGCTGAGTTGTCTGACATTTTATATAAGATGTTTGTTGTTTGTTGTCCCAAATGAAGACTGTGCCATTTGATTGTACAAGCTGAATACACAACTGCATATTGTTCGTATAAATACCCAAATATACAGATTACAAAAATATGGTAGTGGTTAGATAGCTGTTTACATTTCTCTCTCTGAGGGGGAAAAAAAAACATCCCATTCTCACTTTTCTCATTTTTAACTCTTTATTTCCTCTGATAAAGCTACTTGTGATCATACTGTCTGGATGATTGTATGCAACTGATTTACTTTAAATAGAATATTTAAAGTAAATCAGGAAAATGCATACAACCAGTCAATACCTATTGAGTAGACATGAGAAAACAAATCTATTTATAATTCAAACCTGTGTGTCTTTGTGTATCAGTGTGTGTGTTGCCATGAGTGTCAGAGATAACAAATTGTAAGGAAAACTTGAATTTGTATCTGCTTAGGATCCTGGCTGCCTTATACATATGGCTTCAGGTTTTGTGGTAATAGGATCTTTGATAGATGGCAGCCCTCCTTAGTCTCCCATTTTTTAAAAGATATTTATTTATTAATCTGTCTATTTATTCAGTCAGATCATCCCCCGCGGGGTCACTGTCACAAACCACCTGCATCAGTTTTTTTCTGCTTTTTTCATCCTTTGCTTTATAGTTCATATCCAAAGTCACTTATGCGAATCTCAGTTGGCCGAGCGTCATCCTTCCGCCCACAGGCTAACGGAGGGTATGTTTTCCATCTCATCTCTCATCTTGTGGGCCGAGGCCTTCCTCCATCTCTCCACCTCTTTTCTTAATTCTCGACACATGTCAAATGGAAGCGTGCCCTTTAGTCTTCTCATGTGTATGGAGATCTGACAGCAATTCCCCCATATTTATATTGCAAGCAAAATGCTCCTGGACTTATAAGGAGACGTGTGTCAGTCTACTCATTTAAGTTTTTACATTCAGATTCATTCTTCTCGTTCATTCAGGTTGCCCCAGTTCCCAGTTGCTCCAATTTGAGAATTTTTTTTTTGTCCCCATTCTAGACAAGAACTCTGTTTCAAAATCGGGCTATATATGTATTAATATATAATATCTAATTAAATACACCATTTGTAATAATACAATTTTATTTACATGTAATATTGTAATTGTACCTAATATTTTGTGCTAGTGTGTGCTGATGTATTAGTGTATATAATCATTAGCTTAGCAGCATGCTCACATCATGCATACAAACTGTGATTGTTAGTCAGGTTGAGTGTTCTAAGGAGCGTTTTTGTGTTGCACCAATAACCGTCATCTACAGAGACTTGTTTTAAAACAACTTCTATTACGAGTTTTGATTATGGTTAGCATGGTTCCTTAGAAATTAGCTGCCTGTAAAGATATAGGCAGGTTTTGAAACTGAGCTACAGAGCTTATGATGAATTGGTATTCAAATGAGTTTTGTGAAATTGTTGTACACCCACCCCATTTTGCGCTAAGTCCTCAAAGATCACAATCTCCAGTTAGACACAATCTTTCAGTGCCATGATCAACTGTCCAAACCACTGTCCAATCTGCCATCTCAGGTAAACACCCACCAGGTGTCACTTAATCCCGATTTTGACGCCAACTAGACCTTGTCCCTTTAGGGGTGACCTCAAACTCATCGTGTCACACTCCTAGTCCTCTGAGAACTCCCCAACAAGAATCATGGAGGGGGGCTGTTTTTAAAGGGTCGTGAGGGGGTTGTAAAGGTAGTATGAGTTTGAGCATCGGGGTGGGGGTGACAGCACTGGAAACCAATGGTGCATCAAGACAGTTCTACCCCGCCACGGTGGCCATAGATCAGGGCAGGGCTGCTGGCGGACCGGGTGAGGGTGACAGGGGAATAACATCCCTTTCTCCTCAATCGACAGGGCCCATAACTCCTGCCTCCCCAGGGACAGATTGAGAAAGGCAATAGCCAGGGGCTGTGAAGCAGAGATGCTTGGCAGAATTGAAAGTTAAAGAAGCAGGAGCGGAATATGTTTTTTTTTTTTTTTTTTCCCCACACACTTGTGCCTGCTCTTTTTTTTTTTTTTACCACTCTCTACTGAGGGCAACATTTGTTTCCCAATTTACCTAGAGTGAGTCTGAAGCTTCCACTACGTACTACAGCATTATGTTTTTCACGCAATTTGAATGCATGCCTGAGGACATAGGAAAAGCATCTCCCATCGGGAAGTGTACTTCCGCGGCATCCCTTGTTTTGTTTGCTGGCATGTAGACCGTGACGCCTGCAGGGATAGTGCTGTGTCAGGACCGAAGCAGTGTCTCTGCAAGAGTGCCAGACTCTTGCCCCGGTAGCGACAGATTTTATAGCCTGATCAATTTCCCAGTGGCTTATTGAATGTCTTTTAAATGGCTTTTTTATTTTCAATTATAACCCACTGTGTCTCGCCTGCCACAATGGGCCAACATTTGCACTGGCGGATAATTTAAAACCCTACTTTAGGAAATTATGCATTTTATATTGCCTAAATTTACAATCCCCTACCCAGTGCTGGTGTAGCGACAATAAAAGGCAAAGTAACCAAATGGATTTTTGCATATGCGTTAGTAAGTATTTGTTTGCAGCTAACTGGCGCATCCAAGGTGGACACCACTGATGAACGAGGTACGTGAAACGTCCATGTTTATAGAGATTTATTTGCTTATTAAATTGAACTTGCTTTCAGATGCCGTTATGAAGTTGATGGAAGCAAACGCAGATTGAAGTACCACTGGCGAATGACCCAAAGTTAGACAGGTGCATCGAAGTGCATTCCCAACCAACCATCTCTCCCCTCCTTATCCCCAGCACGCGAAGCAACTTGAAGGTGAAAGAAGTGCTCACCGGAGCTCATTGGAAAGTAGAAATGACAGTAAATTTTTCAGCCTCCCTCTCCCTCGCTCCTCCATGAGATGGGAGATCTTGTTATAGCAGTCAGGATGAGAGGGGGTCAGGGCAGCAAGCCGGCGTGCGCCTGTTGATGATTGAGGAAAAGAGGAGTAAATTCATTCTGCTCTCGGCACTTTGTCAAGTGCCAGTAGCTTACCGTTGAGAGCCAGTCACCCATCACCATGTTACGACCTCAGAGGTCAGCGGCGAGCCATAAATCAGTGAGGAGAGAGGTTGCGGTGATGCTGCAGAGCTGAAGAGAGCTGATGCGACTATTGCCTTTGCAGTGCCGACCCCCCCCCCCCCCCCCCCTCCCCACCTTTTCCACCCTTTCCACCCTTTATGAAGCTGAGGAACCAAGGCCTGCATAAAAATGAAGCCCAGCCTTTTACCACGTGTTGCTGCGTGGAGTGCTGAACACCCAGAATAAAGTCTTTGTACACTTTTATCCTGTTTTTTCTTGATTAGATTGTTTATCGTGACGTGGGCTACTCTGTGAGCGCCGTCATTCTACTCATGCAAAGTATTGATTTCTGTTCTATAATAAAGGATTTCATAAATGACATTGTTTTTGATTACTCGCGACAAACCTCCTTAGAGTATTAATTAAAACGGCAGCAGATGTGCAGGTGTGGGAAATCATTAGAAAGAGGCCCCAGTCTGTGAACATTTCGCTCTCCCAGCATGCAATAGCTCTGCATGGCAAATAGGACGCCTGAGAGGGAAAGCGTACCTCACAAGTTCATCTTAAGAACAAGTACATAAAAAACACAAGCATGTACATTAAAAAAGAGACATCAATCCATTCATCTGGACTTCGTCTTGGATGTTTTTTTGTCTCCTGCCAATGAAATTCTGCTAATTTTTCATGCTGAAACTGTAGAACAGTACACGCGAGGTACACGTGAATTGTTTTGCTTGAACAAGGTTGTCAAATTTTCGACAGAGCTGCGTTTCCAACACTTCGACTGGACGGTTCCAACTTAAACAATGAAGGAACGTCAATATGACGGTTTCCACTATTTTTTGACGTTAATTGATATATCATGGAATTATCGATTTCTTAGGCACCCATGTGCTAGCATTTTTCTCGGGCGCACTGGGAGAGAGCACTAGGAAAGGGGATCTGGTTGGTCAGCTCCTGCTTTCAATATTTGCTTCTATTAAACTGTGATTATCCTGCAGTGCCTGGCTTCTCTCAAAGTTAGAGAGAGCAGGCCAAGACAACACAGTCAGATTTTTCCAGAAAGTAAAAACTTCCTGACAACTCTGAAGGTTTACCAGGTCTTCTGAAATTATTGAATACCTCATGTCAGCTTATGTTGAGGTATATATATCGACATTTGCAGATGTAGAAACTGAAATTAGCCTGAGAAACTTTTTTTAAAGACATTTTCGATTACTCATTTCTCATTAGTCCCTCATACAGTACGACCTCACAGGACTGATATGTAGTCAATTTTAATACCGTATATGTAATTTAATTTTAATTTATTTTATATATGTTATTCAGGGGTACAGGAAGTAGGGGTGCTGGGGTGCTGCAGCACCCCCTGTTTTCACAGGATTGTAAATGCAACTTAATTTTTTGTTCATTTACATTTATTCATTTTTAGCATTTAGTCATTTATTTGTAATGAGCATTTTTAAGTGGGCTATTAAAAAAGTGTTATTTATATGCTGCATTATGTTTTTTTTTCTCCGCTCTACTCCTGAGTGCAAGTCTTAGTGTTGTGCAAGGTTTTCTGTGTTCATTTTTTATTAGCTGTATCGGCTCTTTTATTGTATATGACAGTGTATACAGCTTAATAACCCTTTTATTTAAAGCAGGAACCTGTTTTGACCAAAGAGCCATTAATTTTTTTAGCCATAAATTACTTTTTTCCAAAAAATAATATATTAAATAAAAACATCTTCCCGCACCACTGATGTTATTTATTATTGGTGGTTTGCTTTGTTAATACACTGTTTTTTAGCACAGATGAAGCCCAAAATATACGTAATTTTTTGACATGGATGCTTCGTGTACACATACAGCTGAATGCACAACTTTAAAAGTCCAGTCCATTTGATAGTGTGCATGAACCCAGAAGGTTGACACATGCAGACTGGAAAATTTCAACCTTGTCCAGTGTCTGATCTATTTCTCTACAAAAAGTTTTTAATGATAAAAATGGCTTTGTACTAGTTTAAACCAGAGTTTCATGTATTTCTAAATTTTCTCACACAAGCAGTCTTTAGCATGGCTGTCTGTTGTTGTTGCATATCCAGTGGTTTGTTGTTGTTCCGTTTCTTTTTCAACTGAAACAACGGACCAGGGCAGTGTTGCCACCTTGTATACAAACTAATTAGCAAAAAAATTCAAGGCACATATTCAAGCTGAGCATACAGAGTATGTGTGGTATGTCTGGCTGCTTGCGTACCAACATGTTATTATGTATTATGTCACACTATATGCATGCACTAGCGCAGTGTTTCTCAACTGGTGGGTTGCAAGACCGTTTTGAGTGGGTCGCAGAGTGTGCAATCAATGAAACATCAACAACAAAAAACATAATACTAAATGTTTTTCTGATGCAAGACTTTTATACTGAAAGACGTGTGTGAAAGCGGTTGAAACGTCTGTCAGATGAAGTTTAAGTTAGGAGTTGTTGTTTTTTTTGTAGTATCTGCGGCCAGATGAGAGTTGTCAGGCTATGTCAGTGGCATTATTCTAACATTATTTTTGTAACTTGTTAAGAAATGAAAAGTCTCTCACCCAAAAACAAACTTTAATGACCTGTCGGACATCATACTGTGCTCGTAGCGCGCACTCTTCAATTGCACGTACAAATGTGGAGGCGTGTGCTGTATATCACTTTACTAAAGCACAAAAGAAACTACGAGTATACGACGTCATAGTAACATTGTCAATAAGTCATGAAATAAAAGTAAAGTATCAAAAAAATCACAACTGGTATATCATGTCTTAGCTGGGAAGGATTTGCATACAGGTTCTTGTGTGTGTCAACATTTTTTTTTAAATAAATTTGCTTTGTTTTTTTTTTTGTTTTTTTAATTGTAAAATTGTATATATATATTATATTCAGGTGTGAGCCTGATTGCAGTGAATTGAACAGATGGTGCAGAGCTAAATTCGTCTCTGGGTTTTACACTCTGTGTATCTTTAGCTGTTTACCTCAGCTGGTACTGTTTTATCAGGACTACTTTGAGATCTTGGGCCAGTGTTGAAACCTTGAAGTTTCTAAAGTGCTGATGTAAAACTGCCAATGAACCATGTCTTCAGAAAATAACAGGCCAGAACGATGGCAGATGGGGGAGTGTTTTAGAAACCTGTTTGGAAACAGTCTTTTTTTGCTATTGCATTTAGCGCCTTTCGTAGGATCCTCCTTTTTGTTTATTTTTACAGCACGTTTCATGTCTCAGTTTAGTTAAAAATTTTTTTTTGCTATTTGTAACTGTGGAATGGAGTGTTTTCTCACGTTTTATTTGTCAAAGAGTCACTTAAAATTTCAGAACAGCCTGGAGAAGCTAAGCTTCGTATTTCTGAACACACACGAACACTTCCACAAACTCAGTTAAGAGACGCTTGACACATCAGAATGATGAACTCCTTGAATGCACTGACCTCTCTCCTCCAGACGCCCCTTTCACCCGCCCTCTCTCCTTACAGCCCTTCGTCCCTCCATTTCCACCCATGTAGATGAGACAGAGATAGATGAAGGTATTTCTGATGGGCAGCCATTTCATAGCAACACACCAAATGAGTTCTGGCTGCCCTGACCCACCTTCCTTTGCTGGAGATTAATCCTGACGTAGAGCACTTTCCGACCATGACAGTTTTGTGTGGGGACAATTCTTTGGGGACAAAATTGGGTTTACTTAACTAAATCTGATAAAACCGTAGAAGTTCACACATACAAAGAGATCTGTTACTTCTGTACTGTAAAGTGAAGCCGAGCTCTCATACGTCTGCTCCACTTACACAAATTGACTGTTCTTTGTATGTGGAAGTCAGTGATTGTTTATTGTGAAGGATAAGCTTAGATAGTGCTTATCTGACTTCTCACTTCAATAATAAGTGACTCTTTAATGAAACAGTAGCACTGGAAACCACCTGACGCACAAAGCTTGGTATGTATTCAGGACATGCTGCTCACAGGCCTGATGACTCAATGCGTATTATGAAGTGCCCCCAGATTTATGGGCGCACAAAGACCCCACCAATTGGTAACTGAGCCATCTGGGATGGGAGGCAAAGATTGTGCTCATCCCTACAGTACTATCATAGCATCTAAACACAAGTCGGCCATAAATTTGAGGAATTTATGCCATATAGATGTTGTGTGTTTTTTTTTTTCTGAGGGCATTTGATAAAGGTTTTAAAAATATAGCTTGTACTATATCGATGTGCAGTGAAATATTATAGTGCACAATGGATTGTTTTGCTCTTATGGCAAGACAGTCGAACAGAAGAGTTACATCCAGTTTGATAAGCATTTTCTAATTTGCAAAGTGTGTTTATTTGTAACATCTTGCAAATTTTAACCACAAATTTTTTGTTTGCTGCCTTTCTGGGTCATTGATTAATTGACTGTCATGTGACTTCACAGGGCATCTGTCCCTCCTCTGTGTCCATGACAACCTGAATAAAGACCTGCGATGTCCTGACACTGGTGTCCACCTCTCTGGACAGGTAAGGCTTCACGCCACTTCTGCGCCCATTTATCAATAAGAATCCAAGGTTATTTGACATCTGAAAAGAAAATCAATTTGCTTCCTCATTGACACTAAAATGATACCAAACCCTTTGCCTGAGTTAAAAAATGTGTACTAGTGCCAACAAATATTTTGTTTTTACTTTTGTTTCTTCTCATGTAATGTTGAAGTTACCTTGAAACTAGTCAAGCTACACACTACTCCATTTAAAATGGTGCTAAAGTGAGACTGCCTTTGTTGTTTGTTGCAGTTTGCAGCATTATTGTGGTGTTTCGTTCTGAAGTTTGTCCCTTTTAAAATTTTGTACCAGTTTTTATACCAAAGCCCCCCACAAATGAACAAATTGGTTTATTGAATGATTCACTGACTCACTCATAAAGTACAAACATAATGCTGTAACCTGGGTCAATGAATCAGTCAACAAAACTGAATGAATCCTTTTTACTGAACTGATTCAGAAGAGTCACTGGGATGAATTAAAATACTGACCACAAGTTACTATCAAAAACCACATATATTTCAGGTTGGAATTTTTTTTAGATAATTATTGGTTCATATATAACATCAGATTACAATATATAAAACTACTTTTTCTAGCACTGAAGTAGCATTTTAGTTACTCTTCAATGTTGGCAACCTGTTATTCATTTGAAGTGTCTTGAAATCACTAGGATGGTAATAAAAATAAATAATACATAAGAATAAAAAAATAAGAATAAATGAATAACATAATTAAGAACAGTATTCACTTAAAACGTGAGGAACATGAGAAGAAGCAGAGTGATCATCAAAGACAGCAGCCCTCTGGTGGCCGCCAAAAAAATGTCTGTATCTCTAGTGTCAGACTTGTAGTACACTTAACACACTTTACATTTGATTCTGATTACAAATTCCTAAAATGACTTCTCCCTGATTACATCACTTCACATATTTTGTGTTCGTTTGGGTGGTCTGAGAGATATTGTGTTTCGGATCATTGCTTTTTGCTTACTGTAAACAGAAATCTAATACCACAATTTAATTCACACTTGAGGCTTTACATGGAAATGTCCAGATTCCCAGAGGTGGGAATCAGTTTGAAGTGTACACAGTGCATGAAGCACCTCATCAAAGTCGCAGGCCTGGGCGCGCACATGGCGGTTCCACATTGAGAAGTGAGGAGAGGAGGGCGGGGTTTGTTAATAATTGGCAGTTTAGTGTTAACCGGCATTGTGTCATACAGTGACGCATCTCATGATGCAAGAGTCATGATTACTTTCAGCTGTGAGACGGCAGCCTGTTCACACTCATATCCGATCAGATCTCCGCCTCTGAGATCTCCACATATTGATCCCATTTGACTTTAAAATCCTCTTTGGAGTTTCTTTTGACTCTCTTGCCTCACTGTTTTTCAGTCAAGTTGTCAGTCTCTGCACCCCTTCGCTAATGTTTATTATTTTCTTTTGCCTGTTCAATAGTTTTTTTGTTTTGTTTTTCGTTTACTTTTTCAAACAGGTTTTCTTCACCCATTAGCTAATGTTGCTTTCTTTTTTTCTTTTTTTTTTTTTCTTTTTTTTAGCTGTGCTTTTTGTCTGTTGTTTTTTAATTTATTTACGTCAAACATTATTTAATTAATTTATATTATTTACTATTTATTTGGTTTTGGTGGTTTTGATTTCTGTTGCTTTCAGTTGTTTTGCTTTGCTTTTTGTTTTTCCAATCAGGTTTGCCAAACACTTTACCCCTTGGCTGTTGCTCTGTCAAGATGCTTATAAATAGAGAATTATCGATTTGTTTTATTTATAATTTTTTATTTTATTTTACATAGCTTTTCCTTTAGTGAAGATTTTTAGTTTACGACTTTTTAAAAGTATTTATCACAGCACTATTTGACCCAGAGGAGGACTGGCGGACAGGCAAGTATGCTCTTATATGTAATAAGAGCACTTTCGTCCTTATTGCACTGTACCAGGTGGCCCAATCACCAACCCTTGAACATGGACTACAGCTCTTCTGGAACCTTTGTGAACTTCCGCCAGTGTGTCAATCACTAAGTGAGTGGCAGGGCTTCCTGTTTTGGCCGTGTGAGGTTACACATCCTGGCAGGGGAGCTGCTGTCAGCCACAGGACCTCGTGCTAGTCGTGTCTCCCACACACACACTTGTTCAGCCCCATGGGAATCTCCTGACTTGCAGGCTCATGACACACCAGCGGAGGTGCTACACTGATTCCTGTTTTACTTCACACCTGCACAGTGCTGTCAGGACTCCTTCCCCGGCCACACGAGAGGTCATTTATTCTTCAGTCAAAGCTAATTAAACATTTTTTGTGCCAAAAGAACATAAATGAATCTGAAAAGGCACTGATGGAGAGAAAGGACTGCAGAAGGACAAAAATGAAATATTTTTCAGCAACACCTCAATAACTGCTAGTCTCTAAACTATTTTTGAATTAAAATTTGGTACTTTATTGTTTCTTGTCTGGCAACTTTTTGCATGTGGCATTTAAATCAGATGCCATACCATGAATTTTGAAATCTTATTTTTGGACTTTTTGCCATTTTTATTCATAGCATAACAGATACATGACAATATGGGCTGAGGGAATGGTATTAAGGTCCACTAGGCCACAAATCTGACCACAATTCGTTTGACGTTGAAGTTTTGAAGTGTTTTTTGATTCTGGATGCAAATTTGAAGTAATTGTCCCTGCACCATAGTAAAGGCCTGACTTACTTCATACGAAATCTAAGAACGAACTGATGTGACGTAATTTCAAACAAAATCGTCTGAAACGGCTTTACAAACAAACTTCCTGGAAAAGTTTGCTCCGGCTGGTAAACACCTTCAAACTACCATTGGTCTGTGGTGATTACACAATTGGTAGGTGTGCTCTTAGGCTCCGCCCTCTTTGACATGGAAATCTTCTCCAGTTAATTTCTTCTGTTGAGTCCATCGAGGTGAAAACATAAACACTGTAGAGCTGCTTTATAGTAGAAATTGAAGTGTAATTCTATTTGAAAGCAACACTGACACTTTTCTCATGTTTAATACTGTAAAGCTGTTTGGTTTAAAGCAATATATTGTGTAAAGTGCTATATAAAAAAACGTGACGTGGCTTTACTTGACTGGAGTGCTGAATTGTAGAGCTTGTGAAAACATTTCCTTGTTTTTTTATGTTTTCTTAACTGCTGTTTTCACACTGCTGTCATTTTTTTTTTTTTTTTTTTTTTTTTTTATTGAGAGGAAAGCATGGAGCTCACATTTACATATGATAATTATATGTAATTCATATGATGTTTTCCAACAGTATACTGCTGGTCATGAATTTCAAATTTTTTATTTTCGAAGATTTGAAAAACAAGTCAAAAAGATTAGCAGTGTGATTATCGCCTAATATATGACTGATTTCCTTCACAGCTTTGCTCTTAATCCAAATGCTATGTATCATGACTGACTATTTAGCCTTTTTAAAAAATAATTTGATTGGATCAATGAGGCCTAACTCCTCAAAGGCCTCTTGCTAAAGAGTTTCTTTCCTCTAAAGATCAGATTACTGCTGTTGCTGATGAGTGATACTAGTTAACATAGACCAGCTCTGCCTTTTGGGCATTTTTTTTATTACTTTTCTTTTTCTTTTTTTTACATTTATTCCTAAAATGTTTGAAAATAGTTGGTGGGAAAAAAATTAACAATATATATATTTGCTTAATATTTATATATATTTTAAATATTTATGTATTTTTTGTGTGTGTGATTTTTATATATATATATATATATATATATATATATTTTTCTTTTTTTTTCTTTTTTTTTTTTTCTTTCAAGTTTTCAAATATTTTAGCACAGGAAAAAAGCTTTGAACGCATTGAACCTTCAATCCCACTGACAATACACCAAAATAAAAGAGGCATTTAGCTGAAAAACAATGACAAATATTTCAAACCTCAGAGTGCAGATGTACTCACCTCTCCCACACTCTTTGAACAACCAGTCGCAGAGACCATTGTTTCACCTGAAACAATTCGTATTGAATCATCGCCATGTTGTCTTTTTATTCTTGCTGTCCGTCGGGGCCTGAGCGTTAATATGCCATCACCACAGCTCACATCCTTGTTAGACACTGCAACCGATGAGGTTTCCTGTGGCTTGGGGGCTTCACCAGCAGGACACTTGCTCCTACCAATCTATCAGCGAAGAGAGGAAGAGAGGCACAGAGCTGTTATGTCACTCTGGAACGGCCACCTGAGCTCCTGTGACTAACTCTGCAGGAAGAACGAAGCCAGACCGCAAACATCGGCAGCTTTAGATCAAGAAGGCCCATTGAGGGAGGCTACTGTACAGATGTGAACAACAGAAATTGTTTGTTGTGGAGACCTTTTTCCCCTTACAACCCTGTCTGCGGTGTCTTTTAAATGGATAGTTCACCCAGAAATGACAATTCATGCTTATTTTTTCCACTAAAGGCATGTTCTAAAATCCCACATGGGATTTTTTTCTGAATGGACATGAAACATTGGAGATAAAAAAGAGAAAAATGGAAATCGTCATCCTGGTGTCATCAGTACGGAGACAGAATGTTAATTAATTGTCACTCGTGGGATCTAAAGTCTGCTCATCTCCTCCTCTTTACCCTGGTGTTGACTGTATCGTCAAGCTGGTCGGGCGTGTGATGGACATTTCCCCTTGTGGTGTGGGTGGATTGGAGAGTGACACCTACTTCCACCCCCATTGGAGAGGAAGTTCCTATCAGAACACAACAGGAAAAGAAAAAAGGAAAACAAGCTGACATCTTTTCAGTGATGAAGTCACTTCCTACAGGCCCTGTATTGACCCTAGTCCACCCACCCAGACAGAGCTTGAATCAGAAACGCTACATGCTAAGATGAACTTTTTAGCAGGTAAATCTATTAGATCTGGGTATATCTTCAATTGTCCATGCATATATGATCTATATTGACTCTCCTTTGTATCAAATATGACCCTAATAATATAACATGTAACATTATAACCCAAAGATCAGAGGGACAGACTGGAGATTTGCCTTCATTGTGCCCTTCAACAACATGGCACTTGACCCCAGGTCACTTAAGGAGGACTGTCCATGTTGTAATGGTGCTGTAAGGTACTTTAGATCACTTTAGAATTATTAAAGTATTTTTTTATAATTATATTATAATGACTAATAATTATATACAATAATATTTATTAAGAAATATCTGAAATCTGAAAATGGGCAAAGAGGCGGGACGTGGTTGGAACTGAGGTGCCTGGTTCCTGAAACCACGCCCGCCTAGCTCGACGTGATCATGTCAGCAGGCAAAGGAGCTATCTATCTATCTTAGATACTATTTAAAATATAGATAACAAGTTATATCATTTCAAAGTTCTAAAGGTTTACTGCCAATCTACGGTGTCTTTTTACGATATAGATGCTCCAGCACCAGTAATTGTAATTTGTGTCGGGTGTGCAAATAACATAAATAATCAAACGAGACTTCATACCTTTATAATGAAATAGCGATCGCGAGATTAATCCAATCCGTGGCACTTGGGTAAAATGTCCATGAGTGTCCACTGAAAAACAAAAAACAGTACTTTTTGTTGGTAAATCCATGAAATATTGACGACATATCCATTGTTTGCATCACATTTTTTCTGAATGATCTGTTCGCCATCATCGTTCTTTAAGAAATTATGCAACCTGAGCAGCGTTTATGTTGTAAAACTATATATGATCGTATATATCTCACAAACAAATGAGCCCGTGTCTAAAGTATAATTTTTCAAAATGCAGCAGTTTTAGATCCAAGCAGTGCTGTCGGAGTTTTATATCCTCCTGCCATTGTCATTGTAGTAAATCTCAGGAACAAAACTTTTAGCCAATGCTACGATCCAACAACGTCTGTTCTGTTTATCTTCAGCATGCATGCACATGTACACAGACGCACATCTGTCTCGACCATTAACGCAGCAACCCATATTATTTTATAATTGTATATATTATTATTTTATAATTGTATAAAATAATCCCGAAAAAAGCACCAACACGGCAGAGATGCCAAATTCAGCGGCTGGAATTAGCTGAGGTAACATGACAGCTCACAGACAGCAGCGGCAATCTACCTGTCACTCAAGTGGTCACGCTCTTAATTATGCAGAACTTTAAGGCTTAATATAATTTAAACGGATGAGTTATAAAAAAAATTCACTCCCCTCAGAGTTGTCATAAAGGGCAAAATTAGCTGTATAGGCTAAAACCACAATTTTATCCAGTCTGTTAACATGTTTTTTCCTGCTGTACAGTTCTGCTCTCTTTTGGAGCCTATCCCTAGCGGCCAGTCGATGAATTGCAGTTTAAGTCACTTCCGTATTGGCTTCAGGAGAAACTGGGGGAGGTTGCTGCTTGGTAAAAACACGGCATTTTTGTGTGTGTCCCTTGAAATGTAAATGAGCTGCTGCTCCCGGCCTGCTTTCCAAAAGAGGGCAGAGCTTTAACAGCTTGTGCTTCAGTTGCTCAACAACAACAAAGCTGGAGAATCTCACACAGTCAAAATGACGATTGTCAGTTACATTGTTCAAACCGGAGTCGGACACTGATGGAGAGACTTGGGAAGAAGTTACAACTTTTAGAATGCAACTGGACATTTCGGAATGGTTAGTGGATAAATGTATGTAGTTGCTGTAGAGTTCAACTCATTGACTAGCATGTGCTGTCATGTTAATCTTTTTTGCAAGTCCAGCGTTGAATTGACCCTCGTTTGTGAAGCAGTCTGGCGTAAAATGACGGCATGGCAACAACACTCTACTACAACAACTCTTCCTCTTCCGTAAAGCAGCCCAACATGGCCTCACCCCCTTTGTTGCGTGTTTTTTCATGGCGTTAGACCTGGTTCACTGTTGTCCCAAAAACAAAACGGCAGCACCGTGGGTGGAAACGTGCGGTTAACGTGCATTAAGGGGTGATAATATTATAAAAAGATCTCCTTCCTACGTCACTAGGGAGCGAAATCTGTGCGGCTAATTTTTTTTCTTTTCTTTTTTTCCACAGGCTTGCAGAGAAAGGCTTGCCAAAACAAAGTTACTAGGTTGTCCTTTTTCATGTTTTCTGGGTCGGTAGATGCACCGGGGACCCGATTATAGCACTTAAACATGGAAAAAGTCAGATTTTCATGATATGTCTGCTTTAATCATTTTAAATAATTAAATTATTATTATATATTTTTCTTTTTAATACAAACCTCAATCCTCAGCTGTAATGGTAACAATTATATTGGATATCAGGTTGTGTTTGCTATTTATTTATTGTAATTTATGAATTATTTTTTGCTTCACTGGAAACATTAATTATCAACTTTATTTTTTCAGTATTTCCTCACTGCAGTCTTTATCTTGACTCTCAGAGTTCCAAGTAAAATCTCAGAATGTTTCATCTTTTTTTCTTGGAATTCGGGATGCAAAGGTATTTTAATCCTGGCCCTGCCAGTCACCCACACCAAATGGAGTTAATTCAAGGTCATTCATTCAGTTGCTACAAAAATACTGAAAAACTTAAATCTTTGCAACAAATGAAAAAGGACATCGCAGCTTCACTTAAGTCTTGGCAAGCACTGCGTCAACAGCTCAGATGTTTCTCAATTATCAGTTTTGTCTGTTTGCGAAATGGATCTGTTAGCACTGTGTGAAGTTCTTGCCAACACACAGCTGGGACAAAGAGAACGAAACAAATATGCTTCCGTTCATGTTGATAGTATTTTCCTGTTTACACTGAAATGCAGTTCTGCAGTTTGAGAGAACGTGACCACACTCTCATTTTGACCTAAAACATTTAAAATCTCATATCCCTCTCAGAAGTCCTACAGACGTCTGGCTCAATAGAGGCAGATTAGTCTAATGCTTAATTAAACAGCTTGCGCTCCCATAGCGTGCTGCTGTTGTTAGTGGTATGAAATGACTCACAGGGGCTCGTGGTGGTCTCTGGGTGAAGTCATTAGAGCCGCGTGCCAGACCTTAGATGAGCGGGTACCACTGCTCTCTCCTGGCTCATTGAAGATGCTCCCCCACCACATGCATTCATTATTCATGAGTGCCAAATTTTAATCTGACGTGTATATCAAAGACAGCATTTGGTTTCTGATCTCCCCATGTGTGTCCAGCGCTAGCCCAAAGAAATTCATAAAAATGTCTCTCATTTCAAAAAATATTGTTTTAATTTGCGTTTTTCACACACTTGGGAAATGGCTTTATCTTTAGATTTTTGCATGTTTGAGTCATTTAAAAAATTGGTTTGTAACATCAAACTAGACAAACTGTTTCTTGCAATGGTTACATGCGATGCTGCCTTAGAATTTGGCTAAAACAAGGTATCCCATGTTTATAATGTTACAAAATGAAAAATTCACACAGAATGAGTTACAATGGAACAATGGAAAAGTAGCGCAGTGGAATGCAAAAACTGTGTGAACGGCCCTTAAGTAAGTAGGTCACTGGGTTTTGCAACAGAGTTGTAGTATTTGTCATCTGAACAAGGTAGACTACCAGCTAAAACTGGTATTAGGCTCTTTTTTTTGACTGTTTGTTTTTCATTAGGTCACTTCTTAATCTGCCCTGGATTTTCAGTAGAAAAAAGGATGGCTTCATCCTGTCTAAATGGATCTTCATTAAGTCAAATCTTGGTCAGTGACAAAAAAAATATGGACGAAAGAAAGTTATACTAGTTTGGGTGAACTATCGCTTTGAAAGTTGGAGCCATTGCTTTGCAATTAGCATGTTTCCCCCAGTCGAATTAAGCCAAGGTGCCCATGTGGGAAAATGGGGTTCGAATCTGACCCAAATCTAAAAAAAAAAAAAAAAAAACCCTGAAGAAATAAGTAAACAGTTCTTAGGAGATGTATTTTACATCTGCCCGTGATTTACAGCCTGTTAGTATACACATCACACAATGTCAATCAGAATTCCTTTGGCTCTCTGATGTTAAGCAGATACAATTTCTTCTTTCGCGAATGCGCACACACACTAACAGTGGCGGCAGGCACCAACAATCTTGCCACAGGTCAATGACAGCTTGACGGGCTTTGCCTGGCTCTCTCTGCAGGTGACACAAAGCAGCCCTCCTCTCTGATGCATACTGAAACAGATGCACACCAGTGTTCCCCCCGGAGCTCCCTCCACGCTCTCTTTGATGGTCCCAGGCTCCGGCCCTCTGATGTGGCCCTCTTTCAGAGCGTGTCATGTTCACTTGGCGTACACAGGCTGTCTGATATCAAGTAGCTGCTGCCAGGGAACCAATGTTGTAGAGGAACTGAACGGTCTCCAAGGATCGACTGGCAGACTAAATAACTGCTGATTTGCCATCAACTATCTGCTGTGTACGAACAGCTGTTTATCAGAAGAAGGCAAGAGGGACGACCAAAGGTTCTTTAATACTCTTTCTTCACCAAAATCCTGAACGAACGATCAACACTGATGTGCTGCATTTGCCTCACTTCTGCATATCTTGAATCCTCTGGCGAATGTCCTAAAATTGTCAAGCAGGTGCTGCTGGCTGTTTTGAAGAAGATAAAAATGATGGAGATACTATTTGGTGCATTAGTGCATAGGAATGAAAATAACACACTGCTATTTCAAATAATTTCTGTTCCAGGTTGATTTCAAAATAAGTAGATTTATCAGAAACATCCGTGGTATGCTGTTGATTACCACAGAAAATAATTCAAAAATTCAAACCAGTTGTAACAAGACATAAACAATTATACAAGTTAACATTATAGATGTTAATTTGTTTTATAATTTAGTTGCTGTTATGTCACAATCATCTGATAGTGAGCAGTGTCATTTCTGTGAGAAAACATTCTTTTCCCAAACATACATCCCAATTTGTTTGCCACGTCTAAGCGGCCTACAGGCCTGGAGGATGGATTCCAGAGCTGGAGTTTTGACGAGTATGTGCATATTCTTAGCAGCGTTGCCTTATTGTGTTTGGTTTGCTTGTGCCGTGGTGTGAACTTTCCCAATCTCTGCTATTTCCTGAGTGTTCCATTAGTGGGTCACAATTCAAGGTTGAACAGCCTTGCTGGACAGCAAAACCTGTTCAGTCTCTGAACAAGTTCAACACCTGCAAAGTTCAGCTTTTTCCAGGCTGTTATTATTGATTTTATGCTATTTGTGTAGCTGTAAATTTATGTTATACAGCATGCATGATTTTGTAGCTGTGTCTACAAAGAGCATGTCATGCCTTGTGTTTGATTTCGTTATATATTCATGTTTGTCTGCTCGAGCTCCTGCCGTGCTCATATGACCTTGGGTGACATTTCCAAGTATATGTATTGAAAATTCTGACACTTCCCATTGTCAGACCACAAAGAAGCACTTAAGTATTGAATCTTGCACCTCATTGGAGGAGGCACAATCAGGAACTGACCTTGGACAAACCCTCCCCTTATGTTAAAAGGGAAGATCCAGGAAGACCTTTAAAACAGAATATATTTGTGTACTTTTTACGGTATCTATATAACCCACCAAATCCCAAATGCAATTCGGAACGAACACAGCACATTTTAGCCTTGATTTATTGTTTTACTTAATAATGGTATTAGTTTTAAAAAATAAGCAGATATTTGAACTTCTGAGGATTTGGGTTGGTTCATAATACAGTGGCCAGCTATCTGGTTTCAGTATAAGTGCACATTTGTTGGCTTGTCATTTACAAAGTATTGTTATTGGATCCATAGGCACATCGTTAAGTGTTTTAGGCATATCAGATCTCATTAACGATGCTTCACTCTGAGTCTGGCCTTTGTTCCAACCAGAAGCGCTTAACTGCACCACTTATAAAATTATTATAGGTTGCATATTTTGCAATAATACTGCTATAATTTAAATGATTAGAAGTTGTCTTCTCAAAGGTGTTTTGGTGAAACAAAGTCTGCTTAGAGTTAGTAACCATGGGGTTTGTTTCATACGGTTCTGTACATGATTACTAGCCTTAAATATTTAACCATACTTGTGTCTAAATGATATACAGTATGTTTTATAAGTTACTGGGTTGTAATGAAATGACACCTTAAATCTTATTTCAAAGCTCAGATACCATTCAAGCCTGTATGACTTTAGTTCTTTCGTGCAACACAACAGAAGACCTTTAGCAGAATGTTCACGCTGCACTTTTACGTACAATAAAATGCAGGCAGCAGGGAAGCTTTGAAAAGAACAAAAAGGCACAATGAAATATAATAAAAGTAGTTTAGTATATTGTCCTGGGTGCTTTGTTCATACAATAAAAGTGAATGGGGACAATCTCAAAGAATTACAAAAAAACAAATCACTATGAAAGTAGTCAATAGGTCTTGTGTACAATATTTTAAATCTTTGTCCAGAAAACATATAATATGAAATACACCAAAATTTAAATGCTGTTTACTGTCATTCACATATTTGCACTTCATCAGTGTTTTTGTTTGTTTGTTTGTTTGTTTTTGTATTCTATTTGTATACTATTAGTTTTTTTTATATTTTTAGTTTTCGTTTTAGTGGTCATTTTTATCTCTTTTTTATTTCATTTTTAGTTTTTATTTGTTTCTAGTTAATAATAATTGTAGTGCTTGAACTTAAAAAAAAAAAAAAAAAAAAAAAATCAGTTAGTTGCCAACATTTTTAATTTTCCTTTAGTTTTCCTTTAATATTAAGTCAAAACTTATTCCAGCTTAATTTCAATTAACAAAAATGTTTTTAATAGTTGTAGTTTTAGTTAATGATACTAACCCTGGTGTGTATTCAAACAGTTTGACGTTAAGATTCCAAATGACGTTGATTCTTACGTTGTAACCAGTGACACATAAATATGAATTAATTTATGGAGTATGTATTTTCTTAAATGAAACAGAGCAGCGTAAACATTCTTCATAATGTCTCCTTTTGTGTTTTACGGAAGTAAGTCAGTCAAGCGGATTTGGAACATCATAAGGGTGAGTAAATTATGACAATTAAAACTATTTCTTTTAAGAAGAAATGATAAGTGAGCTTCTTAGTATGTATATATATATATATATATACACACACTCCATTGAACTCTCATTACCTACAAAACAGTTTTTCCTATCTGGGCCGTGTTCCATTGACCGTTTCGACGAACTGCAAGCGGAGGTATTGTTACAAATTACTCTTGGCAAAACGGCCTATCATTTGTGACAATAAGAGGTCATTTTTCATGTCTGACCTTCTGTTTGGGCTGCATTTCTGATCCTGTGTAATTATGTCTTTGTGCTTCAGAATGTGGAAATTTAATCGCCTTTACAAAGAGGCCCGGCAAACAGCAGCAGCTGAAAAAGAGTTTTAGAGGAACTACGCAGCCATTTTAACAGGACAACATGTTTGAATTAGATGTTCTAGCACTGGCTCTAAATGGATTTCTGAAGTGGTTGTTTGTGAGGATTTTCAATCGGACGTAACCTTGAGTCTTTTTTATGGGAGGTCCGTTGGATTTAAGTGCTGGTATAGCATGAAGAGCCTGAATACATGCGTTTCTCTCTCCATCTCCCTCCATCTATCTCTTTCCCCCTCTCCCTGCCTCTGTTTCTCTTCTCTCTTCTCTCTCTGTCTGTCTGCCTCTTTTTCTCTCTGAAATTGAAAAATCTGCCTCTGAAGTTGTTGCCATTGTCTGGGTAATTAATGGAATGCTGAGAGCGAGGTCCAGGTGCTTAAAGAGTTCTTTTTTTTTTTTCTTTTTTTTTTATCTCTTTTTTTAATTTTTCTTTTTCCTCATGACTAAGGATAGAAAATACACATTAGTGCTTTTGTGGTCCTTCTTTTTTTATATATAAACTTATGTATAATACATGCATTTAAATGAAAGGACGGTGACCTTCGCTGTGTTCCATTTCAAACCCACCACATTTGTTTTGCATGTTGAGGTGAGGTTTAGCATAACAATCCAACTGCTCCTATTTAATATGCATCTATTAATTCGTCCATTTCAGTAGTTGGGAAGTTTGGGTCAAGGCCTCCGAGCGGTATTTTAAGCCGAGCTAAAAGTTTCTCACTGCGTATAACCATGGTCTGATGTCTATTTATTGATGGATGCTGATTATTTATAGGCCTTTACTGTTAGTATCTTTACTGATAGAAGATGCTGGGCTGATATTATTAAATATGTATATACAGTATCTCACAAAAGTGAGAAAATTGTTGAGCACCTCTGGGGCATCCTCAAGCGGAAGGTGGAGAAGCGCCATGTGGAAGAGTGGAAGAGGATCCCAGCAACAACCAGTGCAGCTCTGGTAAATTTCCATGCCCAGGAGGATTAAGGCAGTGCTAGATAACAGTGGTGCTCACACAAAATATTGACACTTTGGTCACAGTTTTGACATGTTTACTTAGGGTGTACTCAATTTTGTTGCCAGTTATTTAGACAATAATGGCTGTATGTTAAGTTATTTTCAGAGAACAGTAAATCTATACTGCTATACAAGCAGCACATTGACTACTCTAAAATATATACAATTTTCATTTCTATAGTATTGTCACTTGAGAAGATATACTAAAATAGTTGCTGAAATGTGAGGGGTGTACTCACTTTTGTGAGATACTGTACATGACATTTTTAGCTGGGCTTCATAATTAATGATATGTTAATGTATATTACAATTACTGTTAAATTTGGTCATTGATGTTGTTTTGGTCCCCATTGACTTTCATTCTATGGACAAAAACACAATATCTGTTTTCCACAGAAGGAAAGAGTCATACAGGTAACCCTAACCCTAACCCATTTTTGGGTGAACTAATCCTTGTAAAAAAGAAGTGTGCTTAATCGTATTGAATGTGCATTTATAGGTTAATTCAAATCTTGAAGGGTACATAACACACACAGTTTCCGCCAATCTCATGTTTATCTTGAGCACCTATAGAGTAGTACTGCATCCTTCATATCTCCAAAAAGTCTTTAGTTTTATCATATTTATAAAAGATAAATATGCTGTACAGAGTCTTTCCGAAAAAGCAGAGCTCCTGGAGGTGTGCCTGACGTGGACAGAGCTAAAGAGTCACAAGCACATGCAGCTTTTGCGTAGCAATTGTTGCAACATCATTATAAATAAAAAAAGTTTGTGTTGTTTTCATTATATGTACTTGCACACCGATTGCCAACAAAACACAGACATTTGATGCAGTTTAACTCATGACCGGGATCTATCGCTGTCTTAACTGATCTGCAAATCCAGCGTCGAACTGGGACTTGTTTACAAAGCATTCATCACCGAAATTCCAGGAACAAACAAACATGCACGCACAACTCAGTTGCTGCCCCGGAAAAACAAACTTTCCTACATCATCAATTACTTATGTCATTTTGATCAAAATATAACATACAGTATGGTTCTCTGTTGAATAGTCTTACCCATCAAAACATATAGGCATCAGCTCACTGTGTAAGTTATTAAATGCAAAATGGTTTAACTAGTCAAACTGTCAAACATATTTTCTATACATATCTGTTAGACTTTTTTGTTGTAAATGTGTCCTGAATTGATGAATTGTGGAGGTGAATTTTGAATTTCACTAATTGAAGGGGAATGTAAAGCATTAGATCAAACAATAATCAACCAGTTCTCTAAAATAAATGCTAAGAGATGCATCTCATGTAGCTTCATTTAGAAAGCATATATAGATAGAGCACAACACAGTGTTACAAATTCTGACAATGGAAAAACAAGGAAACAAACAGGGTCAACAGCCAGGAAGAAGATAATGATACATAGTGGAATGGTACAGAGGCAAAAAAGAGGAAGAGGTAGAAAAGGCCAAGATTGTAATATGTTTGTGTTTCTGATGAAATAAGGACCACTGTTGTGGTGGACCATGTTCTCAAACATGACCTTACAGTGGCCAAGGCAAAGGTCAAAGGGTACAGCCGAATGTTGGGAGAACAACCGTGTCCTCAATCATTCAAACGTTTGTAGACAGTACAGGCTTGTAATCGGATAGTGTTCACTATATTGTAATACTATACTTACTGTAATAGTATATTACTGTAGTCCATTTGCATTTTAAATTATACAGTAAATGTACTTTATCCATACATAATGTAACACACAAACACACTCATGTGCATACACCAATCAGGCATAACATTATGACCACTAACAGGAGAAGTGAATAACACTGATCATCTCTTTGTCACGGCACCTGTTAGTGGGTGGGATATATTAGGCAGCAAGTGAACATTTTGTCCTCAAAGTTAGTGTTTTAGAAGCAGGAAAAATGGGCAAACGTAAGGATTTGAGCGAGTTTGACAAGGGCCAAATTGTGATGGCTAGACGACTGGGTCAGGGTATCTACAAAACTGCAGCTCTTGTAAGGGTGTTCCTGGTCTGCAGTGATCAGTATCTATCAAAAGTGGTCCAAGGAACAAACAGCAGTGAACCGGCGACAGGGTCATGGGCGACAAGGCTTATTGATGCATGTGGGAAGCAAAGGCTGGCCCATGTAGTCCGATCCAACAGATGAGCTACTATAGCTTAAATAGCTCAAGAAGTTAATGCTGGTTCTGATATAAAGGTGTCAGAATACACTGTGCATCGCAGTTTGTTGCGTATTGGGCTGCATAGCCGCAGACCAGTCAGAGTGCCCATGCTGACTCCTGTCCACCTGTCCAAATGGTTTAGGAATGGTTTGAGGAGTACAACAACAAGTTTGAGGTGTTGACTTGACCTCCAAATTCCCCAGATCTCAATCCAATTGAGGATCTGTGGGATGTGCTGAACAAATAAGTCTGATCCATGGAGGCCCCACCTCGCAACTTACAGAATGTCTGACAAGATCTGGTGCTAACATCTTGGTGTCAGATACCACAGCACACCTTCAGAGGTCTAGTGGATTTCATGCCTTGATGGGTCAGGGCTCGTTTTGGCAGCAAAAGGGGGACCAATGTAATATTAGGAAGGTGGTCATAATGTTATGCCTGATCGGTGTATATACACAGTGTGTGTGTAAATATATATATACACTATATTGCCAAAAGTATTGGGACACCCCTCCAAAGCATTAAATTCACTTCCATGGCCACAGGTGTATAAAATGAAGCACCTAGGCATGCAGACTGCTTCTCTTAGGAGCTCAGTGAATTCAAACGTGGTACCGTGATAGGTTGCCACCTGTGCAATAAGTCCATTCGTGAAATTTCCTCACTACTAAATATTCCACGGTCAACTGTTAGTGGTATCATAACAAAGTGGAAGCAATTGGGAACAACAGCAACTCAGCCACGAAGTGGTAGGCCACGTAAAATCACAGAGCGGGGTCAGCGCATGCTGAGCAGCACAGTGTGCAGAAGTCGCCAACTTTCTGCAGAGTCAATAGCTACACACCTCCAAACTTCATGTGGCCTTAAGATTAGTGTAGAGAGCTTCATGGAATGGGTTTCCATGGCCGAGCAGCTGCATCCAAGCCTTACATCACCAAGTGCAATGCAAAGCGTCGGATGCAGTGGTGTAAAGCACACCACCACTGGACTCTAGACCAGTGGAGACATGTTCTCTGGAGTGACGAATCACGCTTCTCTGTCTGGCAATCCAATGGACGAGTCTGGGTTTGACGGTTGCCAGGAGAATGGTGCTTGCCTGACTGTATTGTGCCAAGTGTAAAGTTTGGTGGAGGGGGGATTGTTTTTTATGGTGTGGGATTGTTTTTCAGGTGTTGGGCTTGGCCCCTTAGTTCCAGTGAAAGGAACTCTTAATGCTTCAGCATATCAAGACATTTTGGACAATTTCATGCTCCTAACTTTGTGGGAACAGTTTGGGGATGGCTCCTTCCTGTTCCAACATGACTGCGCACCAGTGCACAAAGCAAGGTCCATAAAGAAATGGATGAGCGAGTTTGGTGTGAAGGAACTTGACTGGCCTGCACAGAGTCTTTTTCTTTATATCACAATTACATTGTACTATAATTTGTTGACAGACCAACAGTAAAACTGTGAATCCTGTCCAGTCTCTTGCAGTCAATATCCCACATACAGTAATGTGCAAATTTTTGTACTGTTGAAATATGCCTTGCAGTCTTGTGCATTTTTAGCCATTGCCATCAAAATCGCAGCCATACTTTACATCTGAAAATACTGACAGAGCACACTGTTTTATTGACAACGTGGCTAAACATCTTTTTTGTGAACAATGACACAAGTGACTTGTCATACTGATGGCACTGATATGTTCATTGACATAAATACTCACTTTTGAGAGATGAACTAAAGATTTTGAGCAAGTTACAGGCTTTTGCAGGTAATCCATTGTGTGATGCTGCTTGTATGAATGGTTTTGAGACATGCACTCACTGGTTTGCAAATCTTAAGGATGATTCAATAAATGTGACTGAGAAAAACTGTAAATCATTTTGTTTTAAATAGTCTTTTGTTGTGCTACTTTGTTGCTTCAAGATTGCAATGTGTAATTGCAAGTATATTTAAATACATCACATTGAAATTACATTAAATTGTTTTATATAAATGCTTGTCGTATATTCTGCATTACACTTTAATAATTCAACAACAAGAAATTATGACATGAAGTACTACTTAAGTGGTCAACAAAACACTCTTAAGTTCAACTAATTGCATTTAATATAAATTTAAACTATATTATATTTTCATTTAATTGCAGTTAACAATTCAATTAAGTGTTGGAGTACATTACATTCGGTTTGTGCTTGTATATTATTTCCATAATAAAGGATGCTTAAGTGTACTTCTTTTTCACAGTGTTATGCTTAAGTGAAAAGTGTTGATTACGGCTTTCATTCCATTGCGATTTACTTTCAGGATATATTTACTCATCGTTGTGGTGAAATAATCCAATCTTAATCTCTTGGATTTGAGTGGTCTGAATAAATCTGCCACAGTCTGTTCTTACCGTCTCTCAGCAGGGCGGCTCTCAAAATGAAGGGCTCGTGTGGTTGTGTTGGTTTAGGGCTCTTGCCCAAGTATATGCTGTCTGCACAGTCTATTTTCGATTTAAAACAGCTTAGACTTGTTCCTGTGAAGAATTTGGTACAACTCAATCTATTTTGCCGAACTGTACAATACAATGTGGAAATGCCTTTTGTGCCAGTGTGATTGAGAATAATGACATTTTGGTTTGTTTTATATAGAGATAAATATCCATATAACATAATGTGGAAATCATATTGTTCATATTCCATTAAATGTTTGTATAAGTTTGACCACATTTAGCAGTTGTTTATAGGTCAATGGTCTGTTCTGATATGCAAAAGAGCAATTTTAAGTTCAAGCAATTGCATTTATTATAAATTTTAACTACATTTTAATACATTTTCATTTAATTGCAATTAACATACAATTGGTCTGAAAACATCACATTCACTTCACACATTGAATATTCTTTTAAAGTATATTACTTTAATAAAAGTGACTTTCATAAATATTACTTTAAAAAAAAAAAACTCTTTTCAAAAGTATGCTAAAGTGCACTTCTCTATATCTGTTCTTTTTTTCCCCTCTTTCTTTCAGGAGAACTCAAAGAAACCTAAAAACAGACTTCCAAACGAATGCAGTCTGAATGTACCCATGGAGGCCGAACGAATTTCACCTCTTCAGCAGAATGCCGACATGTATCTTTATTGAAACTTCTTTGCGTCTTGTATTTTGGTAAAGTGCAGATACTCTGTAAAAGATATCCTTAATGTTTCAACATATTGTGTACATGCTTTGCAATTTATCTCGAAGTAAACTACAATCTAAATATGTTAATTTGTGAAAAACTAACAATACTTTCAATGTTTTACTGAAGATTTACTCTATTTTGTACAGGTTTCATCTTGAATAAGCTAAAATGAATCTGATGGCAGTTTATTTCTTTTTACTTAGTCTTCACACTATATTTGAGAGTATAGCAGGATCAGGTATGTGTTCTTCTGCGTATGTTTTCTTGAAATCTCAAACTCTTAAATCTGAATAGGAATCTGAATATTCTTGAATCTGTCTCTGTATCAAGTGTGAATCTGTTCATCTTTGTGTCATTAGTAGGAAGAAACTGTTGTTCACTGATCATGGATTATTGCCAGAGACGGAAATAAAAATGACAACTGTTGGCATAATAGTCATTTATTAAAATATGATGGAAAGATTCCAAGAGCTTGTATGGAAACTCTTTATGGCAAGAGGTGACATCAGAGATGCGGGTCTGACTGCGGCTTCCAGCGCACAAACAAGAGAATCCCAATCCAGACATTCAGGCAGGTAAGCAGACATCCAAAGCAGCTGCAGGACTTCCGGTGATGGGGAACAAAATGAAAATGAGGGGCACTGGATTTCTTAAGATTGTCGGTCTGATCACACACAACACAGCAGAGTCACAAAACGAAGCAAATACAAACCAATTTCCCTAGAATCGATAAAGAAGTGGCCTTATGTACAAATGGGGGTGTAGATGCCATGCAGCAAATGTTGATTAAAGCAGTTGTGCATTTTTGTCTGAAAGAAACATGTCAGAAAGATCACTTTGCCTAAAAAAAAAATTATGATTGGGATATTAAGTCACCATGGTGGTCATTTTCACTACTCTTTAAGTCAGCACATAACATTTAGCTTCAGGTGTGCTACAGCAGTCACCTCAACTGTGTTTTTTACTGTGTTGATTCTTTTTGACCTCAGATTTTGTAAATTCAACATGAAATGATATTTACGACCCAATTTACTTCCATACTGTGACATTTTCCATGTGCAGCAGGTTATTAAATCAGAAAAATGTAAAGGGAGACTTATTTTGGTGGTAAATGTGGCCGTTACATGCCAAAATGGAGCTGAATGTGAGTTTGCAATGCATTGTGGGAAACTACTCCCTTTATAAACCACCAGCACCCACTTTTAATGAGATTTTATGGAGAAATGAAAGCTGAAGGTCAAGTTTGTTGTCAAAAAAAGCATCTTGATGTATGCTAATAGGTTTCTATTTTAAAATCTATCATCATTATTTGCAATTATTACAGTACCGTTTGTTATGTAAATGTTAATCTTGATTAATTTGCTGCTTTGCTTTGTTCTGCTTTCATTTGCTTTTGTTTTGTTTTGCTTACATTTGCTTTTGTTTTGCTTTCATTTGCTTTTGTTTTGTTTTGCTTTGTAATTGAATGCCATTGGCTGTAACATTATTTTCTGCCTTGTAATGGCAGTTAGATTATGAAGAAAAACCTTTTTCTATGTAATAACACACTGATAAATTGTGCACAAGACCAAGATTGTGTATTAAGGAAATAAATTGGATTCATTTTCATTTCATGTTGACTTTAAGACCAATTTTATGCAATACAGTCAAATGAAGCATTCAGGAAAAACAACGGCAGTCCCCAAGTAGCAAAGCTCTCATCCGTTCATTGTGAAGCAAACAGGTAAGTACAAGTGAAGGACAGACGCTGTCTTTGGTATAGAACACAGACGCTATCATGAAAACATTCATTGAAATCTCACGATAGAAAAGATGCACTAGTCAGTCACACCAGATCACTTGAGTACAGCTCTTGATATTTTACAGTGGCAGGACTGATGGGTGTTTAATGTGAATCACTCAATCACCATTTCGCTCCGTAACTGCATCTCGTATCTACATTTTTAAAAACGTGCTACAGTAAACAAATACATTTAGTCATGACCCCACCGCACTGTGCAGGAACACATGGATGAAACCAAAATAAATTAAGCTTAACCAGTGACGTACATTTCAAACGTAGAACGTAAAAACAGGTGTCCACAGAAATAAGCTAGCACAATAAAAAAAAAAAGTAAAAAAGAAAAATCGAAACTCAGTATTAAGTGAGATTCCTCTCTGATTTAGTGTCTCACGACATAATTAAGTACTGGTCAAGAAAGATGAAAACAGTACACACCTAAGAATGCAAACAAGAGGAATATAATCTTTTCTGAACGTTTTGTTTCGTTTTTATATGAAATCATTGCTTTGCAATTGAACGCATCACAGTTATCTCCCACATGAATGTAAACACCTCTTATTTCTTTTCAATTGTATAACATTAATACTTTATATATATATGTACTTTTTATTTTACATATCGTAATTCACATCAGCACGGTTAGCTAGCATGGAAATGAAATAAGGCAAGACTCACATGACTGTGACATCACAAATTATTAATACTGATAGTTAAGGTTGTTGTTTTTTTTTTTTGTTTGTTTTTTGTTTTTTTGTTCTCTGCAGGCTTTGGTCTTGTGTTGATGGAGGCGTTATTTCTTCATCCTGGCTCTGAGACTGCACTTTATTCACATTCATATTTGTTAATGAACAAACTACAAAATGTTCCAAAAAAGTCTACACCAATAAATGAAAAAAGTGTTGTGAGGTAAATGTTTTTAAGCATTTTTTTTTTTTTTCAAATCAAATCAAAGAATAAAAAATGAGAAATTATGTTTTATTATATTTTTCTATTAAAAAAAAGTTAATATTTATGAATTAATGAGCTATCTAATTTTTATTTATTGTAATTAGATTAATAATAGAATTGTTAATTCTCATTTTCATGGCAATTTGGCATTTTTACTCTCAAAATTCTGCTTTATTTTGAATCATTTTCTTTTTAATAATTATATAATGACAGTTCAGCACATTTATCTCCAAAATTAATGAGTTTAAACTTCATTTACTGTACAATTTAAATAATTCTTTTTTTTTTTTTTTATTGGTCCAAATATTAGACAATTTTCTTTAAGCAAAATATAATTTCTCATTTCTTTCTTATGATTTTGAGATGAAGACCCGAACATGTTCTTGACAGGATTTATATTGAGAAAATATTGGCACAAAGCAGCCTCAAAGTGACAAAGGAGAAGAAATGACTGCCAATTTGAAAAAAAAGAAATACGTCGCATCATTTTTTTGGTGAGGGGTTGGAATAAAGTCTTTATGGTTTGCGCAGGCAATGGCTGGTTGTCCATCTTACCTCCGCCTACTGGCTCTAGCCCAGCTTGTGTGCCTTAAAACAGACAGAGGAGGGCCACATGGCCAGTCCTAATGGAAACTGTGGGTCAATGCTGGCAAACCAGTCTTAAAAGAGTGCCCAGTTCCTTCCCAGTAATCCAAAACCCTCCACCTTGAGTCTGAGTGTAAAGTGGACATTTCGATCAGCTGCACACAGAACAAATAATAACTGACAGTCATGGTTCGACAACACTATGACAAATCCGCAGCCTAGAGGTCATTATAACACTTCATTTCATTTCTTTATCAGAAATGCATCTGCCCTTCGAGCCAAACTGCTTTCAGGTTTTACCGTGCCCTCTCCATAAGATCCAAAGTGTCCGGCCCACCGCAAACCCATGCAGTCAGTGCGCATCTCGTGCACGTTTAATCGTTCGAAGGCTATGTCTGGTGATGACGCTGGACTGAGGTGGTGCTGGGAGCAGTGTGCGCGATGTGTCGAGACGAAAAAGGGTCGTCGCCGGTCCTCAGGCACGTTTGGCGTGCAGCATCTCTATAAGTAGATTGTTACAGGGCACGTCACCGTTCAGGTGTTTGTAGTACAGATACTCTTCAGCCTGCTGGCTGATGGCCCGGATTTCTGGCAGCCGCAGCAGCAGCTGGCCAAACTTGTCCGTCTGCTGTGGGTAGTTGCACATGACGTAGTCCAGTAGTGCTGCGTTGACCTGTTCCTGGACGCTTTCCACCAGGTGGAAGTTCTCAAGGTTCTTGACATCTGAAAAAAGATGAGATAAAGACCATTTTATAGTTATATATCAGAAAGAACAAAGTCATATACATTTAGGATGGCTTGAGGGTGAGTAAAGCTTGGGGTAATTTTCATTTGAAAGTGAACTAATTCTTTAAGATGTTTTAATATTTTTGAAAGAAGCACCTTATGCTCATTAAGGCTGCATTTATTTGATCAAAAATACAGAAAAAACCCCCAGTAATATTGTGAAATATTTTTACAATTTAAAAATAACTGTTTTCTAATCAAATATATTTTCAAATTTAATTTATTACTATAATGTCAAAGCTGAATTTTCAGCATCACTACTCCAGTCTTCAGTGTCACATGATCTTTCAGAAATCATTTTAATATGCTAATTTGATGCTCAATTATTGCCAATTATTGATTTTTTTTTTTATTAACTTACCCCAAACTTTTGAATGGTAGTGTATAATAGTATGTTAAAATAGAGGTTATTTGAACAGTTATTTTAAATTGTGATAATATTTCACAATATTACTGTTTTTACTATATTTTTTGATCAAATAAATAGAGCCTTTGTAAGCATAAACATTTTAAAAAATCCTAGTTATTCCAAACTATACCAACGGTAGTGTGTGTGTGTGTGTGTGTGTGTGTGTATATATATATATATATATATATATATATATTCCATGCTAAAAATATCTGGAGATTTTGATGAGACAGCGAATCAATTTTAGATCAAGAAAGATCTCAAATTCCTCTTAGTTTTTCCATCAGATTTTTTATGCTCTAAATTTTCCTTGTCACGTCTTTAATTTATGGTGTGCTAACATGTTGAGAGGAGCTGCATGTGTTCCTGTGTTTCAGATGAGGGTTTAGAGGGTGGTTCTGTGGCGGCAGGAGCTGCTAATGAATCCCTGGCGTGTGGCTCTATTTAATCAGGTTTTGAGGGGCCACCTCATGTGATCTTTTATTTATCCCTTTGACCCGGGGTTGAACGGGAGTGTGGTCATCCCGCTGTAGTCCCTCCTAATGGAGACTGCTGGGGTCCGAATGATTGTGAAAGCACTCAGACCCACCCAGCCATATCTAATGAGCCAGCTGACACTTCTCTGCCTGCTCTCTTTTTCCCTAAAAATAATCGAGACTGCCTCGGCCGACAAAAAAAGGCGGGGAGAAGGGGGAAGTGACTGCAGCAGCAATGTAATGAGGTCTGTAGAACAAGCCGTGCGTCCTTCATGGCGCTGGTGAGGATGTTTGACCCCTGGGTGACACCAGCAGGCACAATCAGGACAAGGAAGGGGGAGGGGTTAACCAGAAGATGACCAATTACAAATCTCCAGCTCCAGACAGATTATTTTAGCCCTTGTGAAAAGAAGTAAACAAACAATGTGGCCCTACAACCTGTCAGTCAAGTTGTTTTTGAGGGCAAGATGTTAAGGCATCTATCTGTCTGTCTGCCTTTCGTTTTGTCTGTCTATGTATCTATCTGCTTGTCTGCCCTGCCTGATCTAATAAAAATATTTGACACAGTCATAAATATCTATAATTTCTGTTAAAAAAAAACGTAAAATGTCTGAGAAAAGTTGGCAAAAATTGAATCTTTTTTAACCAAATTAACCGAACTTCCAAACGTTATGGTTTCTCACTCCAAATTTCTGTGAGGGAGTTGCGGCTCTGTCTTTCTCAGACTAATTAAGGAAAGACATTATTAAAAAGTCCAATTTTAATTGCTTATTATTGGGGCTACGTTTGAACATTAAAAACCGAAGCATGGGGAGGGGTTAAAAGAGTCGACTGATCGATGACAATGGCTTGATCTCTTCCGCCCCGAGCAAGAGAGGCAGGTTGCGAGGAGAGAATTAACATGTTTGTTTAATTTATCCACGACGAGAAACGCTTAATCATGCCCTGCTGACAGAGACCGAAAAAGCAGGAAAAAACGTACAAGCAGCAGTTATCTAGTCAGGTTGAAGCATCGCATGGTAAGCACTCTTATTTTCTATCTCAACATTTAGTCACTGTGGGACTAATTATCAACTTTTTTTCTCTTTTTTTTCATGAAACAGCCTTAGTGTGCACTAGGGCCGGGATGTAGCCTGCCTCTAAACCCTTAGGTCCTGAGGAATACATTGTTCATTTGACTAGCGCTCATGCTAGACGACCCCACATATCCACTCCCAGACACCCCCAGCACCACCCCTCGCCTTGTGATATGCTGGGATGCTTCTTAATTAGAAAGGATTTTCTAAGTGAAAAAAGATCATTCCACGAGAAATTCATGCCGGCAACCACCCAAAGCCCTTGTGAGGTTCATTTGTATACTGGCATGGATGCACAAATATAGCGAATCTGTATTCGCCATACAGTATGCAAACTCACTACAGTAATGGCATATTGATTACAATTTGTTAGTATGCATACTGCAAATGAAGTTATACAAGGATATGGAATTTCACCTCTAATTGTTTAGTCAATGAGCAATTAAATCATAATACCAAATTTGAAAAGCAAATGATGAATCCATTGACATTTCTAGCAGGCCAATGTCAGTGTAATGAATGACTTCCTGTTGGAAGCTAATCAGAAACAAATATTGTTTAAAAGCAGGGTGATTCAGGACAGTAATGTGTATTTGCAAAAGTTTATGACTCTTTTGGAGCAAAGTGTGTACAGAGTTTCAAAGGGCAAAATGTCTCCAAATGCCCCCTCCTTTTGGCTTTACAGCTTGCTGTAATCATATAGTCAGTCGAACATGTCAAAATTGCATCCTTATTCATCATTAACTTCTTTCAGATTCGCACCAATCAGGAAATGGGGCGGTGCATGAACTGACCTCTAAACATCAATTTTTTCATCTAAACAAGCCCCTAAAGCTCTGCTCATGGCCAATGTCCACCTGGTCACTGCTGATAATATTTACTCAATGTGTTTTACTTTTGTTTAGGTAGTTTGGAAATATTTTTTGAGTATTTGGATGCTAAATCATTCGCAATAGTGATCTGTACAAACTTCATTCTCTTTAGTGCATCATAATGTTGTATATCAGTGAGCTCATCACTTGTTTCTCTGAGGTTTGTTCTCCCTGACTAAAGCCATGTAAAGCCAGGAGGGACGTGAAGGGCTCAATCTACTCGTCCCTGGTCACCTCTGACTGCTATGAAAGGGAATTAAACAGGACTGGTACAGTTGGGGATATATTAAGTCAAATTTAAGCCCTTCATAGAGGCGCTGAGCAGGTAGAAGAAACATCCTGGTCGCCCAAGGATGATTTTGACGCCACACACTCGATGCAGGGAGGGAGGGTATAAAACGCCTTAGGTGTAATGAAATAAACACGAGAAGCTGGGGCAAACGTTTCTTGTTACAAATGCTAGCTGAAAGGCACTCTGCCTGCTCTTAAGGTGAGGGAAAATATATTTACATCTGCTTATCTTTTGGCACAATCACTGTCAGGAGCTAGCAGGTTCAGGGTGTGGGCTGAACCAACGATAATGATCATGATAAAAACTCTCTGTGTTTGGAAGGCAATATAACTGAAATGGCTTCATCAACAGTGAACACGGTTGCTGTGTTTACTCCATCTGTCTGTCTATATTCTGTATTGTCTATTTTATCTATTTATCTGTCTGTCTATCTATCTGAGAAGCAGATCATTTCTGAACAGCCAGACAGGCTTCTGAGACTCTCTCGACTTCTTCGTGTCCGTCTTTATCTTATCACGATCGCCTCTGAGCGTCTTTACATTTGCATTCAACACGTTTTTGTACCAGTTCGTGATTATATGCGCAAAAATGGGGAGGTGTGTCAAGCTCTTCTTGTTTATAATAAAGTGACAGAAAATCATTCAGGGGTCAACTATCCCCCCAAAACTCTACCTGCAAACCAGATCCTGCCCACAGACCTAATGAGGTCATTAAAGCCAAGCTTCCATCAATATCTCTCTTTTCCCCCCTCTATGCCCCCCCCCCCCCCCCCCCCCCCTCTTTTTTTCTTCTTTTCTTTTTTTCTTTACAAATTTGAATTAATAATTCAACACAGTGCCTGGGGATGTATATTTCCCGAGTGAAGGACAGTTAACCCATAGCATGATTTTTTTCCTCCATTTATTTGGCCCCGTTTTCTTTTCTTTTTTTTTTATATTCATGTTTGACCATTACAGGTTTGGTCTGCTTATACTTGCATGTGTTGACCCAAACTGTGATGTTAGTTTTTTTTAAAAACTTTTTTATTTTACGTTTTTCTCTTTTTTTCTTTCTCTCTCTCTCTCTCTCTTTTCCTCACTCACATACTAAATCAGCTTCTATATTTTGAGTGTAAATTCTGGATTAATTCATTCTGCTTAGAAGCTGCAGTCTCCTTTACCTTGAGGGTAACGTTACATGACGTGTTTGTACACTTCCTGTCAAAGTTAAGCTAATTTGTGGAGCTTCAACTTAACTACTGGCAAGCTGGATAAAACTAATAAAATAACATCATAAGATGTGATGCACTCAGAGCTTAAATACCTAAAATAAAGCACGTAATATATTCTCAAATATATTTAGATATATATGCCACATATATGTTGTGAATATATTTAGAATATATATACATAATAAACATAGCAAAACATACATATATATATAAGTAGATATAAGTAAACTTGGTAACACTTTAGGGAACACACATTCACTATTATCTACTACTTTTGCCTCAATAAACTCTTAATTTACTGCTTATTAATAGTAAGGTAGTTATTGTAGCGTTTAAGTTTAGGTAAGGGGTAGGATTTAGGGATGTAGAATATGGTCATGCAGAATAAGGCGTTAACATGTGCTTTATAAGTACTAATAAACAGCCAATATGCAAGCTAATAAGCAACTAGTTAAAAGTGAGAATTGTTTCCCATACTAAAGTGTTACCGTAAACTTATTTGAAATACATTTGTGTAAATATATTTCAGCATCTATATTAGCAATATATTTTTGGTATATTTTGAAATACACAATATTTCCATATTCAAATACTGAAATGTAGCATTAGCTAACCATGCTGTTGTCGAATTCTGAAATGTGTTCATGTGCTGCAAAGTATGTGTTGCATTCTCAGCGATGCCGTAAGGGGTGCTATAGTGAGTATTAACATAAACTTCTACTGTTTCTTTTCCCTTTCAGGTCAGCTGCTATCATGGCAGAGGAACAATTTGAAGACAGTCTCGCTGAGCAAGCTGAATGTGAATAATAGCACATCTAGATGAAAGGTGCTAACATTTGAAGGTAACTCCATCACCCCTTACATGCTCTAACATGTTAAACTTCTCCTCTCCATCATTTCCTGTCCTCAGTCACATTGTCCATGCTGTCGCAAAAATGGCAACACTCCAGAAACATAATAGTTTGAAAACAAGAGTCTCCAGGCATGGAAAACACCAGGAATAGACAACACCCCACTCGCCACACTTCTCAGCATTCCCACTGTTGACAGACAACACACGGCCCTTGCCCGCGTCTCTTAGTGACCTCACGTCTCTCCTGCCATTCTTGCTAAACCTTCTCCCCCAAGTGAGACAATGTTTAGATGAATTCTCAGTTCTATATTTGTCCCTGAAGCGTGACACCCGTCCAGCCCCACGCCATCCGCGCAGGTTTACGTTACAGGAAAACTGATGATGGGGCATTTTTTCCAATCAGAAGGCGGTGCAGGCATTCCATGGCTTTGTTGCTTTAAATACAATGATGGGGAGAGGAAGGAGAGGTGGATGAAAAGGAGAACAAGAGACATGGTTGTAGCACCTGTCGACTCATTTGTGCCGTCACGTTTAATAGCGTTCTCCGGTTACAGGGGATGGTTTTAGGACTTAGCTGCTCTCTCGTGCCCTGCTGATGATCACTGGACACGTGAATGTCTTTGTGATACTGATTTTGACAGATGTTTAATATCAGTATATATATTATGTATTATGTATATCTGTTAAGTCACAACTTTTAAAGTTGTGTCTGCGAGAACAATTTTATATGTAGATCACTTTTAGTTTTAATATAAAAGTGCTGCATTATAAACCATTCTCGTAAATTATTGTAATCACAGTGTTTATGCATTATAATTAGGGCTTATAATAATTAGCGCATACAATATTTTTTTCAATCAGCGTTAATTAATCATCTTTAGCTAGGGTTACATTATATGATCATGCAAATGCTCTTAAACTCAATCGCGACAAGAACAGAACTGGCAGTGTGGTACTGGCACGTTGTCTGTGAATCTCCCACACACAATTCATGCGGACATAATAAACATAGTGCTCTTTCGTGCTTGAATGGACAAAAACACACAACATTACTGTATGCTAAAATGCCAGTTTTGTCGAGTATCCTCGTCAAGAGTCTTAAATCAGTTAAATGAAGTCTTAAAGGAACATAAAGAGTTGTGAGAAAATAGGATGCGTGTCAGATCCGAGTCATGTGCGGCAGGTCTTAAAGTGACAGCAGCCTAATAAACCTGCTGCAGTCTGTCATTAATGTTAATCAAAGAACAAATAAAAAAGAGGAGATCACTCACTGCTCTTAACTAAATAACCTTTGTAGCTTTAATAAAAATAAATCTATATTTAATTTCAAATTTATGCAGTGAAGTATGAAGTGTTCGATAATTTTATCCAATTTCTGGATATTTCCTACCTGTTAGATCAAATATTTAAAATATACTGTCTTTATGTTGTTTCAACATTAATTTGGTGATTAAATGTAAAAATTATTACAATATAAAAATATATTAAAAACTTTTAAACGTTTAATCGTAATTAATTACAGAAAAATGTGCGATTAATTAGCAATTAATCAATGGACAGCATTAGTAATACGTTACAGTTCTAATTACGCAGCTCTGATTAGTCAGTTGTGGCATTCTGCAGTCCAGGCAAAATTTCAACATCAAAAACCATAATGTTTTTGTAATTTTTTATATTATACATATACTTTTTGTAAATACGTTTTGCTTTATTGCCTTTTTGTAATTTCATATATACATATATAATCACACAAACAGCTGACAAACTGTTCAGACAGTAGTATTTTCAAGGGGCATGTCTGCTCAGCTGTGTAGTGTATGTTTGACCCGAGTGCTCATGGGGGCTGAGAGAAGGGCTTGTGTTTTCCTTCTGCTGTGACCAGGTCAGTTTTAAAGATGTCCGCGCCACAGAACTCTTTCTATGAAATCGATTGAGAAATGACAGGCCAGGGCGAGGGGGAGTTTATGTTAGAGCTTGTGTAACGCCCTTATCTGTGTTTGTGTGCAATGTTTAAATAAGACCTGGCGGCTCCCTGATCAATAGACACATCCTACCACGGCAGTGCCGGCTCGCGCCTCCTCGGCCAGATTGGCTCAGCAGAGAAGGTCCCGGGCTCGCAGGCAGACCTGAGAGTATCTCGTTGCATACCCTGAGAAATCGCAGGCTTTAATTGGCATGGAATAAGGTAGCATTGCACCTGTGGTCCAATATTAGCAGCCGTAGACGAGCTAGTGAGACCTCAAGTCACATAAGAAAGAAGAAACAGGAAACAAAAAACTCAGATATGCACAGGCAACAACAACAGGGCCCCTTTACAATGCACAAAAACGCAAAGCACGGCACCGGTGAGGGTGAATAATGAACTTCAGCCCATTGATCGGAAAAACAAAGCCTGTATATGTTTGTCCCGGCAGGACCACAAGTCTCATAAATCTTTAAGGGTGATCTGTTTTTGCCACGGCGTTCCTTTTCAAATGCATCCCTTTCGATTCATGTGATAGACAGAAACGGCGAGCTATTATTATTTTATAGCACGCTAGCTCATTATACTTTGAAATGAATATGTGTATTGCTAGTTAAAGCTGCGAGGGATCGCTAAAAGTGCGAGCTACGAAATCCAATGCAAAATTCCGGCACATTACGGATATTGATAGTTGTTGTTAGCAGTGAATCTTGTAGCATCGTAGGCCAGGTATCATAAAAATGGCACCCAAGCGCTCTGTCCTGGGGCAACTATCTGCAGGAAGAGGCAGAAAGAAGTCGGAGTTCATATGATTGATATTTCCAGTGCAGATATCACTTAGGAAACACCTGACATGAGTGGGGCATGTTTCGGGCCTGGCCTGCCTGCTAAGTACTGGAGCATGAGCCAGCTAGCGTGTTATGCAGCTGGTAATAAAAGTTGGTCATTGATTTTCTGTAGTTGCTTGTAACAGTTAATGTTGATACATCAATAGCTAAAGGAAAGCACAGGGTTTAATAGGAGGCTGAAAATGTGGAAATATGGGAGGCTTGGGCGTTAAATCACAGAATCTATCCCCCAGATCGATAAGACAGTTACAGCAAGTGTCCCTCTGCTTTCCTAATGTTTTATAATAAACTGACAGCTTGTAATAAGGCTCTGGCAGAGGCAGAGGAAGAGAGGAATCCGACGGGACAGAGGCAAGAGTTGTGAGACGGAAAAGGAAAACAAGTACCTATAGCTCAGTGTATTCTCAATCACTTCATCCAGGGCTTTTGTCGAAAGAAAATCCAGACGGTCTGCTCTTTCTGAAAGTGGGGAAAACTTTTACAAACAATTCACGGATACACTGTTCGTCTGAGACGGGTTTTTTAGTGCCAGATGCAATCGTATTCTGGATTCTGTGAAGTTTTGCTGGTAATGTCCGGGCCCATATGGAAACTTGAGCACGTAAAACACATCATTCAGTCCTACCTTTCCAGTAAATATTTTGGCTAATATGATTATGCTTTCAGTTACCTATACCAGTGTTGTTATTTTTAACTAAAACTATTAAAAACTGAAATAGAAATTAAAATATAAATATAACATGAAAAACATAAACATATATTAGAAATGTTGCCTGAAATAAAATAAGTTAAAGATGAAGTACTAAAATTACTAATTATATAAAAATGACTATTTAAAGCTAAATCGAAAATTAAAAAAAAATACTAAAATGTATTTGAAATACATTTATTTTGTGCTAGTATACTACAAATACATTTACATATTTATGTGCTAAATAAAAGTTCCCTGCAATTGTACTTTTGGTATACTAAACTGGTATGCTTAAAGTCTGCTAAATTGGAACAACTAATTTTGTACTTAATGCACTTTAATTGTGTTGAAGTACTGCTGAGGTCCAACTAAAGATATACTTAAGTATATTTTTTATATTTTAGGCATAATAATATAATATTTAGGCATGTGCATTGTGCAATAAAAAAAACAATACTCCAAATAAAGTTTAATTTTATATCAGTAAGTCTTAAGTGATATGTCAATAAATATGTTAATGGATTTGAAGTATACTTAGTATGAAATAAATGTATTTTAAATAAATTTTGGTATAGGTTTTTTTTTTTACTAGGGATGATAAAAGCACATAAAAATTACAGAGACTTAAACTAAAATAAAACATTGGAGATATAAAAATAAAAGATCATTCAAAATATTAATAAATACTATAATAAAGGAATACTATAAAATAAAGGATTCTAAAATAAGACATTATGGATTTTTACTAAAAATAATTCTGAATTTATTGTCAAAATATTACAATTTGAATGTTGTTAATGAATTACTTTATTCTCGTAAAGATCTATTTTCTCAAAACATTTATCAAATTTTAGTTTGTTTTTTTAAACATGACAGTGTAGTGTTCTCTTAATACCATTCACCACATTTTACCATACATAAATCCATTCAACATAAACTGTGAAATTAAAAAGTCTGGGCCTGGTAATATCTCAATGAGAGTGATTTGTGATTCAGGCTCAAATTAGATTATAGATTTGAGCTTCAAGTGTAACCAAGAACAGTTCATCTGGCCTTTATCAAGAGTAAATCTATAGATGTAGATTCCAATTCCTATGAAACACTTGCCCACATTACTTATCTGAAGCGTTTGTAGACATTCAGATAACAACGGTAATAGCTAACGATCGCCAATCACACATAAAGTTGTTTGCAATTTAAAGCTAATCATAAAGTAATGTGTAGTAACAGATAAAGAACAAAAAGTAAAGAGATAAAAGCTAATTGCAGCCGTGACACACAAGCAAAGTGTCGAAATCAGAGTAGAATGGCCGGAATTCGGCGAATTGACTGAATGCATGACAAAAGCTAGTGGGGCTAAAGGTAAAGTGCCATCCTTTCACTCCCCTTTAAAAGCAAGAGCCCACTATGTAGCACCGTGTCGACAGATATCAGCGGCTTTTAAAGCCTGATAAAGTCTGAAAGCCTCTTAAGGCTCCTAATGAGGGTGCCGTCTCATAGACTGCCTCTTGCAGAAGTGAGGCTTTTGATTTCTGTCACATGGAATGAAAGGACAGTGGGCAAAGAAATAACCCTTAAATATTAGGGTCATTGCAAGGGCCACTTCCTCTTCTACTCAAGATTTGTAAAATATCAGAGCACTCAGGATTGATTGGAAGGTTCTTTACCTTTGAGCGAAATCTAAATGAGCATGTTTGGTGACAACAACAACAAGCGAACACGCTAAGTGAGCAGTCAGATTGGGGAAGGGTTGCCGCACATTGTCACAAATCACTGAAAATAAATTTCTTCATACACAATTCTACAACGTCAATGTGTTTTCAAAGGGTGTCCGCTCTTGCTTTATATGTGTATTGATTAGACCCGGGCCTCACATCTTCCACATGACTTACAACCCGTCAGTGCCAAACTGCTTGGCTCACAAGAAAAACCTGCCCCTATTATCTTGCATTTAATTAAGACATAGCTGCAGTTTTATGCACCATTATTTGGCCCCGGCCAGGGGTCTCCAAGGCGTAAATATTGAACCGTTCCAGCCCTCGAATGTTAATCAATCCCAACCGACTTCCAAATTATTTGGTCTGTTTCAGGAAATTAATATTTGCACCTGTTATGAGTCTTTGCGCATGCATTACTGATCTCCCCTCTCTTTGCACAAGGGTAGACGTATCGATTCAGATCAAGGAAACAAGACGGGCCGGCTTAATTAGAGCTTACCTATGTGGGAACAGCCTTTTTTGCTGCTTTAAAGCAAGAGTAAAGGGGAAAGAGCTGCGTGCCGTGACTGTATGGTGTGTTGTTCAGAGGTGTTTGGAAGAAACCCCCAGAGCCAAGCCTCAGGGACTTGAGATGCATCCCATCTCGTAGTCAAGTGTTGTTGCCACGGGTGGATAACCGTTATACCCGTGTCCTCTACATTTTAACAGTAACGAAGAGGAGACGAAAAAATGTGAATCATGTCAATCATTTTAATTTAAAAATACTCTTGATGAAAATACGACAAGGACAGTTTGCATATTTTGGTTAAATTAGTTTAATATATAAAGTTTTTGAATATTTGGTTTCATTTCTAAAATCAGATGCCATTTTAAGGTGCAATCACATTAGCGAAGTTTCATGATAAAAAAGGTTCCTTTGTCAATAGTGTTGCAATGCACAAAGCACCGCTCACATAGAAGTCAATTTCAGACCAAACAGCCTTCTGTTGGTCAACGCGGCAAATTCGTGAAAAGAACTCTGCAAAATAACTTTGAAACAAAATAACTGTGTAAACATCAATCCTCAACATCTTCAAGGAATAGTTCATCCAAAAATCATCCTTATGTCATTCCAAACCTGGTTGACTTACTTTCTTCTGTGACCACAAAATATTTTTTTGAAGAATGTTTCAACAGTTTTGTCCATACAATTAAACTCAATGGGGTCCAAAACCACATCCAACCCCACAGACTTTTATTGTATGGACAAAAAAACTACTTCTTTGGTGTTTTGCAGGAGAAAGAAAGTCATACAAGTTTAGAAAGACACGAGGGTGAATATGATAGAACATTCATTTTGGGGGTGGGGTGGGGTGACTGTCTATTCATGAATCCCACCATTTGGCACAATTTTTAGACAACACATCGTAGATGAGGCTCCAACCTATATGTTGGCATTCACCTCAGAAGTGGCCTCTTCCATCCTCTTCCTTCTCTACTCCCCCTTAAACCCCACAAGAACATTGTTCACCCTTTAGTGCCTTTCCTGCTATTGAGAAAATCAATGTCTTGGTCGTAATTATTTAACCATTGATAAAGCCTTCAGCTCCTGCTAGAGCCCAAGCAGCAATTCAACACATGGAGACTGACAGCAGGAAAGATAAAGACGCTTCGTCTTGCGGAAAAGCATGAGAAGTGATCGGCTGACTGCAATCGGTCCTCTCGACGAGCCGGCGAAATCGAGGAGACAAGTGACTGCTCCCAGGTCAACTCATGTCTCTCCTCCTCTTTATTGACACTTAGCTTTACAAAGAGCCCCCCTGGGCTCCCCCGACAGTGACAAATTGCGATGGCAAACATTGGCTGCCCTGAGAGTGAACAGACACTAACTTAGAGCAGTGGGGAGTGGAACGGCGTGAGTAAATGCGATTTTGATTTCCGTTAACAGGCTTCATTTGTAAATGCAATACAGAGATTCTACGTTTAACGAGTGTAAGAGGGCTGATCCAGTGGATTTGATGTTTTTATGTCATGGAGGCCAGAAGGCCTCCAATTGTTGACCTTGTGTGTGTGGCCTTGGGCTTAACAGCACATTTACCTGATAACTGATTCTGTTTTAAGATTTATTTAAAACAAACAAACAAACAAACAAAAAACGGGCTTCATAAAGGATGTTTGCTGTGAAATTGTAGTATCACAACAAGAACTGCCACACTGGCCTGAACACAGAAGTTTATACATATATATTTTTAATGAATTTAAATATAATATTTCTCATTTTAAATGTATAATTTTTACACACATTTATTTAATATTTATTTTTAAATTATTGAAAAAATGATGTCATACATTTTATTCTGAAAAATGCAATAATATCTTTCTAATATCTTCATACTGTCATGACGATCAAGTTGGGGTCACATTTACTGTTGATTGGTGAATTTTCACAGGCAAAATTTTGTCATTTCAATAGGAATCCATACAATTGGAAATTTCACGTGTGGCAAAATATATCTCCACACCGATTCCACAACGGGTTCAAGTTGGTCACATGGATTTGCTGCTATGACCAACAGAACGTGTGTACTAATGTTTAACAAGGAACGTTGTAGCAACATTGTAGGAATGTGTTTGGACACCCCAGTGACATATGTTTACTGCATATGACAAAAAAATCCACATTTTCCATAGTGGAAACATGTTCTCGGTTCATAAATGGCTGAAGATTGAGCAGTGGGCTGAGACGGAGAAAAGATAAGTTCCCATAATTTCAGTAGTTTTCATAAGGCACCATGGGATTTTCACGCTTCATTTAATTAACCTCTGACTGGCTTCTCAATAGCAACTGGCAAAGTGTTTTTCTCATCCATGCACTTGTCTGTACATAGAGCCCCCGCCACCCCTCACCCACAGGATACTATTAATCGGAGCCATCTTTGATCTCTAGGCTTAGTTCTCTTAGTCTCTCAGGGCCTGGCACACAGCATGGGTGGGGCTAGCTGCTAGCACGGGGCAGTGCCTGGGGCGATACACTCCCCTCAGGTGAGAGTTTTATTATGGATGATGTTTCCCGCCAAATTATTTACACCAACACTCCAAATTCCCCCTAAACCACAACCAAAAAACCTCTGCTGCACTACCTTGATCAACATTAACAAGGCTGAGGAGTCTGGAGTTTCATTTGTTCTCAGCGCTGCTCTTTGGTCTACAGTAGGTAAGATGTAAGGAACCTTCTCTAGATGCTTACGCCTGGCTTCATGGTTACACGTAGTTCAGGGAGGCAGCAAACGGAACAGCTAGAGTTCAAAGTACACACACCCTCTGCACATCATATTCTCTTTTCCGGAACCACAGGATGGTACATTCGCAACTGATATGATGATATCCAAGCGGATGGTCAGCATTAATATTCCATGTTCTTAAGGGGCCAAACAGACACCCTGTTCTGTTTTTTCATGTTGGTCTTTCATGGTGTAGACCTGTGTCTTTTGTGAATTGGCTGCAAGAGTTGCCTTGACCTGTGAGCAGCGGAACTTCCGATCACTTCAATGTAAAGCTAGCAGACTAACAGAAGCGAAGCTCTGAAAGTTACTGACAGTTATAAAAGCAAAACTAGATGCACTCAGCATGCCCATCTTTGGAGCAAATGGCCTCCTGATTTTCAACTCCAATAGAGTGGAATGTAGGATAATAATTTAGCTCAATAATAATTTTCCTATTGTCACTGTGAAGCTGCTTTGAAACAATATGTATTGTGAAAAGCGCTATATAAATGTAGATGACTTGACTTAACTAGAGTGAAATTATGACCTTGGTTTTGTAAGTTTCCAAGTTGTAAGATAACTAGAATTTGTGTAGCACTTAAGTGCGGTAAGCTAATGATCACATTCTGATTTTGATTTAAATCAGATTTTTATTTAAATGTATTTTATTTAATAATTAATTCACCCCAAAATGAAAATTCTGTCATGATTCAAATATGGAAGGTTAAGACCACTGAAATCAAACATCATTGATTGTCTTGTAAACAGTCATTAGCCAGGTTTTCATTCACATATTTTATGCAGATTTTAAGATATTGCATAAAAATTGCTGGATGGAAACATCACGATTCAAATAAAATGTCAAAAATGCACATAAAAAATGGTGGGTACATTCTGTATTTATATGACATGCACAAAGTATGCTGGAAACACACTGTACGAATAAATTCACTGAAATTTTTTTTATTAAAAGTCATGAAATCAACAGGGTTTTTTAAAAATGTATTTTGGAAATTTGGAAATTCCACAAAAATGGAAGAAAAAAAAATGGTGCTCTCTAAACAGTTTATTACATTTAAATGAAAATGGCTTTGGTTTCTATTTTGTGCCATTTTTTTTTTTTTTTTTTGAATACATTGAAACTGCTTTACTCGTAGATTGTTTCAGCAATATGCTGATTTTTTTTGCATAAATTAAATCTACAACTTAGATGAAAGCATAACTAGTGGCGTATTGTATGAAGAGAGACGTAATGTATTGAAGAGCGAATAAGATTCCTGAGCTACATGATTTACAGAGGATAACAGTTTTAGACAGAGCTGACTAGTCTGGCATCAATGGTAAAGCAAAGTTGGCGGAGAAGGTATGAGACGGTGGCATTCATAATGATGGTCTTATCACACAGGGGGAAGTGAATATGGTCTTGTGGCTTATCTCAAGGTCCCTCAAGAACCTTGGGAGCAAGCAAGTGAGATTTGGACAATGCACAGAGGCACTCTCCACCCCTCCACCTCTTTTTTAATACTCACCCAAGCTGAACAGCACCAGGAACTTGAGGCAGACAAACTCCCTCTGGTCCAGCTGGAGGGATCTCAGTTTGCTCACCAGCTCCTGCGCGTGACTCAGGAGGTTGTTGAGTGTGGCACCGGCTTGGGAGGCAATTAGGGCGTAATCCACCTGAAGAGAAGGGGCGAGAGTGTTCACGTACACAAACAATAGAGATATTACCACGAGCAACATAGCAGATCTCTGAAGGTTTGAAACATCTCAGGTACAAAAAAAAAAATGAAGATGGACCCTTTTCACAGTATCAGGGTTCTCAGATGTGAAAGTCATCATAGTTAGATAAACTTTTATAACGTGGTGAACGGAAACTACAACAAATATAATGTTTGCGTTAGACGCCATGGTACCGTTTCTATGACTTTCCAAATAAGGAAAAAAATAGCCAAAAGATTGATTTCGGTGGTCAGAAGAGAGAAATATGTCAAATTTGCCGTCACTCCCTCCACTTTTGTATTAGAAACACTCAAGCACCAGCGATAAACAGTTTTCTGTCACTTAATGCCAAGGTAGGAAAACATAACGTACTCTGGAAACGCAGTCTGTGACATTGAAAGAAAGATTGTTTTCCAACATTGTTTTAAAACACTTTTACAGTCTTCCATTGTTTGGTCAAACAAACAGTCCTGCCCCAAGAGCATTCCATTGGTTGAGCCAATTTCAGGTAATTACTGAATTATTTACTTATTTAGAACTTTAGAGAAATGGATCATAAATGCTATTGATTTCTAAGTTTATTTTCGAGAAGATGTGCTCATATTTGTTTGGAGACTCACAGAGCATATTTTATGACAAAAAAAAGAGTTGTTGGGAATGTTTTAGGAAGAGTTTCAGCCTTGTTCCTTGTTCATCGAGAATTCTATTTCTTGAATCAGAGTCCTTTTAGTTTAAAAGTTCAATCAAACTGGAGCCAGACAGCACTTGGCACCACCTTTGGAGTTTTTTTAGCGCCGACTGAAGTAAGCACGTAACCAGCTCTGGCAGCTCTACGTTTCATACGCCTCCCTCCCTTTCTTTCCTTCCCAGGCTCCTCTCCACACAGCAGGGACAGTGCGCTGGGCCGAGGTCTGAATGATAATCAGCATCAAACCAAACGTGGAAGAGCTGCACGTTTCTCCATCCCTGGTGCCCAGACCCTCGGACCTCAGCGCCCTGCACCAGACGAGGGTGGTGGGGGTTGGAGAGGCGTGAGTGAGCGGGGGGCCCCTGGAGGTCCCCCAGGCTACCGGGCCGAACCCTGCGCGGGACCCCCGTGGCCCTCTCCTCCCCTTTCAGGTGCACTTAATATCTGCAGCAGCAGCAAATTTGTCTTGGAGGCAAGTCCTTAGCTGCCACTCACTGTAAGCAGGCCATATTAAATTTTTATATTTATTGACAATTCATTACCATAATTGACTGCGCCAGGGTTTCTGGAAGAAGGTAGACTACGGGCCTCCTAAGCGTAAGGAGAGCTCCCTCTGAGCTGGATTTGCAATTAAAAACGCGGGCGGATTGGAATTTATTTATTGTGTAAATATGATGAGTGGAATTTTTTAAAGTCCTGGCTGGAGAATTGCGCATTTCTTACCGGCTGTTTTTCGTGGATCTCTTCGAAGCCCATATGAAGCTACTGAAGTTGTCAATTAACTGGGATTTGACCAAGTGCCCCAAGCGTTAGTAACCAGATAAAAGTAAAAGTAGTGAGATGGGATCACAAATTTACATGTAAAAATAATAGTACACACTGAAAATATTCAACATAAACATTAATTAACAAATATAAATACATTTTTAAAAGTATATTAATATTTTTTAAATACAGACTATGAAAATTTAGGGCAAAGAAGCCAAAAAAATCAGTAAAATTTATGTGAATAAATTTGAACAGGGTGTAACATTATGAGGGTTGACACGACTAAGCAACACTTGGCAAGCAGTTTGTAGTATTATTCTCTAATTCATTCTGACAAAGTACTGAGCACTGTATGAGTATGATTATGATGATTTGGATCCTTCTGAAGGCCTGGAGCCTTCAGTGTGAGAGACAGAGACACGTACAGCACAAGAAGGAGTGGAGGGGGAGATGTAGGTCTGTGACATATTGGTAATGTCGCAGCATTTCAGGACTGATCTCACACAGTGCTTTGCTGCTATATCAACACTAGGGAGTAACAATGACACAAATGTCCTTAAACAAGACAGTTCAGTTGACAGTGGAGGAACTACAATTTTTTGTATGTATATATATTTGTTTTTTATATTTAAATCCTGAAAAATATATATTATTCTCCATATAAAAAAAATTATAATTATAAAAAATAAACATTATTATTATTATTAACATAATTAATTTTAGATTATAATTCTAATATTTTTTATTTGACAGTTTTATTTTATATTACTTTTTTTATATAATTGTTTTTATTTTATATACAGTATATTGTTAGCTTGTAGTGTAGTAACTGTCTGTTAACTACTTACAAGGAGTATCTTGTATTTGCAGAAATTCATTTCTACTAATAGCCACTACACTGAGAGACCGTCTGAAGTTATATACCACTGAAGTACAATATTCCTTTAACAACTGGCAGAGCGTTTGTTTGCTATGCATAAATCCAGACTGTGTTCATGTGTGAGCGTGTTGTGTGGCCGGGCTGTCAGTAGTCTGATCTGGAATAATAGGAAGTAATGACCTGTTTGAGTCTTTGCCTTCTCTCTCCCCAAAGGATTTTTTTCAGCACCAGCTGTTCATTAGGCAAAAAATGCAAACAAGGTCCTCCACCCTGCCCCCAACCCTCCGTCAGACCTCGCTAATCAAACACAGAGACACGCTAAGCAGAGCACTCGCAATACAGACAAATCAAAGATAGCGAGCACAGTGAGCTCTTAAAGATCTCCAGATATGGCACCTCACGTACTTTCTCAGATTGTATTGCTCAGAAGTTGCTCTTTCATGGCTCAGGAGGCTAGAAACTACTTCCACACCAACAAAACGAATCAAATTCTGACCTTAAATAGACTCGAGTCTCCACCAAAAACTGTGGTGAAGTTCTCAGTTGTGTTGTTTTAAATGTCAACTTTGTCTCAGATATTTCTCTTAAAGTTCCTTGGGAGAGATTAAAGTAAATATAAATGAGACAACTGTTGACATAGAAAAAGTATAGAGCTATAAAATTAATATAGATACCATGTAGTTTGATCTTGGGAGAATTTGATAAGAAATTCTTGAGTTCATATTGAGATGTTTTAATTGCAAACTTTGGTATCTTAAATCCGAGCACAATTTGAGACATTGTTGAGATCTGTTTTGGGATTTTATGTGAGATTACCGGGTCTTTTCTGAGAGACTGGAGATTTTGTCTCAATTTGTTCACTTTTGAACGTTTTGTGTTTTTTTCTTTCTAATAGTTGACTTCATGGAAATTGTGTCAGGAGCTGGATTCAAACTCGCATCTTTTGCTGTAAAATTGACCAGAGCAGGTGTATTAACCACAAGGCCACGGCTATGAAAAGTCACAGATATTAGTTCTCAATCTTTGCTCTTATCCTTAGATGATGTCTCCGTATCTCTGTCATTATCATATCACCTATAATTCACTTCTGTTTCAAAAGACAGTTCTCCGATAAGCCGAAAACTGGAAAAGTTCTACTGTGCACGAGTCGCTATGTTTGAGCTGTCACTACTGTTGGATATCACTTTGTTGAGTAGGAGAGGGAGGAGGGAAAACATAGAATTAAAAATTAAACTCATGCTTTACTGACAGGCGGACAGAAGCATATTTATTTATAAGCAGTTTAAACATCTTCTGGAAGTGTGTGTGCATGTGCTGGAGCCAGAGACAGAATTAAAGGTCCTTGTGTGCAGAAAACTTCAGCTGAGCCTGAGGCGTCCGTCCAGCGATGTTCCTCAGAGACAAATGAGGTAAATCATACATATCTTCTGCTGCTTTCCCTCCTCGTCTGTCTCTCTCTGTGTCTCTCATCCCTTCTTCACCATGATGACTCGTGCATGCTTAACCAACCATTTTATTTATTCGTTCACCACGCACTTGATAAGAAGTGTACAATTGATTATTCTGGCCACATTAGTTTATACCTAAGCGTAATCTATTTTTAATGGAGTGGCTGGGGCAGTCGATAGCACTTTAAAGGATGTTGATCCACACTGGCAAAAAGGCCTGATGAGATCTACGGGGAGGAATGGAGGAGACTGGAGCGGACACTCACCTGTTGCCCCGTGACCAGGAGGATGGAGCCCTCTTTGGCGTGCATCACCTGCCGGAAAACGTGGTCCAGGATGAGGAGTTCACTCCAACAGTTCTGGAGAAGCTTCATTTGATCGTCAACCTGAGGAGAGACCAACAAATGTGTAAGAATGTGTAGATATTTTTTAACAATCATTAAAATAATGTGGGAAAATTGCAACTTTTTCAAGTAGGTGAACATGTTCATATTAGTGTTGTCAAAAGTACAGACTTCGATACCAAGTTGGTACTGACGCTGTGAGCCCTGTTAAGCAAATTCGTAAACACCTCTGATTGGCCATTGTGTTCACGCACTCAACAGATGTCTGTCATTGGCTGTAATGATCAACGCACGGGAGCTTTTGAAAGGACACGGAAGTGTTTAAATTTGAAAGCGGGAGCGTTTGAAAGCAGGGGTCTATCAGCGTACTCCCGTGTATCTGTGTAAGCGCTCAGTGAAGAGCGTCACCATTTACAACATGTTTTTGAAGCGTTGATCATTGTAGCCAATCACAAACATATATGTTAAGTGCATGAACACAATGGCCAATCAGAGGTGTTTAGGAATCCACTCAACAGCGCTCAAAGCGTCACATTCTTAAAATTTCAGTATCGACTTGGTATCACACAAATTAAAGAACATAGACAAAGCCAGATCATTTCCATTATGAACAACGCAATCTACCAAAAGCAGTACAAATTAGCAACTGGTTTAAGACTTTTGCTTTAATGCTTTTTTTGGCGGTAAATAATGGCACAAATACCAGTAAACTGACTGGCGCAAAACTTCTTTAAATGAACCTTGCATGATTCATTTAAATACTCTCCTCCCATAAATTTTGCACCTGAAAGGGAAACTCCTACAAATGCACATACAATAAGGTCAGCCGCAACTTCCATTTTTGGGAATATTCGAGAATAGCCCTCTTGTTTTTTAACTCCACCCCAACAACCATGTCATAAAGAAACTTTTCATAATCCATTATTTTCAAATGTTAAAATCTCTCATTAAATATCCTCTTTTAATTGGAAATATGCCTCATTATGGAATTAAAATGGGTTGCAAATGCCGTTTCATGTTGGTTTTAAGTCACAAAAGTCAGACGCTTCGTACATTTGTCATTTGAGTGTTATTTCAACCTTCGACACTCACGTCTCGCCGTTTGTAGTTCAGACAACCAGTATGAAATCAATATTGGTCTTTAGGTCGCAAGAGGTCATTCTCATGTGAACTTCGCCAAATGTCACTGTTTTCCACCACTGTTAATTAATCTGTTTGTGGAGCGAAACAGCTTCATTTATCACTCATGATTAAGTAGCGTGTTCAGTGTAGCACAGTTAGGAGCACGTACATTGACATGCTCTCGGATGGGAGTTGAACGGCTCCAACAACGCATTCATTGTCACCCTCCTTAGTTCTCATGGCTCCCTCAGTCAATCATTAAACAGAGACACAGGAGGTGAAAAGAGCTCTTTGAGTCTGGTGTTGGTAAGAATGAGGAAAAATACTGAAAATGAGTCCCTGTCTGACTATTCTTCAAACTGTTATGTTTTTGTGCAGACAGTCGAAGAGCTACATATGAAACGGTTTTGATTCTCAATTCACCCATGTGAAATGTTTACACAAGGGTCATGAAAAGAATACAGAAATGTAATGAAATTTAATGATTATGAAGTCCCGTGAGGACAGTGAGTCGGCTAAGGACGTGAAAATAATACTTGCGGTTTCTCAAGGCAGAGATAACGTGAATGAAATGCCTCTACTGCCTTGGGAGACTCCGTCGATATCTGTTTCGGATTGTTTTGACTGCTCATGATTCTTGTTTGTGCTGCTCTCATAGTCATAACAAATGCTACAAAATCAATTTAAAGAATGTATTTCCAAATCCGGCAAAGTAAAAGCATTCTTGTTTGGTATCACTGCACTTATATCAACTGATTTACTGTAAAATCAATACTGTATGACCTAATTCTCCAGGTTCAAATGCTAGGACTGATTTTTAAGCCCAAGTAGCAAGTATATGCATTTGGCATTGTTAACACATCTCATATATCTGCTAGCAAGTCATGCAAGTCAAACATGCCTTTTCTACAAAGAAACCTGTCATGTGGTCTTCTTTTTTTTTGACAGGCATTCTCATCAAAGGCCTTTTCCCCACATGAGCCTCTTATGCCCTGCGCATTTGGGTCATCAAACAGGGACGAGGCTGCCACGAGTCAAAGCAGGGGAAGACACAGCAGACCGGGGCTGCTGCCAGACACACATCAGATGGGCAGAGAAGGCATCTCTGACCTTTTAAAGTGCGTCTGACACCGCTGTTTCCATGTCAGCTCGCTTCCCTTTGCACTGTCACAGCTATGTGTAACAGCTCTGATGTGCACTTACAACAGGCAAGCTATGTCCTTTAACACTGGAGGTAGTGACTTTGTATACAATGGCTATCAAATGTTAAAGTTTTTCTGTGTAAATCATTCGTAAAAACGTTTCTTGAAATCTAATGTTGAATTGAATTAAATTAAGAATGTTTTTTACTAGCAATTTACATTTTTTACTATTCTTAAAACAAATCTTGAACGCAACAATTTGAGAGAATGTTTTTACGAACAATTTACATGGAAAGTAGAGCCTTTATTGTCACAATATACAAAACCTACCAAATACGTATGAATGTTGAAGAATGAATTTATTTGTATATTGTTTGTAAAACAACTTTTTTATTTTTTAGTTATTAATACAGTTCCTAAATTAATTTGACAATTTACGGAAAAATGTTTTTATGAACAGTTTACACAGAAAATAATAGCACCTTCGTTGTTACAATATACAATTGCTATCTCATACGTATGAAAGTTTGCATTAATGGACCTCATTTTGTGTAAAATGTTTGTAAAACTACTTTTAATATTTTTAAGTAATATTGAAACTATTTCTGAATTTAATTCGTCAGTTTATAAAAGAGTGGTTTTGCGAACAATTTCAAGCATTTTCATCATTTAAATATACAGTATCTATCAAATACGTAAGACATATTAGCTTTATTATTCGTGAAACAATGCATTTTTCATTTGTTTTACAAACAGCTGACAGAAATACAATCTACTCAAGTTTAATGAAGGAGGCCCACTGTGTTTTAAAATCATAATATGTATACCACCAAATACACCAGCAACACAAATATGCTGTACTTTAATGTTTTACACCGTCGTACAGCTTTTGTGATTAGTATTTTTATTCCACCATGGATCACAGGAATAAACTCAATACTCACGGCAAACTCACAGATTGTAAATTCAGCTGTATAATCATTACATGCTAGAAATAAGATTGCAATCTGGCGTTAATGTTTATCTAGATGAGCAGGTCGTGTAAGGTGCTGGAAAAATACCTGGAGGTCAGCCAAATAAAAACACACTTATTGATTTCACTCTAGAGGCATTAAATTAGGAATCTCAGACAGCTTTTGTTTGACTGAGTAAGAAGCGATAAACATCAAATCTGTTGACCTACACTGAAATCTCACAATTCACAAATTCTTCTTGCATACTTCAGATACAAAAGGTGTGCTCATCTAAAACAGCTAAAACTCAGATTTTTTGATGTGCTGCACTTTCAATTTTATTAAAATCAGAGCTTTTACTTTCTCTCTTATGATAAAAAATGCATATCCTCCAAGAAACCAATTTAATTCCTTTACGGTCATTCAGGCATAGCTAGATCAATGTAGCGATCAATTGCTGAGCCCCCTGTACTGCTCCTAAAGAAGACCCTTAGACCCTCAACGGTATGTTGAACGGCATTACGGAAATTTCCAAATGGATGTACCGTGATTATGTACAAAGAACTACAGCCTTTTTTTCTCTCAATTTTAATGTAAATGATGTGCAAATATGTTGCATATCCAAAAGTAATATTTATTCATCACTGCCTGAAAGGGTTGACCGATGATAATAGAATAGAGTCCAAATTGCCAAATATGAGCTTCTTTTTTATTCCACATGGTTTTGGTAGAGTGCCACAAGCATTGTTAAGGCACAAGTAACGAGCTTACGCAGCTGGAACTGCTTTTAATAAGTATTTTTTTGTTTTGTTTTTGAAGTGCCCTAATGAACAGATTAATAGAATCTCCTTGAGTGCCCATTAATGAACAGAATGAGACGAATGATTTATTTACAACTAAAGGCAGGCTGCAAGTATGCAGTCCACAATCACATTTGCATAAATACAAGAATGGGAGAAAAAAAAAGAGATGAGGAGGTAAAAAGAAAACAAATCCCATCTGAAATCTTTTGACCTCTTGGATGTGGATCAATGTGGCTAGTCAGGAAACTACAGGTGAGGTTTGAAGTGCACTTCAATGGTGCTGTCAGGCAGTGAGCTTTGAGTCACCTTCTGTGGACATCTGTTCATATGCTGGTACGCACACTTCCTTTCTGTCAGGCTGGCAAATATTATTTGATGTTGGATGTTTCCCGTCTGTTGGTGAATTTTTTACAACATTTTATACAGTTAATGTAGTTTATATAAGAAAAAAGAAACAACATAGATCATTATTTTCTGAAAAGTTTTTTTTTAGGATGTTGCTAAAGGTCTAAGCCAAAAGAGCCATTTTTTCATGAGTATACTGTATATGATTTGGGTACATCAATTTTCTTCCATTTAATCTGCCAGTCCGATTGCTAAACTTCAGGTCACATTTTCATTTACCCAGTGAAATTTTGCAAGCGAAATCCAGTCATTCTAACAGGAATCCATGTAATCGGGTAATCGGGCATGAGGGCGAAAACGTTTCCTGCTCAGATTTCACTCATTTTCAAGTTGGTCACATGAATTCACCACGTTGACCAACAGAAAGCTGCTTGGTTTGAAAATAAGCTGTGTTTCATATATCTCTGTGCTATTGACAATGGACAATTTATGTTTTTTGCCATCGATATTTCACTGAAATTTCATAAACGCACCTTAAGAAATCTATTGCAGGGGTGTCTAATCCTGCTCCTGGAGGGCCACTGTCCTAAAGAGTTTAGCTCCAACCCCAATTAAACACCCCATAACCAGCTAATCAAGGTCTTACTAGGCATACTAGAAACTTCCAGGCAGGTGTGTTGAGGCAAGTTGGACCAGGACCAAGTTTGGACCCCCCTGTACTATCGCATCTGTCCACAACAAACTGCACAGTTTTCAAAAGGTATGTGTAAGTTTAATTCCAGCAGATTCCCTAATCTCTTTATCAACACTAACAGTATTTGGAAACCTATAAATTTACAGTTACTCTCAGGGGAGATAATCTAAGTGTCCCCGAATCCCCAGACAAAGGGCTGACAATTTGTGCTGTGGTGTCACATTCTGGCTTCCTCTTTAGCCGTCCCGTGGGAGCTGATCTGACGTGCTTTGGATGCTCGAGACTGAAGGGCCTGGTGTATTTGGCTTCGCTTTTCCCTGATCTTGTGGAAATCTCCAGGCTTGTTTGTCATGGCAGGGCCTCTGTTTGCTCTCTTTCTCTCTTGCTGCCAGGGGTTCTGATAAGCATGCTGGGACTTTGAGCAGGTGGCCACCAGCCGCTGCGGCCACATTGCTTCATACCCATGCTCCTCTGAGAGGGAGCTGCCTGGCATCTCGCTCTCTCTCCGGACTTATTTTAGAGTCCAGCGTTGCTTCATATGGGATAGAGCTCAGTGAAAGAGGATTTCAGGAGTTTTGTAACTTCACTTATGTGACCTAAAATTGAGACAAATTATTGACCGTATACCAGTAACTGATGTATCCATAAGCCCTGTTTACACCTGGTATTAAGATGCGTTTTGGTCGATCGGATCACAAGTAGACGAAGGGGGACACATTACTTTTAAAAGATTGTTTTAAAAGATTTTTTCAAGCTAATGGACAAAATAAGCTTGCACAATTTACATATGTGTGTTAGAAATCGGGAATGGTTAGAGAACGCATAAAATGAAAGCATATCGTCAACAAGGGACATAAAGTAGGAATGTAAAAATGCTTTAATAGTCCTAAATATTCCTAGTTTCTTATAAGTTGAGGCAGGGGGCATGATTTTAGTGAATACATTTTTGTGTTTCTTACAAGAAAAGCTATAGTATGTCTTCAGAAGACTTGTAATATAGTGCTTCAGCCGTATTGACCCCCTTTTTTTTTTAAACAATGCTTTCATTATGGAAACAGCATTCTTCAAAATGTGTTATTTTGTATTTAACAGAAGAAAAAAAATCATACAGACTTGAAAAGACATGAGGGTGAGTACACTGTACAGATATGTAAATACAAAATAGCTAATTTCAGTTGTTATTTTGTGTTTTCAAACCCGTTAATTTATAGCTGTGACATTATTAAAATGTGCTCAAATGTTTAGATGTGTTGCGTGTGGTGTGTTACAGCAGTCTAAGAAAGGCTAGATGAAGAAACCGACTCTCAGTAATGCAAAATATCCATGCTGTAATCTTGTCCCAGTGATGTTGTGTCCATGGGATGCATAGATTATGTAGGCTTTCACCGTATGCCTGACAGCAATGTAAATTGAGATCAGTGTTGCGTGTAATGCGTTACTGTAATTAAATTACTTATCCCCTGAAAAAGTAAAGTAAGGGATTACTGTTCAATTTTAGGTAATTTACTTACAGTTACTTATAATGTACTTGCGTTACATACTGTAAATTAGTTCAACAGTTCTGTTTAAATCAATATTGAATTTAAAATCTAAAAGTAAAAGTGAACGGTGCCTCTTTAAAATCGTTAGCTGTAGTGCAATTGCGCGTGAGGTCGCAACTTCACACCAGTTGGCTGTCTGAAGATGTCGGCAGAAGCGAGTGGCTGTCTTGCAGAATGGAAATAATCCAATTACTTTTTGACACAGGTAGGCAAGAACATTACGGTAAAATATAAGCTATGTCCTAGGAGAAAAAAAACGGTGCGCTTCTTCAGTCAGTGCGCTCTCAACCAAAGCGCACACACACTCGCCTCTCGCGAGTGTCAGATTTATTACACATAAATGTTCAAATACACACACAGTTATGTCAAAATGCCCGTCTTGCCATTGGTTATGTGAATGTGAACAGCATGTGTAACAGCATATTGTCTCCATCCATTAGGTCTTCGTGACAGCAGTCTTTAAAACATGCTACTGTCTACTGTTGGCTGTCTGTATTATAAATGATAATCAAACAACAAAAGAAAAGCTTTAATAAGGATTAATCTATATTTAATTTATACAGTTATGACTACGCAAAGTTATTTTATATTTGATTATTCAATTTCTGTGGTATTTTTACTTACTAATATTAGACCTACCTGGAAAAAAATATATAACATTGTTTTATTTGTTTTTTTAAATATATTTTTACCATGGTATCGACATTGGTATCAAGTATTGTGCACTTTTGGTGGTATTACTACTACTAGATTTTTGGTATAGTGAATTTGGTAAATTTAAGTATTATAAAGTAAATAAAAGTATTATAGTTTATGTTTTAAAAAGCTATAAAAGGCTAAACTATTCCATGTTTGACTAAATTATTAAAAGTGTTTCCTTTCTATTGTCTATCCGGTCAAGGTTTATAGGGATTTTAAGAAGTAATTAGTAAGTTACTTAATGAGTAATTAAATTACTTTTCAGACAGAGTAATTAGAAAAGTATTTTAAATACAACATTGATGATGTAATTAGTAATTAATTCGTTTTCTGAAGTAACTTACCCTACACTGATTGAGATGACATAAAATATCTTTGGGAAAACATTTGCATTCCTTGTAGTAGCTATATTTGAGAAGACCTCATGGTATTCTTACTCTGAATGTCTCTGTGAGGGGGGATAAACAGATGCCCATAATTCATGTGTTAGTGTGCAGGTGAGCAGGTTTGGGACTCGTCCAAGGCTAGCAAGTGGACACCGAGCAACTCAAAGGAGTGACTGGCTGATGGTGGGGTTGGAGGAGGGGTGTTTGATCGATCGCGACGAGGAATAGAGATTGATCAGTTCCCACGGTGACCGCATTAACACTCTCCCGAGTGTGACTCCTGACCTGTGAAACACCCAGAGTTTGATCAGAGCCCCTCATCACGTCGACCCACAATAAAAACCACACACGTCGGCATTCAGCAGGGTTTAGTGGGACATCAAACATCACAAGACATCACGGAGATGAATGAGACTATAAATGCTTCTTCTAATTAGTGCTCAACTGATATCAGCTTTGCAGTGGCCGATATATATATACAGGTGTATAGGTATAAATGGCTCTACTATTGCTAGGATTTTAAAAAATAAATGGAAAAAGAAAGAAATCTACACCTGCTGTGCTGTGTTTAGCTGCCAGCAGTCACATTCTACCTCAAGGACACTTGGTGTGTATTTTTTCAGAATGAAACTGAAACAGGCTCTTACAGTCTGGTCTTCATCAATATAAAGCAATACTGCCACATACTTGGCTAGAAACCTGTAGTAATTAATAAAGAACCGCAAAGTGCATATATATACTTTACTGTACTTTCCTGCAGGGTTTTCTGTTACCTTTAGATGCTATGATTAAAGACTAATTAATTTAATAAATTCATTAGCAGTAAAGTGGCAGCCATTCATTAATGAAGTGATATTCAATACAACTCTACAACCTTTTTTAGGTCTGCATTCTTTGCAAAACTCTAATAAGTCTCTTGAGCAACAGCACAATCCAGAGAGAATGAAAGGATGAAATTAGGTTATGAGAACGAAAGAAAACAAAAAAACTTTTCCAAACCTTAGGCCGTTTATCAGTACACTTTAAGTCCATCTGGGCAGTTGTTTCAAATAATTCAGAGTGAGTGAATTTAAACAAAAACAAGTCTCTTCCAATGGATCCAAGGGCTTAAAGCTGAGAAGCTATCAACTAATTATCAAAAAAACACAGCAGCCCTGATCAATTATTCAGCTGAACATTAGACTCCTAATATACATGCAGTCATGGGAGGGAGGGAAGGCTCTCAGAAGTACCACACACTACTACGCTACTTTACCCCAACCCCCCCTTCCACGACTCAGTGAGAAAATAATGCTCTCCAAATCCGCAATGAGTTGTGCACGCCACGTCGAGCCGGAATCGATCGAGCTTCTCAATCTGCACGCTGCGCGCACACACATATTCACACACGGTGTCTCGCGTTTAGAATGATCGCCGTATTTTTATTTGATTTTATTTCCCCCGTGCTGTATTTTCCCCTCAATTCTGCGATTTATGGGGGTCTTTATTGGCGACGGCTGTCAATATTTATGGCTTTTGTGTGACATGCTGACAGACAACAGGAAATGACTCTTGATTGGCTCTGTTGGGAAATGGGTCCAGGTAGGCCGGGGCTCCTGTATTATTTAGCTGGGAGATGCAGTCGCCTACCAGAGTGGCTTTATGCGTCTGTCTGTTCTCGTCTGTAAGAGTACTAACGCATCACCATTAGTAACCGCGTCTCTGCCTCCACATCATCTGCTCTTATTGAGGCAGAAAACAAGAGTTGATCTCTCAATGTAAATTGACATTCAGGCAGTTTATTCATTTTACGCCCTATTTAGTGTAGCTTTCCAAAATAGTTCTGTGTCATATATATATATATATATATATATAATTTCAATCATGACAACTGACAACTCATGATTTTTAGCATGGTAAAGGATATGACAATGTTAATGTATTTGATCTTGGAGGAATAGATCTGCTACGCTGCTGCTGTAGATTATTGCTGCTGCTGCAGAGCTAGTACAATACAAGGCTTGCTACTACCAATACATGCAGATACGCTGCTGCGAGTAAGACATAGCACTGCTGCACAAATAGCATATATCAATAACCCATAGCAGATCTATACAGGTGGAGCTGGGGAAGGTGGAGCGTTTTAGAGGAATTCTGAAGCGCACTACAAACTGCTATAGTGGATGTAACCAGCCATTTAAATGTGTGAGCAACAAGCTCATTGGCTGCAGAAGTGATATGGACCAATCAGCTTGTGCCAAGTAGTTAATGCTGTAATTATCATCAGCTGCATTAAGGACCCATCAGCCTGCGCCATCTAGAGTTTCATGACTGAACTGTGTGTATATATATATATATATATATATATATACTCTGCCGTTTAAAAGTTTGGGATCAGTAAGATTTTTTGTGTTTTTAAAAGAAGTCTCGAATACCTGATCCCAAACTTTTGAATGGCAGTGTTTACAGTATATACAGTATATAAACAGTGTTTATAAATATTTTTTGTATAATTTATATTTTTTAGGTATTCTTACAGTAATATATAGTAGTATATATTGAATTTTGTTTCAAATTTGTTTTCATTTTATATCAGTATTTATATATATATATATATATATATATACACACTATATAATATATAATATACACACACACACTATAATGCTGAATAGCAATATACAGTCAAACCAAAGATTATTCAGACACTAGATATAATTTTTTATATTTTTTACTAGTGGGTGCAGGACACTATAGTGAATAAACTGTAATAATGAATGAAATGTTCAAGGTGTCTGAAGAAATTTTGGTTTGACTGTATATTGAATATTTTATGTATTTTATATTACAGTATTATATATATATATATATATATATATATTCAGGTCATATGTTGTGTACATATATATATATAATGTATAATTTTTATAACAGCATTATAGCAATATATATATATATATATATATCATAGATCATAGAATTGTTGTGATTTAATTTTGAGTCAAAGACTTTGTAATTTGTGACACATTGGTATTAAGACTAACAAAAAGTGAATTGAACAACACCAGGCTGGTCTCGTGCCAAAATGTCTCTCACTTGCAGCTGCAGACCACCCTCCTTTAATGAACCTTGCAAACAGGTATAGAAAGAATTCAAATGCCTACTCACACAATCTGAGAGAAGCATTACTGTCTTAACTATTACGTCCCTATAGTGCGATTTGCCATTTTTGGCACTGCAGCATTGTAATGCAATGCTTGAATTTAAAACCGCTGTCAACACGTCAGTTACTTGAGTGTTCGCCTGGTGCAAATTTGAAAATTTTTCCCCTCCTGTCGTTCAGAAATCATGAAACCTTCCTTTCATCTTCATCAGGGGGTCAGGATAAAGAAAGAATGTAATTACGAAAACTATTCTGAAAGTTATGCTCATTGATGTCATGTGTTTGGAAACGTTTAAAACTGCCGGTCAATGCCAACATCTCAGGCTGAACCTACACTATGAGGCAGAAATAAAAGATATAAGCGGTTTAATGAACAGGTGGCTTTGTCTTTCTCTTGAACGCCTTGGTGAACATTTCTTCCCAACTGCGTATAACGTTCTCCAGCTGAATTGCCCATGCTGTTCATCAGGAGCAAATCCATTCACACAGTACAGTTAAATATAAGTGTAAGCCTAGCCCACACGCTCCCTGTCTTTCTGACCGCAGTCCTTATCTATTGTCTTTGGGACCTTTCAGCGTGTCCGGAATAGACAGCTGTAAATAAGAAGCAAAAATAGATGTCGTAGACAACTGCTGACAGAGTAAGGCTGAGAGCGACACTTAAAAACCTCATGCCTGCACTGATTACTACAAGTTAATTAAACACTGAAGGACGGGACAACAGCAGATCTGGGCAAATTAAACAAATGCTCTTTTGTAGTGTGCACGTAAAAGTTTAAACGTAAAAGTTTAAATGTTCAGTTGATGCTTGCGTTTTATGGATTCGTTTCAAACCCATTACGTAAAACAGGTGCTGTGCAAATGTAATTTACAAGTGTGAGGTATACATGGTTGAAGAGAATAATTATAGAGGGGAAAAGGCTAAATCCTTAGTGACATTTGGGCAGTTTCACTTCATGGACTTTAGTTGCATGTGTCAGAGTTACATTCACATACTTTTAAACCTATGAGCAATATACAAAAAAAAAAAAAAAAAAATATATATATATATATTATTACATTTTATTTTTTATTTTATTACTATATAATAATTTATTATAATATATATATATATATATATATATATATATATATATATATATATATATATATATAAAATGTGTGTTTATACATACACACACAATGTATTTTTGGTTTCATCATTTGTTTTAAATATTTAACATATAAATATATTTATAAATAATAAAAAAAATTATATATATATATATATATATACAGTACATAGTACTATAGTATAGTATCATATAATAAAATAAAAAATATTGTTTATATAGCAATTAATAATATTATTTTGATAACTATATATATATATATATATATATATTTTGATGGTGGTTTTATGGAATTTCCAACTACTGTACAATGATAAATAGAGATAAATCGAAGCATGTTTTAATGAAACATCTCATGAATGCTGATATCGTGGCATTTGAATGCAAGGCGGATATTAAGGTTCTTGTACAAGATGCTATTTTGGTATAAAGCAACTATTTGCAGTTATGAGGGCAAATGTGCAGCCGTTTTTACTTTTCGACTAGTACATAAGAGGTGAAAATGTTGATTGAGTTGATTTGTTAGCTTAAATCAGCCTCTTCGGAGCAGTTTGTCTGCTGTCGGCTCGGTCTGATTGGGGTGTTTTGGGGCTTTACTCTACATCCTGGTTTTAACAAGCATCCAGTGCGGCCAATAAAAAAGGCTTTTACCTTAATCGGCACAAGATAATATCAAACATTTGTCCCTTTCTGGAGTGCAAAGTGCTTACAAATACCAAAGCCACTCTGAAGATAAAGAAAAGTAAACATATTTCTATATTTCTCTGTCTTTTTTCCCCATTTCAGAGAGCAGCAGAAGGAATGGAAGCAGCGGTACGAGTCCATCAGCTCCTGGGCAGGACCTAGAAGTTCATGACAGGCTTTTATCCCTCATCAAAGCAACAAGTGGATGAACAGACTCTTCTCCGACCGCTCCAAACCCTTCCCAGGAGTCTCCCACAGGCCCTGAGGGGAGTTCGAACCCTAAATCTCTCCTTTTAACAAGTGTACGCACTTCCTTCCTTCGCCCGGTTAGGCCTTGAGGGTGCAGGACGCATTTTTCAGGGAGAAAGAAAGAGCGAATCTGACCTCAGCTGCCATGTACCATATGCAATGCCCCGTGAAAGAGAGCTGTGGATGCTGTTTTAAGAGCTCCCATCTGATTGGCCATTTATCAGTCCTCCAGGAATCAAAGTCATGTTTACAAGGTACCAGGCTGCTACAATGAGCACTTCTGAGAAAGAATTAGTCACTGGAATTGCGAGATTTGTCATGTAAAATCTTGATATTATTGTTTTAGACCAATTTTGAGCAAGTTAATGAGACACGATAAGATTGGGGTCGTTAAGATTTTTTAAATGTTTTTGAAAGAAGTCATGTATATAGTAATATAAAAAAAAAATTGTGAAATGTTATTACAATTTAAAATAGATGTTTTCTATTTTGAATATATTTTAAAATGTAATTAATTGCTGTGATAGCAAAGTTGAATTTTCAGCATCATTAGTCCAGTCTTCAGTGTCACATTCTAATATCAAATCATCAGAAATCATTTTAATGTAATGATTTGATGCTCAAGAAATATTTATTATGATTATCAATGTTGAAAACAGTTGTGCTGCTTTATGTGGAAACCATGATGCAGATTTTTCAGGATTCTTTGATGAATAGAAAGTTCAAAAGAACAGCATTCATTTGAAATAGAAATCTTTTTTAACATAATAAATGTCTTTATGGTCACTTTTGATAAATTTAATGTATCCTTGCTGAATAAAAGTATTAAAAGTAAATAATTTCAAAACCAAATTTTTGAGTGGTAGTGTATCTCCAAGCAGAACATTATTTGCTCTTTTTCTGAGATTTATGAGAAATAATCAGTACTTTTGGATGCTATTTTCATTACTTTTAAGTCTGTTTTTAAAAAAAAAAAAAGTTAAAAATGAGAAAAAGTTTAAAATAAAAAATAAAGTCACGTTGCAAAATATAGTCACGGTTAGCTTTTTATTCTTTAACTATGAGCCAGAAATGGGCTTCCATAGTGACTGGCCGCTTCAAATGTCAGTAAGATTCTCTTCCTGTCTAAGTAAGCGCTTTTTGGCCAGAATCTGCTGCCAAAATGAATCGGACAAATAAGCAAGACAACTGATTGATGAAATCAAATAATGAGCTTGTAATTATAACCTTTGTAATGATTCGTGATTAATAAATGTTTACACTAATCTTCTCTTAGCTAACAACTCATGATCCACCTTAAATGTCAATGTTATTATTCATTTTTCTGGTATCTTCAGGGGGCTAAAACCTGAACTTCGCCGCTGCAATATTTATGAAGTGCCAAAACACCGCATTCTTCCAGAATTCATGACAAGACATAGAGTTTTTGTCCATTTGTGCATTATTTATGAATGAAAAAAGGCCTTTGTGGACGTTCTCCTGCTGCCCATCTCTTCTGATCAAACAGATATTGTTACCACTGAAATAGCAGGCTTAGGAAAAAAACACAGCCTGCCAAAAGGCCTGCCCACAGTCGAGCAGAGAGACAGGAGAATATGAGAGAGAGAAAATATGTACAAGAGCGAGCCTTACGAAAACTCACACGCTATCTCCAATTGTGGCTGCTGCCCAGCCATGGGATATCATCTATCAGTGGACAAATGCAGGGACGAGAATGCTGCTTCTCAAATGAAATAATATATCTTTGAAAGCCTACGCCTGCACCAGGCCCAAAGCCCATATATCAAGTCTGAGCGGCTGGTGGATCCGGTCCAGGGGCCATTAACCTCCCACCTGTTTCCCCCCCTGTCCTTCACCACGCACCCCTGCCCTTGGTGTCGCTTCTGGGGCTTGTTCGCCCCCCCAGCACCCCCGCCATGCGTCCCAAGCCCTCCCCCTCATGACAATAACCCCACACGCCGATGTAAAGCAGAATAATTCAAATCCGGCGGACCAGGGACACAGTTACAAATCTCCGGCGTGGCGTTCGCGACCGAGGCTGTTTGTCAGGACACTCGCTAGCTTGACCTCAGGCCGTCTGTGAGTCACGGGGAGGGCAGGAGACGCCGTGGCCGGTCTGGGTAGTATATGTGGAGATGAAGCTGGGGTGGGGGGATATAAATCGTGCACAAGTTCACAGATCACGACTGCAACGCCTTATTAATTTCTGCAGATACGACGGCCACAGAAATTACAGTCTCTGACCTGAACCTCTGAAATGTGGACTGGCAGATTAACAAAACAAGAAACTGAATGAGAAAAAGTGTTGCATAGCATAAAAATATTAATGGAGGGTAAAAGAAAATCCTCTCGCAGTCAAAATAAAATGAATTGAATATATTGAATAAATATATTCAATTTTTTAAGTCACTTTTGCTCACCAAGGCTGCATTTATTTGGTCAAAAATACAGTAAAAACACTAATATTGTAATATATTATTACAATTAAAAAATATATATATATATATATATTTTTTTTAATACATTTAAAAATGTATTCTGTGATTCTTTGACATCCTGTGATGTCAAAGCTGAATTTTCAGCATCATTCCTCCAGTTTTCAGTGTCACATGATCCTTCAGAAATTATTCTAATTTGCTGCTCATGAAACATTTCTTATGATTATTAATGTTGAAAACAGTTGTGCTGCTTTGTGGAAACTGTGATGCAATTTTTTTAGGATACTTGGATAAATAGAAAAAGTTCAAAAGAACAGCATTTATTCAAAACAGAATCTTTTGTAACATTATAAATGACTTAACTGTCACTTTTGATCAATTTAATGCATCCTTGCTGAATAAAAGTATTAATTTCTCTCAAAAAGAAATAAAATTTGACCTCAAAGTTTTAAACAGTAGTGTAAATCACACTTGTATGATTTACAATGTAGAATAACAAAGGATCAAACCAAGTGGCATTTATTTTGAATAAAAAGAGTGAAAACACAGTTTTTAAGCAAAATGTTTAAAAAATGTCTGCATGAACTTGGAAAAACAAAAATTAAAAAAGATCAAGGTGCCACTTTGTTGGATATTTTGATTATATTACCGAATACAATGAAATTAAGATATTTTTTAGAGTGACTTGATTGTCCAGTAACTTGAGGCCACTGTATAATAAAAAATATAAATCAAAGAACATTTTGAAAAATCCAAATGCACAATCATAAATGCACTTCTACTCTTACTATTTCAACAGAATATATTAAGTGCTACACACAGTATGGGAATTCTCTGAAAGCATGGAATACCTGGGGAAAAAATCAGATTTAAATCCATTTTACTATGAAGTTTAGAAGCTAAAAGTTGAAAAATATGTTGGTTGACATAATATAATGTATTATATTAGCGTTTTGTTTATACAGTCAATCCAAAAATTATTCAGATATTTTTTATATATTTTTTTACTAGTGGGTGCAGGAATCTATAGTTCATTTATGTAAGTGAGGATAGCAAAATAAATTAAACTGTGACATATTATACCCAACAATTCTTAATACCGTGGACTACCAGTAACATTGATAAAAATAAAAATTCAGACACTTTGATCTGATCGTGTTTTGCTAAAGTGTTATCTGATATAATTAAGATTAATTTTTTTTTTCTGACACAGTTTACCCTGAGATCTTTTCATATTTTATTACCATTTTTTAAACTATAGTGCATAAACTGTATTAATGAATGAAATGTTCAAGGTGTCTGAAGAAATTTTGGTTTGACTGTATACTGTAAAAACATACAAAATTTCCAGTGCAGTCGGACATAGCTTTAGTGATCTAGACTCTATAACACAGAAAGTGACAGAACGTCCCCTATCTCCTGTCCTCTCTCCCCTCACAGCTGCTTTTTCAATAAGCACGAGCCTCACGGCTGGGTGCAGGTTGGAGAACAAGGCCCTAATACAGTGCTGCTTTACTTAATGGCAGGCCTGGTATTGTCATTCAATTCACTGTAGAGAGAGAGAGAGAGAGGGAGAGAGAGAAAAAAGTGTCCCCGAGCAGCCCTGAAAGAATAAAAATAAATATTGGCGCCACATGTCAGGGTATTGTAAGTTTTGCACGGTTGACTTTTATCAGCTCGGAGGACTAAATTTAAGGCAGTACATTTGGGCTCGCTTTGTGGCACAATATCAGCGGTGATTAAGTTTACCCGAGTACATTGTGTGACACAAGACGCACAAATTATGTGGAATCCTCACAAGAATGATTAAGCCTGCAGTGAATCTGTGCGTTTTAATGCCATTGTGTGTTCTGAGGAAAAGCTAAGTGCACGCATCCTACCCGTTAAACAATAGCCCGCCGTCCACAATGAAAGGGTGATCTCTCTATGGATGTGAATCACTCTCCACGTTATGGGCCGGGCAGCTAACAACAGAGCCAGGGGAGGACAAGCACGCACACCGGCTTCATACCAACTCATATTGTCAATGCAAACACTGGGAAGCTTGCATCTGTTTCCCCCCCACCCCCTAAACATGACTCCCACCCTTACATGACAAACCAGCCAGATGACGAGGATGCTGCTGGCACGCACCTTCAAACACACACATGAAACACAGCATTTTAGCATTTTCATAACACAACAGACAATTAGTTAGCTTATGTACAACATTGTTTTAATTAGCGAGCCATCTGGGAGGCTACAATAGCGATTTACTTGCCATTTTGCTCATTAACCCTATAAAGCCTACTGTACTCAAAATTTTAAAAAGGCTTTTAAATTATCAACTTGATCAAAACTTTGCTGAAAAACCTGTTGTACACAATCTACTACAAGCTTTCTGTCATCTGATTGATACTTTTTTGGCGATTAAAAAGTAATTTTGATACAATTCTAAAAACATCCACCTTCAGGGCATGTTCACGTCTTTTTGGTGTGAAATCTTCACTGATTTTTATAAAGTAAACATAAGAATAACTAGTATATTGCTAGTAATATTTCAAAATGAACACTTACTAGACTAAAGCAACTTAGGTTTACTTGATTATCCATACATCCACAGTTTTTTTCCTGTTAAAATGTGAGTATCAAATGTGATATGTCAGGCTTTTGATGAACATGTATTTGTCCGTCTCTCAAAGTCATCATTGTACTGAATTACATTATATGTTTTGCCCCCACAATAAAAACTACAGAGCTTTGATTATAGAACTAATCATTTAAATATAATCTAACTAAGACATATTATTGGGAGATATAGAGTGACAATAGACATTTATATGTATTTTATGCAAGTAGGCTGTTACACTCTAAGATCTTACTTATTTACATTATAAGCTATCAGAATTTCATCTTACTTTCTGGCCATATAAATACCAGCAACTGCACCAAATTTCATATTTTTGCTCAGTTGGGACTTCTGAAGAAAACTGAAGTTTGAAGCGTAAAAGTCAACAAAAGACACATGGTTTAATAGTGTTCCAATTAAAAATAAAATGTTTTTTGGACTATTATTTTTCATGTCAGTGTTAAAAGTCTCTGTAAAAAAATTCGTGAAATATGTCATTTCTGTGGTCGGTTGGTAGCTAAGCTAATTTTTTACCTCTTCCTCTTTTCCTAAATTTAATAGCTTCACTGTCGCCCAAGTGTGAGAAATGGCTATCGGAATGTTCCTCTCGTGTTTTTTTTCATGTGTCTGAACACAATAGTGTGCTCTCTTCAGAGATCCCATCATGACCAAATATTTATGAGAGCTGTTACCAAAGTCTAACTTATGGAAACTAAATCTTTAAACACTTGGCAGACGTTTCACACCGGGCTCTATTACGAGAGAAATTCTTTTGTTCTTACGAGGCTAATAATAGGGCTGTAAATGTAGATGTATTTATAGCTGACTCACCACCCTCCCAGACAAGCCTTATATTCACTTGTATTTCCTGTGTTTATTATATGCTACCCACAGCTCTGTCATTAGCTCACTCGCAGAATATTCGCAAACAGCTTTTTATCTAATTCCTCGCATTAATCTTGTAGATAAAGCATTTATTGATGTGTGTGGCGTTGTTGGGTAATGTTCCATACATATATGAGCTTTCTATGAGCAGGTGTGTGAGTGTGTTTGTGCTATGATCATGCTAGCATATGCTAGCAATGATTGTTTACACAGGTGTCACTGTATAAACATACTAAACTGTTAGCGTAGCATCGCTAATGCAAGTGAAAATGAAATAGATTTCAATTATTTGCATGTTGATCTGTAGCTCTTTTGAGAAATCCACAAAAAAATGAGAAACTCATTCACATTCTAGGAAATATGAATAAATGCGAGGGGAGGCTTTTCACAGCATCCATTTACTGCATTTCTATGCCATTAAATCTGAATATATAGCTCTTGTCTTGATGTTCCAGCTTTATCTGAGCTCTTGATAGATGAAGCTTGTTAAAACCACAACGTTATGTGGAATAAACCTCCATCAGCATCACAAAGCTCCGTGGGTAACAATTGCTGTCCAAGTGTTCGCTAATTAGAGTTAGGAGTGGGTTCAGACTTTCTAGTGCTACCTTTTTTTGTTTGTGCTTTTTCCGTTAGCGCTCCAGCATATGATTTAGCGAGGGCACATGAGAGCTGCGCTAATTACAACTTCACCGCCACACTATGACTGCTAATGTCAAATTCGACAGCTACGCCCTTGTCTCTTTTAACATCTATTGTGCAAAACAATTAGCCAGGGCGAGAAAGTAGTCATAACATCAAGGGGAAGCTACTCCACCGTGGCGAAAGGTGAAGAGCAAACACAATTAAAGGTAAATGATACAGACAGCAATTAGCCATACACAAATGCTAATCCATGCTAAAGTGGGAATACAATGCTTCAGCTAAAGAGCACGAGAATGGATAATAAAGCTCTATTGGTAAGAGCAAAGGGAAGAGTGTAACATTCGGCTTTATAACAAAAGCATGAAAACTGCATAAATTATGTTGGGAAAAACAATGTACAATAGTTTCTAGAAAAATTTAAAGAAAATGTAACATCTGATTGAGAAAAGATGATGGATTGATGAAAACAAATTTGTCTGTGTGAAAACAAATTTGCAAAAATGTTGTTGTTCTCTGAAATGTATGACAGTATTTATTTTCACATGATCAACTGTCATATTTTTATTTCTTCTTTTTTTTTTTTTTTTTAGCCATCAACAATTGCTGTAAAATCCCAAAAGGTGCTAATGAAGACGTCAGTGGCACTTTACTTTGATTGAATATCCTGATATCAAAACATTGAAAGTGGATGTCTACCCCATCATAATCAGAATGTGAGTATTTTAGTAATTTATTTTGACAGTATCGCAACGATACTATATCGTTGCTATATATTTTAAATATAGGCCTGGTCAATTCTCAGTGTAAGTGCATTCTAGTACATCTCATGAGCTATTGAATGTAATGAGAGGAAAACAATAAGGTGCCTGTAGCTCTACCAGCACAAAATGAATGATTTGAATTGGGTGCTGTCAGATTTCCCAGTGGCATATCAAAACATGTCACGGGAGGGTAAAATACAGCATGCTCACGACCAAAATCTTTCATGAAGGCAGACATGCACGAGTTACTAAAACCCTCACAGTCTTCTCAATCCCATTAATATTTCTGTCAGGCAGATGTGTATTGTGGAAGAAAAAAAAAAGGATAAAACAAGTGAAAATAAAAAATGAATGACACCAGACTGGCCTCTTCAGCTTGTGTAGTAAACCGTCAATTATAAATCACTGTTTGTCAATACATCATTTGAAATACTAACACAAATATACAATGTATTTTTAAGGTCATCCCAAAAAACTCCCCACAAATAGCATTGACTCATTATTTATGGAAAACTATTAACTATTTAGCTGTCCAGTCAAAGGGTAACATTTGTCTCATTTATATTAATAATTCAACTAGTGTACTGTAGTGTTGAGTATGCTAAGAAACATTAATGCTTTATAGGTAAGATTAATCAAAAGCATGATATATTTTAACACCTTGTCCTAACCAGACGCGATGCGATAAGGTTCCAGCAACAAGCAATTTGTCTGTCCACGAGACGTGACAATATCAATCATAAATCACAGCCAGTCAGAAGAGCTTGTGGGCGGAGTCTCTCGTCAAACGCCACTGCACTCGCAATAAAATGTATAAGCACATAATTGAATTCATAAATAGCTATTATACCATTTTAACATAATTAAAAATACTTCCTGAGTGACTGAAAGTCTTTGCCATAGAATACACTTATTTGTTCACACTGAGTTACATAATGCTTTCATTTATTTTCAAGATCTGAATTATCCATTGTCGCTTTCAGTGTGACTATAAAGATGCACAAAATGATATTCAAACTCACATTAGATGCCTTTAACATTAAATAAAGCACCTAACCAGTTCCTGAGATTATCATTGTCATACTTTGTATGTTGTTGTACCAGTTGTACCTCAGATCTGGTTAGGACACGTTGTAAGTGTACTTGATGAGTAAAGGCCTGTTCACACCAAAAATGCTAACTATAACGATAGCTATATTAGCGTCCACACCAACGCACGATAACGTTCTGTTTATTATAAGCATGCGCTGCAGTTTTGTCGTTTTTAAATGCTCAAGCTCTTTAAAGCAGGGAAAATTCTGATTCGCTCAATGTTTTTAATCACTCATCAGCTGGAAAGAATGTTCTTAAAATGATTCCAACAATATCATTCCTCTGTCGCTATTGTAATAGTTGTGGTGTAGACTTCCCTATTCTCATAGAATTAGAGCGATTATTAAAACTTTGTGGCTATTGTTATAGTTATCGCCTTTGGTGTAAACGGTCCTTAAGTCTCATATTGTCACTAAACTGCAGTACCGTTCATGAAACACCTTCATTCTTGTATTTTCTGAGATTAATCTTGAATTTTAGGCCAAACGCCATCCATGCTGGTTCACAAAGTTATGCAAAATGCTTTTAGATCACTTGAAATTTACGACCACCAACCTTTACTTTCTTTTTTAGACCAACGAAAGCGTCACATACCTTCAGTTCCCGGAAGAAGATGCTGCTCCTGGCCCATTCTACAATGGAGAACAGTGTCTGGTCGGCCATCTTGCACATGAGGCCGAAAGTGTTGAGTTTCTCGTGCTTGCCTCGGCTGGCCTGCTCCTGCTGTAGGTACGCTAGGATCTTCGCTTGCACCTGGAGCTCGTCCGGCTCGCACTTGAGCAGCTCCACCACCAGGTGAGGGAAGGTGGGCGGCGATCCGCCTGCGTAGGCTTCTACATACGGATAGCCCATGAGGGACTCCGGCGAGCTTGTGTAGGGGTCGGGGTACTCTGACTTGATGGTGCGGCTCTGGAAGTGGCCGTACGCCTGGTAGCCCTGCAGTCCTCCAGCGTGTGGCGGCATGGCCATGCTGACCGGCGATGTGACGAAGGGGCTACGGTCAAAGTCTGCAGGTGGCAGGCCTGCGCTGGAGGAGCTGTGGTGGTGGTGATGGTGGTGGTGGTGGTGATGGTGGCTCAGTGGAAGCCCCTTGGAGGCCGAATGGATGTTCTGAATGGCAGAGGTAATGGTGAGGTCCGCTGGGACGGTTTGCATGGCTTGCGTCATGGCCTCCAGCTTGAGTCCATTGGCCCGGATCAAGGCTTTCTTCTGTTGCTTGAGTGCCCGGTCTCGTTTGTACATGGGGCCAAACTTGTTGCGACCTCCTCTCATTCGATCAGCCCTCACAGCTTATAAAAGGCAAAACACAAAATGAGATGGATATCAATGGGAAAAATCACAGAATTGTCCTTTTTAGAATTAAAAAAATAAAAGATAAAGTGTGTAATTTCTGCACCACTTGTATCACAAAACGGAATTGCAGAAGTATTGACTGAATTGAGAAACCGGATTCAATTCCTGTATTTCAGCTGAATTTGAATTTAGGAAGCAAAATCATTTGAAATTCAAAGAAATTTAAAGCTGCAGTCCATAACTTTTGGTGCTCTAGCGGTTAATGAACAGAACTGCATGCATCTTGCGGAAGAACATTGTAGCCGGAGCTACTTCTCTCTGTTTATGTTTGTGATCAGTCACGCAGGTAATGGGCTACTCCACAGCGGTGCCGCGGTGCCGCTTATTATAGGATAAGACAAAAGCACGGTTTGGAAAATGGATTCATGATATACATATATACATCATATAATTTTGGTAAAATTTGAACACAAAAAAAGTTACAGACAGCAGCTTTAAAGGTGCAGTTTGTAAATTTTAGCGACATCTAGTGGTGAGGTTGAGAATTGCAGCCAACGGCTCAGTCCACCACTTACCCCTCCCTTTCAAAGCACATAGAGAAGCAACATTGGCCAACACAGACAAAAATGTCGCCGTCTGAGACGGGAGAGAGTAGCCAGTCAAGCAACCGCGCTCTGTAGAGCAGTTTGTCCATTTAGGGCTACTGTAGAAACATGGCGGCGAAAAATTGGGAATTCGATGTAAGTGGATCCGCGGTGTATGTAGATAGAAATGGCTCATTCTAAAGTAATAAAAACATAACGGTTCATTATATTAGGTCTTTATACACCACTGAAAACATAGTTATGTATATTATATTGCATTTCTGTCAATAGATCGTCCTAATTATTACACACTGGACTTTTAAATAACTATTAACTGTAATTTTTATCTAGAAAAGCAAAGTTTGAATGTCGGCTTGACAAAGCATAGATAGATTGATTGGTTGATTGATTGATTGATTGATTCTTTAATTCTGCTATTGTTTTGAGACAGTTCAGTCATTGGTCTAACAAAAAGATAGGCCAACCCTAACTCACACAATTGGTTGAGCCGTTGCTATGTCGGTCTGGTCAGGATTCTCAAACAAACAGATTGTTTTGAAAGCAGTGTTTATACATTTCAAGGGAGTAACTGACAAATATACAAATACATAAGTATTGTAACATCAAATAAAGTAGCACACTTCACCTTTAAACAATAAAAGAGAGAAGTTTTGAAGTTTGGTACACAGTCTAAGTTGATCTATACCACAGCAGAAAAGTCTTTAAACTGGACACACACTTTTAGGGTAGTTGCTTATTTGCTACCAGCAATCAGTGTAAATTTCATGTGTGAATTTTACAGGCAGTGGTGTTAATTTGTGTTGCCACCCATGTGACCAGTTTTTTTTTTTTTTAAAGGCAGACCTAGAGCAAACTAAGCATAATCGAGCCAGAGGACACAATTTAGAGAGAAACGGTGCTAATGATTCAATATTAAACTGAAGCGAGACAAAGTCAAGCGGACAAGATCATTATTATGGCAAATAAATGAAGAGCGCGCCATTGCCCGGAAGTGACTCTGATCCCCACCACAGGGCAGTAGACTCCACTTTGTCTGCTGGGTCCCATGTTAATTATTTATGCTTAATTATTTCTCTTTTATTCTCCACGTTGTTGGCAGGTGGATGGCTGGAGGTTCCAGCAGCATGTTAAACACACACCAGCATATGCGGAGAGCATGGATTTGTAGACACGTTTGCAATTTGACCAGCGTGAACGTGCTCGTTAGGCCGTAATATCTCACGAACAGTGATCTTAAAAAAATAAAACAATTAAAAGAAAACCCTTGGTCCAACAGCTGCCTTGGGAGTGATTTTAATGGCCCTTGTCACAGCGGTGAGTGTTTGTGTGTGTGGTTGTCACTATGTGTGTGATCTGATTGATCTGGTGAGAGAGGGCGGCAAAGTGTTGCCACAGCGATCCCGCTGACAGCTCTCGTAACATCCGAAAATGATTCCTGAGCAACTTGGTGGGAGATTTATCTTCTTTTTTTGTGTGTGGTGTTTTTGGCCTTAATGTGGTTGTTAAAAATTTGTCCAATCAGAAAAACTGTGGCAAGTTTAACTATTAATGATTCCTGAGCAACAGGGTAATTAATGAGCTGGAAACTAATAGTCTGCCCTTATGGGAAATCACAATTAGACCTGCGACTCAGATCATGAATGCATGCCGTACCCCTTGTGCACACCCCCACCCCCCACCCCCCGCATCCCATCCGTGCACATGCACGCTTACACACTCTGTTTGACACCATCCCCCTCTTCCTTTTTGTCTTCTGATAAGATTTTTTTCTCTCACAGCGTCTAATTAAACAAGGTTATTTACATGCATGTCATACTGATTTTTTGGCATAATACAAGGGGGTTTATGTTCATAATAGTACCACACTACTATTGCTGCAGTATATAGTATGTATACTATGCGTAGAATGCAAATTGTCTGTATGCACAGAATCATCTACATTTGCTTTGTTTGTGCATTTAAAGTTATATTCAGAATAGCATACTACCATACTACTAATAATGTTGCAGTATATAGTATGTATACTATGCACATTATGCACATTTTCCTTATGTATATAATGATGTTGTGTTTGAAATAGCATACTACTATACTACTTGTACTATTATTGCAGTATATAGTATGCATAGAATCACCTACTACATTTCTTCTAATATTCAGAATAGCATTCTACTATACTACTTCTATAGTTGCAGCACATAGTATGCATACTATGCACAGTATGCAAATTCTGTATGGCTGTTTGAAATAGCATACTACTACTACTATTGTTGCAGTATATAGTATGTATACTATGCACATTATGCACATTTTCTTTATGCATAGAATGATCTTGTGTTTGAAATAGCATACTACCATAATACTTGTACTATTATTGCAGTATATAGTATGCATAGAATCACCTACTACATTTCTTCTAATATTCAGAATAGCATTCTACTATACTACTTCTATAGTTGCAGCACATAGTATGCATACTATGCACAGTATGCAAATTCTGTATGGCTGTTTGAAATAGCATACTACTACTACTATTGTTGCAGTATATAGTATGCATATTTATACTATGCACAGTATGCACATTTTCTGTGTGCATGTAATGACATTCTGTGTTTCTGGCTATGGTTGAAATAGCATACTACCTTATTACTCTTAGGGGCAGTTCACACAACGCATCTTTGTGTCTAAAAATGCTCAGAAATGGTTTTTAAAAAAGCGCAGTGCAGAACGTGAGGGTCTCGAGATGTGCTTTTGAGGCCTAATGCAATAACGGCAATAACAGAAATAATAGAAATAGGCAAACAGCGGAATAGATAGATACTATTATTGACATGGAAAAAAAGAAAATAATCACACTGGCTATGGCCTCCGCTGCCATGTTGCTGTCAAATAAAACAGTTGCTACTGTAAACAGAATCTCACAACGCTTGCCCCGCCTCCGAGTTCTTCTGATTGGTCCACTGTTTTGGAACTGACATTGATGAGCGGTGCTGTGTGTAAAAGTTGAAATTCTTTTCTGGCATCTTAAAAACGTGGTGCTCATGTGCAAGGTGCTGCAAAAGACGCGAGCGTAATGGTCATACATGTCCGTCTAGTGTGTGTTTACATAGGAAAACAATAGAAAAGTACCTCATTGGAATAGAAAGGCCCCTTACTATTGTTGTAGTATATACTATGCATACTTTGTGCATAGAACGGCCTACTACAGTACATTTACAAAAAAAAGCACACTACACAAAATAGCATGCTTTATATGCCACAATGCAATGTGCTCATCTTGACCTTCAATTCCTAGTGTGATAAATGAACCTAAAACAATATCAACAGCAATTTTTAAAATCTTTTATTGACTCATAATTTAATTGGGATTCCAGAAATGTACACTAAAAATGTAATCAAAATGCAAAATAAACATTTATTTTCAACATTCAACATGATGAGATGGCATACTACTTTTTTGGAAAATAATTTATTGCGGAACAATGCATGCTGTTTCACCTACTATGATTTTTAAAAATGGTAGCTAGTATACAGTATACATTGTTCAGTATTCAGTATGTAGTAGGCTAGTCTTCTATTCTGAACACAGCCCGTTTCTTTCATGTAAACTGTGTGAGTTTGTATATCTATTCTGTATGTGTTTGTAGCCTGTATTGAGCATGTCTGTGTATGTGTGTACATGAGTTATAAAACCAATTTGTGAGTTACTCAAATGGCTTGCGGAAAGCAATTGCCTTGGTAATAAAAGCAGTTGCCTGATCTAATTTACTTGAATTGGCAGTCCATAGATGTTGTTTGTTTGTGCGTGTTTCGCGTCTCTGTAGACGGGGCCCGTCTGAGCAGATTCGAGCGCTGCTTATTGTCTGATTTATGTGTGTTTAATATACAGGAATATTAAGCGTTGCTTGGGCGAGAATCCCTGTCCTATCACAGGCATATGAATGCCTCCCCTGGCCGGCTCCTGACACACAGTTTGTCATGTCCGCCGGAGCTCTACTCTGAAGGCGCGCCGTTCCATGCGCACACATGAATAGCTATGATACCTATGCATAAGTAATGGGACAGCTTGCTGCCGCCACCACCAGAGGCTGGAGACGGCAAACGCGTATCAGCCCCAAAAAATGACAAAGTGCGCAATGCAAAGCATGGAGCATGTTTTGAATATCCACAGTAAAGCCATGCCAGATTGTCAGATTCATCAAGGTCCTTAATATGGATAACAGACGTTTGATGAAATCTAAACTATTTTACGCTCCGCTGTGCACAACATTGAACTCGAATGGAATGAATAAGCGCACGGGCATGTCTGTGTAGCTTCCTTTTCACTTCCTCAACTCAATACTGATTATATGATGGTAAAAAAAGATTGGATTCTCTTTCTTAATCTGTAACTGAGCCACAAATATATAAAGGAAGATAATTACAAGCCTTCCTCATAAGACATAACACGCTCATGTGCTTTTTCGAGAACTTCAAAACAGCAGCCTTTTCTTATCTGTATTGATAATGGAGCTTCCATGGAGACATGGAAGGCCACTTGTCTGTGTCACACTGATATGAATGTTTTGTTTTGCTACTTGCTCAATTATGGTGAGTAGTGCACTCAAATCTGTTTGCTGAAAGCTTCAGATAATACATAAAGAAAAATTTTAACTGAAGCATTTATTTCCGGTAGGTCCATCCCCACAATTCATGGTGCCCAGGATGTCCAACTAATAGGTAAACTATACATTATTATTCTTAAAAACTATCCATCAATTCTTAAAAATGCCATCATTTTTATGACAAAATTATGTGATTGATTGCAGCTCCATCACTAATGAATCATTTTGCCATAAAATTGATGGCAGATTTAAGAATTTTAAGATGTTTTAATTTAAAAATAAATAAATAAATAATAATAAATGTATAGCTTACCTGTTAGTTGGGGGCCCTAGCTTATATATTTAAAAGAAAATAATATATAAAATCAGTTTTTTTGACAAAATTTACATCATATATGATATGATATATACATTTTATGATAAAATGAAGTCATAAGTCGTGGATTGCAGGTCCATAACTAAAATTTAAAAAAAATACACTGTAAAAAATTATTGTTCGTATAACAAAGTAATTTACCTGGTTGCCTTAAAAATTTGAATTCATTGAAATTAAAAATTTGAGTTAATACAATGAAGGACATTGGTTTAATAAATAGAAACTCAAAATATTATGTTATCTGAACCAAATTAATTATCTAAGTTGATTTGGCAAAAGAAAAAAAGTTGTAATAAATCATGAAAATAATTTTTTTACAGTGTATTATTATTGTTGTTGTTATTGTTACTATTATATTGTATTTTTAAATAAAATGTCATTTGAAATATTTCAAATATTTAAATTATTAAAATTGCCATCAGTTTTATAATAAAATTATCCATATGTTATGTATACGTTTTTATACTAATACATTTAATTTCTCTAGCAATAATTCTGTTTTCAAGTAATAACTTAAAAAAACTTGAAACTTATTGCTGCAGTTTGTATTCAAAACACCATTTTGGTTAACATTTTCCATCTCTGCAGCTTTCCTTAGGAGTACAAACTATCAGAAGAAGCCTGTGGGGAGTATTAGCGAGCGCTCATCTCTTTGGACGGGTCTGACAGGGCGCTGGAGGGCCTCGTATCCTGTTGGTAGCATGCGCCAGCAAATCAAAGCCAGCTAGCTATAAAACGACACTGCTAGAAATTCTGCCCTCCAGCAGTTAAACAATTAACAGTCGTACATCTACATACTACAAGGAAAGAATCATGAAGTAAGCATGTGGAACTCTTAGATGGGAGCTGGTTAGTTGTTATTTCAACCCTGTTTTTCTTCACGTGGACACAAAAGAATATGTTTAGCAGAATGTTCACGCTGCTCTTTTCCATACAATGAAAGTGCGGACCGAAGCTGTCAAGCTCCAAAAAGTGACTTATATTCTAGTCTATTCCTGTACGAAGACTTATTGTGCACAATTCATGTGTACTGCCTTTTTTGTCAGATCTATAGCTTGAATGCTGTGGTCACCATTTACTTTCATTGTATAGAAAAGAGCAGCGTGAACATCCTTCCTGTTGTGTTCCACAGAAGAAAGAACATCCTACGGGTTTGCGGGTGAGTAAATGATGACAGAATAAAGAGCTAAAGCTGTGTTCAGTTAGAGGAAGAAATACATGGATGAACTAAAAAGACTTCTTACCCTCCAGTTTCATGCCGACAGTGAGGCACTTCTGGAAGCGACAGTAGGGGCAGCGTTTCCGCTGGGTCTTGTCTATTTGACAGCTCTGGTTCTCTATACATGTGTAGCGCTTGTTGTTCTGCACCGTGCGCTTGAAGAAGCCCTGCAGAGTGAGGTGAATGAAGATGTCAAACTTTTGACCTCCGGTGTTTGTTAATGTGCTTTTCAGCCACAGACAACCCACACACACGTACAAAAAAAATTCCATTCACACAGAAAAAAGAGGTGTTACACACTGCCACACAAGTAGACACTTATAAAAGTAGAGCCACGGGCAGAGAAACACTCCCTCAGCAGTCAACGCTCACTTGGATAAACACAAACACACACACCCACACAAAAACTGACATGTGCACCCACACACACACTTGACATGAACAAACAGAAACACAGGGATAGAAACAGATCGAGAAATGTGAGATGCCGACCGGAGAGTGCGCAAAATACAGCCGCGATCACTTAAGGTGACCCGCTTGATGTCCTCGCTAATATAAAGATCCCCTTCACCCGCATTTAGCGTTGTGACATACTAATACTACATATTTTACATCTCTCCTTGAGCTCCTCTTGAAGTAATTATGACCAGAGGCTGTGCAAGCCATCAAAGCTAGAAGAAAACAAGATCTTTCAGTGTGAAAGGAAAGTCGGATTTGGTATGGAGTTTTCAAGTTTATGTTTAACTAATTTTGTGTTTTAAACCATATATTTTAATTTAAACATCCAAACAGGGGCATAGAAATGTCTACCAAATAAATTCCTGTTGATCCTATTATTCATACTGCAGAACCAAAAAAGAAACTGAAAAAATCCAATAAATTATATCCATAATTTACAGCCGTAGGATTACAAGATTCCACCTGCAACTGTTCTGAATTAATTTTCAGGAGAGAATCAAACGAGGAACGGCATTAACTTATTCTTGATCAACACCGTAGGGAGGCCGACCCATTTAAAACTAAAAGGATCAATATTGGCCAGAACTCAAATAACCCCCCCACCCCCACCCCCCAAACACACACACGGCTGTAACATAAAAGTGCTTAACCTTGAATGTAGACTTTATCATTAAAACAAGTCAAACTTGAAATGAAATATGTAAGGAACATGCAAAATGTAGCATATTAAAATGGAATTTTAAATTATATTTAAATGCTTTTAAATGATAATATTGGCATTTAAATGTCGTCTTTGTCAAAAAGGTGGTTTTAAACGGCAAATCATTTTCTCATGTTGTGCTACACTCTTAAAAATAAAGCTTATTTATTGAAATCGGTGGTTCCGTGAAGAACCTTCAACATTCTGTTCCACAAAAGGTTCTTTATAGTGGAAAAAGGTTCTCTATATTAAAATGTTGTTCACACTAAGAAAAAATGGTTCTTTTAAGAACTGTTCACTTAAAGGTTCTTTGGGAATTTTTGGAATTTTTATTTTTGAAGAGTGTACAGAGATCTGTTGACAGTTAAAGAAGAAAATCTACCACCATATACACCCCTTTGGGGGGGTGAGTCAATGTGTGTGTGTGTGTGTGTGTGTGTGTGAGAGAGAGAGAGAGAGACAAAGACAAAGACTCTGGATTTTCCAAACTGTCCGGTTTACAAACTCTAACTACAAAACATCTGACGGTGTCTGGAAATAAACACACCACCCGATTTCAGCTGCACATTAGGAAAAATACTAAATAAGCAGCCTGCAATAACAACATCCCGTTTTATGCTAATAAATAACTTGGAAAAGTCATATTCATTTGGTTTCAATAAAAAAAACAGGATTTTTGTAAACTTGGTAAAAAAAAAAAAAATAATAATAATAATAATAACAGGAGCACATTAGATCAGTTGTACTGGTTTTGGACATCAAGTGGCGACAGTACAAATACATATATATATATATATATATATATCAAAATCAAATTAAATAAAATCAAATGAATGAACTTATATCACAGTTTTCAAGGACAACATCACGCAAACTGAACATTTGGCCAACTAACGGATGAATTTGCTTCAGATTTACCCCTTGAGTGGACGCACAGCCTTTGAGGTCAACAACAAAAGTTCTGGAAAACATTTTCCTCTCTCTTTTAAAAACAGACAAAGCTATTTATTTTGCTGTTCTAACAATGCAAAAATATATAGTTATTTGCATTTTTTTATTTGCACTTGTGATAGTTTTTCCACCTTATCAGAACAGACCTGAGACCCATTTTTAGGTCACGACCCACCAGTTGAGAAGTTAAAAACAGCTGATGTTACGCACCTTACAGCTCTCACAGGTCAGTAACCCGTAGTGATATCCGGACACCTTGTCTCCACACACTGGACACATTTCATCCAAGTCTTCGTCATAGGAGTAGTCCATCATTTTAAACTGGGGGGCTGAAAATCACAATCAAAATATGAGTACTGGGTAACAATTTGCAATACAGAATCCAAGTTACACACAATGTTTTTGTAATTAATTTAAAAATTGGCAGTTTGATGTTATAGAAGAACTTGGTTAATGTTCATTTAAAAGATACTTTAGTAGAACCCAAAAACAAGTACACACATCTGGAGAACCTAAAAAAAGTCAAGAACACACTTTGAATCTCTAAACAACCATATAGCAGTTCAAAAACCCAGCGAAAAGATTCCTGAAGCGATGCTGAACGATTGAAGAGCCTTTATTTTTAAGCGTGTACAGCACATATTTGTGTTTTAAATATTCGTTTTTATCTCTCTGATACCTTCAACGTGTAGCCTGCAGTTTTGCAAACAAGCCTATAACAAGAGTAGAGAAATCACCAATTGTGAGCTTTGTAAAATCCTAGCCTTAAGAGTGAATTTTCTAGAAGTATATGCAGCTTTGGGTCTCTAGGAAATAGCCGAAGCTTCGAGTCGGGTCTGGAGGATGGTCGCAGACAGGGCAAAACTTCAGTTTCGATCTGGTTAATATTCATGATGGCTCGTAAATTGGTGTGGGAGCGCGAGAGAGGCTGCTGTCTCGCGCTGGAGTGGAACGTTTAGCCACGAGGCGAATAAAAGCAAAACATGTAAATACACGAGCATTGTGTATACACGAGCATTCTCTATTCTCTCTATAAAGGATATAAATATCTTCTAATTTCATTTCAGTTCATCTTCATCTTTTAATGAGCATTAACACTGATGAATTGATGCAGTTTGAGAGTTTTAAATAGAACCTTCAGCTTCTACACTGAAGGAGGTGTTTTTGAAGTTAACCAAAATGTGGGGGAAAATAAAGAAATTCGAATAGGAAAAGAAACAATTCGTTCGAAAAAGAAGTATCTACTGTAAAGCACAACTTTAAGCTATAAAAAATAACGGATTTTCGTTTAGTATTACTCTTTATTATTCTAATATGCCTAGAAGTTCATAATTTGTGCAAAAATGTATTTTTTTGCAGAAACGCAACAAGTGTTTTTTTTTTTTTTTTTAACGGCTTACATTTATGTAGAATAAATAATTCCACGAGCATTACATCTTAAGTATTTTCATATCGTCGATAATTCTCTATTTTTTATTTAATTTTAAAATGTGACTAAAACATGCCGGTCTGACACGTTCCTTGATTTGTAAACAAATCGTTAGGCTATTCATAACGGCTTTGTTTTATGACGTGTGCTCGAGCAGCGTAAAATATAATAGAACAAACTTTAAATAGGCATATTTGAATTTGAAAAGACAGTGTTATTATTATTTTAAAAAGCTCTTAAACTACAGAACATTTTAAGAATTTCTCACCTGGAATTTTACTCGTGCATGAATTGGAATCTCTGTGTACGTCTCTTCTAGTTTAAAAATATTTCTAGAGTATAATAATAGAGCATAATCGGTCTGTTCCAGTCATTCGTATGCCCGCAGCCCGTGGAGATAAAATTTGTTTTCTACGACTGTAAATACGCCCTTAAAAATAAACGCTCTTCTTTTCGAGACAATCATTTGTCGCGGGGTTTTTGAGTTGCTGTATGATTCTTTGGGGATTAAAAAGTTCTATTATGGTTTGGTTCTTCAGATGTGTATTGGTTCCAGTACAAAGATGGTTTTCTAAATCTATTTTGTCCTAACTGGAACCTTTATTAAAAAGTGCAGCTTGGCATATGCCGGGGTAACTATTTTGGACTAGCAGATTTATGTTTGGCGTAAAGCTGAGCTCTGTCATAGTCATTATTATGGTTTCGTTTTCCCCTTCTGTTGTATATACTAAGAGCAAATTCATTGGCAGGTGATGCAGATCATGTTGAGTTTATATGAGTTCACTAAGCTCAAAATAATTCACGCTCTGCTGTTGCACTGCAATTTACTTTGTTTCCTAATTTGTCTTTACGCAGTTAGCCTACCATGTTTAAGTGCGAGTAATTTATAGTAAAAGTGAACGCAAATATTTTGTTCCAATGCTAAACTTAAGTTATATTTATGGCATGCAATGTAATGCATGTTCGTATAATGTCACAGAGTGTAAAATACCTGACATTGTGTGAGGCTTATTATTATGTGCATGAGTGAAGGTGCATGGCGGGCATTATCTGACATTAAGCCTATGCCGCTTACCTTGCATGTTTCCAGGCATATGCCCCTGTTCCCCATGCGATCGAGCGAGTCCCAGAGATTCTGACTCGACTTTAGGCAGCATGACAGCTCTGCTGAGCCGAAGATGAGCACGCGCCGCTCCGCCTGCGCGCGAGAGGAACACCAGAGATTCTCAAAAACACCGTCCAAACGTCCGAAACTAATCCTGTGCGCGTGGATCTACTGGATGGCTTGAGTTCGACTACCTCTGTTTTTTCTGTTAGTTGTTCACAAGCTGTGTAAGTTCATTCGGGTGGTCTTTGCAGCAACTATGATGCTGGTCTTTAAACTGGAGTGCGCGAACTGTCAGGAACTTCGCACGAGCCCCTCCTCCGCGCGCTCAGTGTCGCTCTATCTGTGAAGTTCAAACGGCTCCTCGCTGCTTTGTTACGCCGCACTGACACCGCGTCGACCAATCAGCTCCGCGTTCGGTGCGCTGGCGTCACGCGTTTGTCCAGTCAGAATCGAGCCCGAGAATCAGCGCCTCAGCTCACTATTCATTCGCGCCGGCAAACAGACAAACTAAACTAATTGAACATTACGAGACACGCTGCGGCGATAACTGGAGCACCGGGAGGTATGTGATGATATACCGGAGGGGGAAATGTTTGAGTGTATTACAAAAATATAGATGCAGAGGAATGGTAATAAAAAGCAGGGCAATATTACACAAGATTTGTTCTTAAAATGGACTTTTTTAATTTATTCGCGATCTAATTAGGTTAGGTATAGCCTCCTTAGTGGCATTAACATGCTCTTTAAATGCTCTGTGGTGTTTTAAAGTTGAATTTATAGAAAAAAGAAATTAGTAAACGTCTTGTGTAAAATTGTGCAGTGAAAATAATAGTTTTGTAATGTGTTTTAGTTTATATTCAAATATTTAGTAATTTTATATGTATTTATTTGAATTGTATTTAAATGTAGGCCTAATAATGTGGAAAAAATGATGAAAGAAATCGTCGTTAAATGCTTTTTATTGCACTTATAAATGTGTGTTCTGTGAGTGATGATAACATGGCAATAATATAATGTAGTAAAATCATAAAAATCCGTTAGACAAAACATGACATGATAACACATGTCGGCAACGTAACGAAAATAGTTGGCACATATATACGCAATATTTACATACATATACCAGAAAATGAACACAAATCCACACACATTGTTACACCCGTTAAAAACTCGATCTTTAGTTTCCTTCCCTTTCGATATCACACACCATATTGCCTTTATATTCCAAGTTTAAATATTTTCCTTTTATATTATATTATGTAACATTAAATATTATTCTATAATAATAATACTAATAATAATAATCTAATTGCTCCTTCAAAATTATTATTATTTAAAATTATTAATATTCTGCTACTTTTTTTTCGGTGGTCAGCCGGCAACAAAACAGCGCAATACAAAAGCCTAAAATCCTGTTTATGTTATTGAAAGCGATATACATCACGCTACATCCTGGTTTAAAAAAATAAAATAACGTCTTAATAGCACGGTACAGTGATAAAACAGTCATAAAGACGTTCAGAAGAGAACGAAAATTGTCAATAGGCCAGTGCTTCACATATAGGCCAGTTCAAATCTTTCATTTGGACTCCAATAAATAACAACCAGACATAGACTGCCCATATTCTGTTCAAATCTGTTGAATATTACAATAAAGACGAATTAATAATAGCATTTTCATCAGAGCAAATAGATTGCAGGTATACTACTTACCCAAGTCTTTACTGGAGTCAAGTTGTCCTAATTCACTCTCAAAACTAGTGGACATTGTAGCACCAAATTTCTATCATCAGCAGGTGATCCACCTGAGCAACTATATCCCACAGAACATTTCCATTCTTTCAAATTTTTTAAGCTTCATCAATAAGCATCCAGTTTCCCTAAGGTGTTTTTGTGAGGTGAGGAGTTTTTGACCAAAGCACCCCAGTGACATCTCTCCCTTAACTTTCACACACGCCACTCACCCCTCATACCCCCCTCACTATGACCTGCAATAAACCTGCAGTGGTATCTCACCTACTCAACAATATTCAAAACTTCTGAGGTTGATAGGTTTGCCTAGATCACGTGGAGTTAGACAAGATTGATAACAGCCAGTTATAAAGTGACACACAGATAGATAAGCCAGAGCGGACAGATAGTACTGAAGGAATGATTAACTGGAGGAGAGAACTGCCGTCCACGGCAATGACTAAATGGAAATAAGACAGGTGGTAAAATGCAAGATCAAAAGAACACAACAGGTTGATACAGGGCCGCAAACTTTGAACTACTTCTACCAAACACCAGCACACAGAATGGGCATGTGGGATGCGTGAGTACCAGGACTGACATGCATGTTCAGCAGGATAAGAAATTTTGATTTACCTGGAGATGTTCCAGGATCTAATCACAGACAGGCCATCTCCTCACAGATGCAAATAATGCAAACAAACATTCAATATACATGTTTTATACTATAGGTGTTTTTGCAGAGGCCTAAATATATTTATTCATTTTTTGAAATGAATAAATTTAGGCCTCTGTTAAAATAATGTTTATATTATATTATATTATATAAACAATGATGATCTCTGTCTGTTTATCTATCTATCTATCTATCTATCTGTCTGTCTGTCTGTCTGTCTGTCTATCGATTTGTCTGTCTGTCTTTCTGTCTATCTATCTATCTATCTATCTATCTGTCTGTCTGTCTGTCTGTCTATCTATTTGTCTATTTGTTTGTTTGTTTGTTTGTCTGTCTATCTATCTGTCTGTCTGTCTGTCTGTCTGTCTATCTATCTATCTATCTGTCTGTCTGTCTGTCTGTCTGTCTATCTATCTGTCTGTTTGTTTGTCTGTCTGTCTATCTGTCTATCTATCTATCTATCTATCTATCTGTCTGTCTGTCTGTCTGTCTATCTATCTCTCTATCTATCTTCCATCTGTCTGTCTGTCTGTCTGTCTGTCTATCAATTTGTCTGTCTGTCTATCTGTGTCTGTCTGTCTGTGTCTCTGTCTATCTATTGGTTTATCTATCTATCTATCTATCTATCTATCTGTCTGTCTGTCTGTCTGTCTGTCTGTCTGTCTATCTATTTGTCTATTTGTCTGTTTGTTTGTCTGTCTATCTGTCTGTCTGTATCTATCTATCTGTCTATCTATCTATCTATCTATCTATCTATCTATCTATCTATCTATCTATCTATCTATCTATCTATCTATCTTCTGTCTGTCTGTCTATCTATATATCTATCTATTTGTCTGTCTGTCTATCTAGCTATCTATCTATCTGTCTGTCTGTCTCTATCTGTCTATCTGTCTGTTTGTTTGTCTGTCTCTCTGTCTGTCTATCTATCTATCTATCTATCTATCTATCTATCTATCTATCTATCTATCTATCTATCTATCTATCTATCTATCTGTCTGTCTGTCTATCTATCTCTCTATCTATCTTCCATCTGTCTGTCTGTCTATCTGTCTGTCTATCTATCTATCTATCTATCTATCTATCTGTCTGTCTGTCTGTCTGTCTATCTCTCTCTCTCTCTCTCTCTCTCTCTCTCTATCTATCTATCTATCTATCTGTCTGTCTGTCTGTCTGTCTATCTCTCTATCTATCTTCCATCTGTCTGTCTGTCTATCGATTTGTCTGTCTATCTATCTATCTGTCTGTCTGTCTGTCTCTCTATCTATCTTCCATCTGTCTGTCTGTCTATCGATTTGTCTGTCTATCTATCTATCTATCTATCTATCTATCTATCTATCTGTCTGTCTGTCTGTCTGCTTATCGATTTGTCTGTCTCTATCTATCTATCTATCTATCTATCTATCTATCTATCTATCTATCTATCTATCTATCTGTCTGTCTGTCTGTCTGTCTGTCTGTCTATCGATTTGTCTGTCTGTCTGTCTGTCTATCGATTTGTCTGTCTCTATCTATCTATCTATCTATCTATCTATCTATCTATCTATCTATCTATCTATCTATCTATCTCTCTGTCTGTCTGTCTATTGATTTGTCTTTCTGTCTATCTATCTATCGCTCTGTCTGTCTGTCTATTGATTTGTCTTTCTGTCTATCTATCTATCTATCTATCTGTCTGTCTGTCTGTATGTCTATCTATCTCTTTATCTGTCTGTTTGTCTGTCTATCTATCTCTCTATCCGTCTTTCATCTGTCTGTCTATCTATCTGTCTGTCTATCTATCTATCTATCTATCTATCTGTCTGTCTGTCTGTCTGTCTATCTATTTGTCTATTTGTCTGTTTGTTTGTCTGTCTGTCTATCTATCTGTCTGTCTGTCTGTATCTATCTATCTTGTCTGTCTGTCTATCTATCTTGTCTGTCTGTCTATCTAGCTATCTATCTATCTATCTATCTATCTATCTATCTGTCTGTCTGTCTATCTATCTGTCTATCTGTCTGTTTCTTTGTCTGTCTGTCTGTCTATCTATCTATCTGTCTGTCTGTCTGTCTGTCTGTCTCTCTGTCTGTCTATCTATCTGTCTGTCTGTCTGTCTGTCTGTCTATCTATTTGTCTATTTGTCTGTTTGTTTGTCTATCTATCTATCTGTCTGTTTATATGTCTGTCTCTGTCTATCGATTTGTCTGTCTGTCTATCTATCTTAAAATTATTATTTTTGAAGATATTTTTTTAGACAGATTTAAATGTTCAAAATTTTAATTAATCTCTTTTTCTTTCTATGCTTCACTTAATCTACAGCGCTCCACACAAAAGAGCAATTTCGTGCAAGGTGAGGGGCAACAATGCCATCTAAATTTGGGCGACAAAAGATAAAGAGTCTCGGGACAAGTGGCCTAGCAAACACAGGACTGTTGACTGAAGCGCGGGGACCTAATGACCCTCATGTCACTGGCCCACAGCAGCTACAAGGGAGAAGACAACAGAGTGAGGCCGTCTTGACTACCATAAGTGGACGTGCACTGATAACACAAGGGGTACCTGAGAGCTCTTTGCTTACCAGAGAGATTACCGGCCCGCCGAGGCTCAAAGCTGGGGGATTTGTCAACTTAACCCCTGTCCCTGCTCTCTTTTTCCCCCCTTCAGCCATGTTTTACGATGCTAGATGGACCCCTGCACTAAACACAGAGGTCTTTACAGCAGAATAAAACATGGTTAAGTGTAACACAGCTGGGGTCAAGGTTTCAATCGTGGTGCAGAGGGCTTTGGGAGCTAATGAAACTGGGATCTTGCACTGCCAGATATGCACAGTAATCTAAGTCGTGTACATGCCTTGAGACATGTTTATATCTGCTAAAATTATGGCGTAATTATTTATTCAGACATATTAAATAATTTTTAAAATAAATTACTACATTTTAGGGATATGTGTGTGTGTATATATCTGTACAGATAGATGGATACATAACAATATATATAATATATAAAATTATGTACTTAATTAAGTCATATATAATATAAAAATGTAAATATATGTAAATATAAATACAAATAATACATATACACAGTAGTATACTTATATATTTGTTTAAAATATATATTATATAAAAAATTATTATATATATAATATGCAAAGATAGATAGATACTACTATGTATATTAATATATATTATAAATAAAATAATCTACTTAAGTAATATATAATGTAAATATAAATTACATATATTATTATTAGTCACATTGGTGATTTTGGCATCTAGCGCTGCCTTATGCTGCCTTATGTTTTTATGACTGTAGTTTAAATTTTATTGTACTATTAAAATCATCATCCAAAATAACGTGGTTATATAAATCAGTAAAAACGAGGTGGGACGTATTTCTTTTTCTGCTAAAAATCTGTGGCAGTATCACTACACACATGCTGAGGTCACAGAATCTGCACCCAAACAAACCAGACATTTCCACCAATTTGGTATGACTATAATTCAAAATGTTCAACAAATCCCTTCCATATTTGTTTATTGCATTTTTTTGGCTAATTTTATCTTGCTTTCAGCGACCAATCAGAGTTCTGTTTAACACACTGTTTAAATCAGGATTTGACATATCACCTCCTGAATTCAGAGCGGAAATGTGCAAATTCACCAAGATAATGGTTTAATTAATCTATTGTATTTCAAGGTTAAAATTTGACATGATTGCTTGTGAAAACTATTTCCTTTTGCACTCCCACTTGTACTTCTCTGTCTTCCATTGTACATGACAACAAAGCTCGGCAACTGATGGATCATTACTTGATGCGCTGCTTTATCAAAACCCCTGTCAATACGTAATTCTCAAAACAATCTGTGCTATTATCTGAAAACCTTATGTGTGATATAATGTTGACATTTGAAGTGTAAAGTGCAATGAGCTGTTCTCACGCTTCCGCTTCAAAGCCGTTGAAATGCACCTAAATGGAGATGATGGAAAAAAAGCCAAAGGGCGTGGGATGTTCGAATTCAGTAGATATTTCCTGGCTTTGACAGCGCTAACACTTTGTTTTGCATAGTGTTAGATGAGTGAAACGAGTGTTTGTAGTGTGTAGTTTTGTTGACCTTCTGTGGCTGTCATCAATGAACAGTAAGAACAAGGGGATGACCAAGATGAGAGTCGAGACTGAGAGTGAGTGTTGTCGGGCATTGTTGGGAGAGTAAACAGCACCCGGAGCCTGGGAAAGGGCTGGGATGTGTGCCACGGCATTTCTGAGTCACACAGTCCGCTTATCGTGTTTGTTTCGTGTTTCTACCTACGACGTGTTTGCATTAGCATTCCTGCACTGTACCCCTGTAGCATGACGGCCGCGGCACGCATGTTTCCAGCAAAAGGAATGTCAGCTCCCGTCCGATCGGATCTGTCCTGCCCGTGTTTAATTAAACCCCATATGTTTTCTTCGGATTCTCTCCTCGTCTTCCCTGGCAAAGGATGAGAAAAAAAAAAAGAGAAAACAAGCTGCTAGATCCATTAGCAGGTCAAGCAACAGTCATTGTTCATTGCTTCCTATATGCTTCTATTTTCAAGAGCTTCGTGGAACAATAGTACTCGCGGTCCTGTCAGGTGTTTGTGGACGCCACGAAAACCAAAACAAAGCACATGAGAGGCAAACAAAACACAGTTTGACACTTTCTAAATGACAACATGGGAAATCGTTTTTGATGCGGATCCTAGAGTTGAATCAGAATAGAAAGATGTCTCAGTTGTACAACATTATGGCTGCAAAAAAAAAAAAAACATGTGTTTGAAAATCAAAAGCAGATGATGAGGATTGTGTCACACTCAAAAGCAAATGGATGAGGTATATTTTGAACATTTTAACATTTGAAGACATTTTGAGTTGAGACATTGAGCTTTGGTGCTCATGTGGGAAATCCAGGTTCGAATCAGGCCCACATTTCCAGTCATGTCCCCCCATTATTTTCTGACCTCGCTCTGTTATTCTTTTTAATAAAAGTGGCACAATTCAAAAATAAAATAGATTTTAAAAATATATAATAAAAATAAAATGAAATAAAAGTTTTATTTAAAATTTTAAAATACAAACATCAAGCGTTTTAAATGTTACTTGTTTGTAATAAGCCCTTAAACTCAACGGGCCAAATCTTTGTCAGTTTGCTGAAACCAGCCATGTTTGTTTTAAATCATAGCTGAATGTCTCAAGTGTACAACATTATGGCTGTAAATATGAAAAAAATATATGCTTGGAATGTCGAAAGGGGATGATGAGTATTGTATCACAGTGAGGATGAGAGTGGAAGCAAAAATAACGTTTGACACAGCAAATATTTTGAGCTGACGCATGGTGCTCATGTGGGAAATTTAGGTTCGAATCGGGCTCACATTTCGCAATCGCGTTTGAGCTTAATCAATTTGATGAATAAAATAAAATTTTAGTGACAAAATTGTTTTTGCTTTTTTAATATATGAAATATATTAATATTATATTTTGTAATAATATTATATTAAAAGTAGACATATTTTTAACTTTTATTTTACGGCAGCTCACACTGTGCAAAAAAGATAAGTAAAAATAATGTTATGTGTTATTCGCTGCATGGTCATTGACCAGTCAGCTTATTTTATTTATAACAAAAGTTTTTTTCTTTATTTATTTAGGCAGTATTCATGTTTTGTTTGTGGTTTACATTTACGTTAGAAGGCAGTTTTAGCTGACACATTGAGCTTTGGTGCTCATGTGGGAAATCCAGATTTGAATTGGGCTCCCATTTCCAGTCAGTTCCCCAGTTATCTTCTGTCCTTGCTCTATTTTCCATTTTAAAGTTGCAAAAATACAATAGATAAATATTTATGCAGATAGCATTGTTTAAATATAAAATAATATATATATTATTTATGTAATTAAAAAAATAAAATTTAAAAGTTTTTTATTTGTAATAAGCCCTCAAACTCAACTGGCCAAATCCTTTTCAATTTATTGAACACTACCATGTTTGTTTTAAATCATAGCTGAATGAGCTCCTCTGACAGGTTGCCCCGTCGCCTTTACCTGACCCCTCCAATAGCCCTCTGTACACCCCCCCGCCTATCAGAGCAGAACGGAAAACCTGAGCCGGCGGTGCACGAAAGCCTCATCTCACACCCTCACAATAGCCCGATCCAGCACTCCGCTAATGACTCAGAACTGATAGGAAGCTACTAGAAGCCTCTTAAGTCTCCTCCATTCACATCAGGGAAACATTAAGATATTCCTTTTTTGTTGCCTCCCAAGGACTTGCGCAGCCCTAGAAGGGCAATTATCACCCTGCCAATATTGTAAATCCATTCTGTCATTTTCAATGATATCTGCTTGTGTCAACTGTAAGGTCTAATAAAAGCTAATTGCACATAACAGCTCATGGATCAATATATCAGGCAGGGAAGGTGGCAAGACGTGCCCTCTTATGAGGCTTCAGGAGTTGGACGCAACACGCATTTGTGCATTATTTGGTTCCTCGTTAGCACTTCATGTTGATTGTATTGAGAATCTATTAAGGCATATATAAACTGCTTTTAAAAGGAGTTTATAAAACAGGTAGTTCCGGTTGTGGATTCATGCTGAATCTTCTACTGGAAGGAAGCAACTGGCACTTAACAAATTTGATTGATAAAATAGCATTTTAGTGAAAATTTGTGTTAATATTTTTCACATTTAATATTTTCACTTTTTCTTTTACTGCTTCTTATAGCCACAAGACATAAACAATATGAGTGTTAAAATTAATAACCTTACTAATTTTTTCTGTATAAACTTTTATAACCAGTTTTGTTTAGTTAATTTTGTTTTATTAGCCATTACATTCAACACCGAACACAATATTTATTGTATTGTAATTAGCATGGAACATTCTTTGTAGTTTTCTCCATTCCATTTTCTTTCATGCTCCAGTCCAGGTTTTCTTTGATCCATTTAAAGTCTCCATTTAACTAAAAATAGACATCTTATTTGTCTAGAGCGAATTTGGTGAAATAGAATTTCTCCACAAAAGTGTTATTTTTACCATAAGTATATATAGAGTACATCATCTTGTAACCCATTTCTTAATTAAAGCAAAAAGCCGTAATCTCAATCTTTCCATCAAGGAATGATTGGTGTCTAACCTGCTGAAATGTTTGCTGACCTTTTCCTGAGGGACAAGCGGCGGTAAGACTTTCTGTAGCACTCAGACCCATTTAGTCATCCTCTTTTTGTCTGCTTCCTCTATCGTCAAGGGTCACTATTGTGCCGGCTCAGGTACCGACTAATGCAGAGCAAATACTTCTACCTAACCATTAACGCAGGGCCACTGTTTGAACAGCGCGACACACTGGAATGGCATTTATGATGGTGGGCCGTTTTGATAGGGAAGAATCTTCATCAATTAGCCCTCTACACTCTTCTCAGGGTAGATTGAGTGTGTGTGTGCTTTTGTGTTAGACAGAAAGAGATACAGTTTGCCCTGCGTTTAATGGCACTCTAACTTGAGAGCCGATCATTAACCCATTAGAATAACATGTCTCTGGCTGGGAGGTTCTTTGAGATGGGAAAGCCCTGGGAGATTTGCGTCATAGCGTTTACTGTAAACCTCCGAGACGCAGGGGAGATGTTGAGAGACATCACAATGTCTCGTGTGCGTCTCGGGACAGAGCCTTGATCATTACAGAGGTGTTAACAGCTGTAAGTTATGAACGTACAGTACATGCACTATAGGGAAATCCAAAATTACTTTCCTAATGGTTTCAAAAACAGTTAACTATGATATATAATGGTTGACTATTCCATTTAAAAGTATAAATGTGAAGGTTATGATTTTATAAAAGCACTTACATTAATTCTACTGTTAAAACTTGTGTATTATTTGAGCTGTAAAGCTGTTAAAATCAACATTTTACAGTGGTAAATTTTCAATTGTGTCTTCAATTCTCGTAATGGTGACTATATTTAATAGTTGAGACTTCAAATCTCAAACCTTATTTCTTGTAATTGTACATTTATTTCTCATAATTACGATTTCTTTTAATTGTGACTTTTGTTTCTCAAAATTGCAACTTTATTTCCAATAATTGTGACTTAATACTTTCTTGTTATTGTGACATACACTACTACGGTTCAAAACTTTAGGGTCAGTACGATTTTTCACCCCAAAGAAATTGATACTGTTATTAATGCATTAAATTGATCAAAAGTGACAGTAAAGAGATTTATAATGATACAAAAGATTTCTGTTTCAAATGAATGCTGTTGAACTTTTTATTCATCAAAGAATCCACATAACAAAAGTTCCTGTTTTCAACATTGATAATAATAAGAAATGTTCGTAATCATGCAGCATTATGCCACAAGTGTTGTCGATTAAGCTTAACTTGTATTGAACCCATTATATTCTTTTAATAGACCATTTTAACTCACTATAACATCTAATAACACACAGTTCAAGCAGATTAAATTATTTGAATCTCTTTTTAAACATTACGTGCCATGGAATATGTACTTGTAAACAAAAGATAGTCATTTTCCAATTGGCTCTGACAGAAACCTCAAATGCTTATTTAAAGTAAAGCATATCATGTTCTCAAGTCTTCATTCTGAAGAGCCACACTATTGACATCATGTCATTAAGGTCCGTGAGATTGTATTTGTTTTGGCTCAAGCGGGCAAAGCATTGCGTTGAAGATTGCTCTTATTTCTTCCTTCTCTGTACAGCCTCTTCTTCCTGTTTGGCAGCCGACCCGTTCGCCTGGATCTGGAAGATTTCCCGAATCAAACATGCGTCTTCAATTTGGGCCTACGAAGAAAACAATCACATTTTCCCCTCCCTCAGATTCAGTTCCTGACAGCAGATTGAGATGTGGTCGCCATAAAGAAGTCTGGGTTTGACGGAAGTTTGGACGGAGTATTTCAGGGGTCCTGAATGTAAATTGGGCTTAAAGGGAGATGCTTGGCAGACTCGGGTAACCTGGTCCAAAACGTTGTATATTTTTGGAGCAGCGCAGCTGGTGGGAACAGATTGAGGTAACGTGAGGTGGACCACCCATGTCCGTTTTGTCCAAGAGAGCTGCACCACCATTAATTAGAGCCATTCTCCGAGGTGGATTCTGCGGCCGGGACACCTGTGAACTCAGAAGTGGGCCGTCGCACATGCAAAACGGCCCAAGTCATGTTTTGAGCACCAGTGGCCAATAAAAAATCACTTCCAGCTCCTGCAGACACCCAGAAATCTTCCACATATATTTCTGCACACCAAGAAAACAGTGCTGTTGACACATTACAGCGGCATGAATATTTTAATAGTCCATTCAAAGGTGCTCGTCGCCCTAATGTGTGAAAATAAATGTTGTTCTTCACAAAATCCAGGCTTCCAGGTCTTCGTGCGTTCCTCATGAAACATGAAATATTTTACTGGAATCCAACTGGATATAAATGGGAGTTCAATCTCTCTCCGCAGTGGTCCAGGGGCCTTTACAGGGACTTCGAGGTGTTTTGCCTCATGTGGATACCAATAAATCTGTCACCCGCAGAGATTCGTCTCCCGCCCTCTGTAGGGAACAAATTGTGGCGTTCAGGGAGGGTTGAGGGGGGAGAAGTGACCTGCCAAAGCGCTCCATTTATCACAGGGACAAAACGCTCTCCCAATTCTTTCTGCTGACCGCCAAGAACCTTCTGCGAAGCACATTCAGGAGATGCACGTTTTTGAATATTTTCATTGAATTAGTACACCTATTTGCAAGTGACGTTAAAACGTCTGGGTAGAAAGAAGTGGAGGAATGAGACTATTATATTTCACATGTAGTTTTCAGATATAAGTAATCATAATGAGAAGATGTAGGGCTTAATTTAAAAAACCCAACATGTCAAATTTACTTAAAAGTGGATTACACAACCAGCCACACAGCCGCAATGTCGTCTTTTATAACATTATAATTGTCTTTACTGTCACTTTTGATCAATTTAATGCATCCTTGCTGAATAAAAGTATCAGTAGACTCCAAACTGAATGGTGGAGTATATGTCACAATTACAAGAAGTCACAATCAAAAGAAATGGTAATTATGTAATATAAAGTCAAGATTACAAGTTGAAATTGTAATACATAAAGTCTCAAGTATAAGTCACAATTACAAAAAATAAAGTCGCAATTTGTAAACTTGCTTATTAGCATTCTAACATTACAACTACAAATCCTAGTACTGAATGTAGGTACTTAAGTCAACCTTTTTTTGTGCATATTATGCCATTTTCTGGTCTTTGTATTTATAAGGATACTTATACAAACATTGTCTAAGAAGCACTGAATACATCAATGCAAAAGTACAGTGTTTTTTTACAAAATGATTCATTGAAATATGCTGAAACTTGCCAATCACAAAGACTGATATATAGAGCGTAGGCGGTCCCAAAAGCAACACAGCATATTTGTTCACTATTGACTCTCATTCAAATCAGCCGTTCTGACACATAAGTATTGACCTGTTCGTTTGGGTCAGCATATTACACCTGATTAAATATTCAATCACATTATTCATAGTACTGTCAGACATACCTTATTATGCATTCAACTGAATTATAAAGTAGCTGGACTGGTGATCAACGACAAATAAACCAACAGCCGTAAGTTGGACTAAAGCAAAACCCGCTCTCATTGGTTGATGAGGGCGGGCTGCATGTGCGCTAGCGAATTGCACATCTTTGTAGGTTATGATTGATTGGCCATCCGCCAATGGCATTCAATAAAGGGCGTATAAAGGAAATAAACAAAACTCATTCTCAATGGCAGGAATCTGGGAAGACAGATCATGGTAACAGCCAATAATAAATGGATCATGCTTCTATGTTTTTAAAACCCCTGATGTATTGAATGGGAAACCTTGTGTGGGAGAAAATAGACCTTTATTGATCAGAAACAAGCGGTGCGGGGAAAAAGACATGAAAGGAAAGGAATTGGAAGCAAGCTGCTAACACTGAGTAACCAAGGCTTTCTCATGCAAGGTGTATGCGGCGTCTATAATCTTTTTATCTCATGTAACCAACGCATTGATTTGAATTTTATATGAAAAGACCTTATACAATCTCATACAATCTTACACAGTCCACTTCACATTGAGATTGATATAATATGGAAAATGCCATGTATTTAGTTAGTTCAGTTGCAGACTAAATGAACCCGAACTTGTCTTCTCTTCTCGCCGGCGTGAATTCCCAAATAATCCCATTTTCTTTCCCTCCTCCTGAGAACGGCTGCACGCAACCCGACCGATCTCAACCAAACCTCTGGTTCCGGCCCAAACGAAACATCCAGGTCCCGAATAAAAAGCTGGCTTGCGATGGTGTGGTCTCAAAATACTTTGTCTGTGGCCAGACAATTAAGGACTTAGGTGTGGCAGAAGGGAAGAATGTGGAAATCGGATCTTTGCAGAGAGCACGGCCCCACACCCTGTAGTCTTGGCTTCCTGCAAATGCCACATGCACCCGTACGGACTAGCGAGACTCCATGAGGGTTGTCCTCCATTGTGTTCAGCTCTCTGCTGAGAGATCTAAGGAGACCGGGGCCTGGCTCTTCCCCCTACGTAACCCATGGGACACCAATGGGAACCTATCCATCAAAGGCAGTGACATTCGACCCGTGTTTTGGGAAGAGCTGCTTTCGGTTGCTCTGGATCCAGGCATAGGTTGTTATATTGTATGTGGTGGAACCCTAAAAGTTTGTTTGCATGTAAAATTTGTAACTTGGTAAAAGTGTAGTAAAAAGGACGCAGACACGGCTGATGCCCTGATAACACTGGACAAGATAAATGGCTCCAAACAGGAAAAGGTACAGCCTGTTCAGCTGTACATGGCCCCCGAGGGTCACACCGATATCCTCCCTTTAAAATCTTTGACTGCATACCCAAACCTCCTGTGATCACACGATATGGCACAGTTACAGATGGTTAGTACCAAGATTTAGGGTTTTAAAAAAAAAAAATGTAAATAAAAGTCACAAATAAAGTGAATTTGATATTGCAATTCTCATCCTGATTTTCATAAATGTATATATTTGTATACAATTCAATTCAATTAGATTTTTCACTGTCAATACAATCTGTAATGATTATATATATATATATATATATATATATAAACTTAAAGTTTCAAGTTTTTAATGTTGTTTATACGTCTATGTGGTGTTTTTAACATACTTTAAGACAAACCATGTGCAAATTCATCAGTCAACACCATTGCTGAGTATTTTCCCCTTAAATCTGCAGTGAAAAAAAGACGCAGATTGAAATCTCCCGTGTTTCTCACGTCACAAACTACCTTGTAACCAATCACGTCAACGTGCCGGCGGACTTCAGCATATCATTAACTACGCTCTGAAGCAGAGGAGTCTCAAGAGAAGCCAGGTTATCCTGGTAGGCTATATTTTCTGTTGATATGAAAAATCAGCTACATTTAGCAATATAGCGGGTGATTTATGTGTATGATGTATTCGATGTTATGATGAACTATATACTTTTCTCCACTGACGTTCTAAGTTGTTCAAAGCATTTGTAAGGATACTGAATTTTAGAAGGCAGCTGTCTGACTCTGAGATGGCGAACTGGAACATGGTTTGCCTAACATTAGCAACACATCATTAGCTGTTTGATAACGTAAAGCAAAAGGCTAATCATGTTAATTACCGTTATGTGTCTGACGTTGTAGAGAGCGATACATAAAACGCATTACCTTTCTGATACATCAACTTTACAGTCAAACCAAATTTTTTTTATATTGTTGGTATTTTTTTACTAGTGGGTTCAGGAGACTATAGTTCATTTATGTAAGTGAGGATAGCAAAATAAAGTAAACTGTGACATATTATACCCAAAAATTCTTCATACAATGGACTACCAGTTAAACTGATAAACATTTGGAACTAAAAATTATTCAGACACTTTGACCTGACCATGTTTTGCTTAAGTGTTATCTGACATAATTAAGATTATTTTTTTCTGACACAATTTAACTGTAAGATCTTTTCATATTTTATTACCATTTTACCACTGTACCACTGTAATAATGAATGAAATGTTCAAGGTGCCTGAATAAATTTTGATTTGACTGTAATTCACTCTTCCACATCTTCTGAATCAGTTTCTGATTCAAACATATATGGCTGAATTAAACCAGTATTTCCACTTGCCATCGTGCAGCATTTACTACAGTAAAGTTGACCGAGTGGATCTCTGAGCTGGTGTGAGTGTATGGAGGTGGGGCTAATTTGCATATTCATGAATCTGCGTATACTAAATGAAGCAAGGGTGTAGGGTTACATTCAAGCTATTTTAAGGCATGAAGAAATTTTTTTCTCAGGAAAAAAATGTTTAAATATGGCATTTTGGTGATCGAAGATGAATTTTAAGCGATAAAATGACTGACTACAGGTGGACATTTAAATGAAAATTCAAAGCATTTTCACAGGTGGTCTCAGACTTTAGATGTTTACTTCTATTTTTAAAATGTACATTTTATTAAAAAAATATGAAAATAAAATAATGTTATAGTATAATATATGTTACATTCAGTTTCTTCAAGTTTCTTTCTGAGAAAATATCACAGGTGAAATTCTTTTCTGGCTCCAAGTAACTTTTTTCGTGCAACCAAATCGTGCTAGAAATCAGATCTGGTGGGCAGAAGAAAGAAGAACAAATTGAATCATCCTTCAAAAGGTATATCATCAACTGACGTCCAAGAAATAGGCAGTGCAGTAATAGGCCCTTTACCTTGACTCTCGCAGACTCTAGAAGTACAGGTACACCGCTCAAAGTGGTTTCTTTCGGGTTCTCTCCTTCTCATCAAGGCTCTATAGTCTCCAGTCAGACCTCTTTTGATTGATGAGGACTATATAGCAGCACCCTGTTCAGAAGTACACTTTCAGTCTAATTCAGAGCTATATTAAAACTCAAATTTCCTCAATTTGATTAAAAATGTTACATTTTTGATTCAACAAAAATTTGTTTTTAAAGATTGTCAAATTTTCCTCTTGATTTTAATGAGGATTTTTGTTTCCAAGCTCACCTGGCAGCAATGCGCTGATTTTTCCAACTGAGGTAAACTTAGCCAGAATATAATGGCCTACGTTAATGGAAACTGGAGCGGAAACTAAGGAGGTGGTGGGTCATGGGATTTCCTGACATGATTGTATCAATACGTTTAACATGTTCCTCTTCCATGTTTTACAATCAGACCGCAGGCCCCCTCCGGCCTGCCAAGCCCTTCCCACATAAAACAAGTCAGCATGTCCGTTCTCTAGAGCTTGGAAAGACATTGATGAATCATCTGAGAGCAAGATGCCATCGCAGTCTGGTCTCCACCCCTTTAAGAAGTCCTCCTCTTATCCTGCTCATGTCTGACATCCCGGGACTATCAGTGCTCTGTCTGCACACAACATTTGACCTGACTGCTCAAGCTGTTTGCATTGTGTCTACATTTTTATTGTGAATCAACATTAAAAGTAATATTTCTTTATTGGTTTTCTTTTCTTTTTTTAAAAATAATTTATTTATATTTAATAATATTATGTTATTACATATATTACCACTGTTTTGATTTTTGACTTTGAATAGTGGAAATATAATAATAATAGAATCAATATTAAAAGTAATATTTCTTTATTAACTGTTATGTATTATTTCCTATTTTTATTTATATTTAATAATAACATGCTATTACATATTACTTATACATTTCCACAATTTTTTTATAAATTATAAAATTATATATAAATTAATTAAAAATAAAAAGAATAGAAATGTAATTATTATTATTATTATTATTATTATTATTATTATCATTATTATTATTATAGAATCAAAATTAAAAGCAGTATTTCTTTAATTTATTTCTTTATTTTTTTATTAATTAATATTTAAAATTAATTATTATTTATAATTATATTTAATAACATTATGATATTAGATATTTTGTTATATTTAATAATATGTTATTACATATTATTTATATTTATTTTATGTTTAATAATAATGTTGTTATTATTATTATTATTATTACTTTTATATTTCCACTATTTTGATTTTCGAGTTACATATACACTAATTAAAATAGTGGAAATATAATAATAATAGAATCAACATTAAAAGTATTTTTATTTAAAAGTATATTTCTTTATTATTTCTTATGCATTATTTATAATTTTTATTTATATTATATTTAATAATATTATGCTATTACATATTATTCATATTTTACACAGTTTTTATGAACTTATATATAAATTAATTAAAAATAAAAGAATAGAAATGTAAATATTATTATTATAGAATCAATATTAAAAGCAATATTTCTTTAATTTATTTCTTTATTATTTTTTATTAATATGTCAAATGAATTATTATTTATAATTATATTTAATAACATTATGGTATTAGATATTATTTTGTTATATTTAATAATATTATGTTATTACAAATTATTTTTATTTATATTATGTTTAATAATAATATGTTATTATTATTATTATTATTACTTTTATATTTCCACTATTTAGTTTTTTGAGTTACATATACATTAATTAAAATAGTGGAAATAAAGTAATATGTCTTTATTATTTCTTATTTATCATTTTTATTATATTCTATATAATAATATTATGTTATTACATATTATTATTATTATATTTCCACTATTTTGATTTTTTAATTATATGTAAATTAAGTAAAACTCAAAATAGTAGAAATATAATAATAATAATAATATTTAATAATATTTTATTAACAATTCAATTTACAATTAATTAAGGAATAATATACTTTAAATATACTTTAATTATACTTTTAAATATACCTTTTAAATATACTTTAAATCAAGTATACCTATTCAAATCGAGTATTCCATATAGAGACTGGTAAAATATAGTATTTTTATTATATATTTGGAAGTATACTAATGTTGTAAATTAATACGTCCTCTTTAAAGTCCTATAATATACTTGTCACACCACTGCATTTCTAACTGCATCTGTAGTGCAACTGAAATTCAGCGATTTTTTTTCTTTTTTTCTTTTTGTCAGCTCAGTCAGAATTGTCAGAGTTTTTAATGGGAAAAGGAGTCTGAATCTCTCTGGCAGAGCGAATTTAAACAGGTCTGTTTTCCTCAGGAAATATCTGTAGAGCAAACCAAACTGTGTTTGCTGGAGATATCTGAGATGAGAGCTAAAGCAATGCTTCCTTCGAGGAGATGTGCACCTCGTAAAAAAGACCAGGGTTGATTTTCGAAAAGAATAACCTTCGTTGTGTAAACGTTTGAAATGGTTACCAGTGTGGAGTCCACAGGGGATATTTTCCTTCATTCACCGTTTAAAGGTAAATTCTAGATTTAGATAATAATCATTAATCATTTCAGACTCCTGGATGATCAAGAACCATCACGGTTGAGCTACTTAGAAAATAACTGCCACTTACAATAACAAAGATGTGTTTATTTTGCACGGTTCTGTCCATATACAATATGTGCTGAAACTGGTTACGGTAGTTTATTAACTTCTACTTCTGCAAAAATATAGAAGTGGAAATTAATCTGCACCGGTCTAGCTGTGGCTTGGGAAAAAGTGCACATGCCACAGTTTGCAGAACCTGGCATGGCGCTGCTCCATGCCTCCCTTCCTTTCCAAGAGGACTAGTGAAATAAATGCAGAAAAAACCCCGATGAGAAACTCCAGATTCAGTCGTGTTGACCACACAGGGATTTGGGGATTACATCTTGATTCCCATGTTTCAAACATCATCTTGTGGTTGAGAAGGACATTAATCAGACCCGAGAAATAACACATTTAGAGACAACAAGACAGACTTGGCAGGAATCGGTTTCAAAATAAAGGTTTGAAAAACGCAAAGGAGGCCCACATGGACCTTTTTAATGTGAAGGAGTGCTGAGGCAGATGTTCTTATATGGTATATTTAAGGTGTTGTGTTACCCTCGAGCAAAAGTGGAGGAACAAGTCTAGCTTATAGAAGAGAAACGTTTCTAATACACAAATCTTTGTGAAGAAATCGTCGCCTTAACAGGTGAATACGGAGTGAAGATTCTCCTCAGTTCAATAGGAAACAGCGGGTTAAAATCAAATGAGGTCAAATAAGAAGTCAAGCCTCGTGGTTCTTCACTTCTGTTGGCCACAGGAAGAGATAGGAAGCCCAGGAACAGGCTTGATCGATGTCGTGGAGTGCAGAGAGGAAGAAACAACATGGAGGGGTGCAGAGGGCTTGGCTATTTTTGCACCGTCGTACGGAAATGAGCCATAGTCCAAAGAGGAAGCAGATAGGCCAGAAAGTGTCGCATAGCAACCATAAGCAGGAAAGAAGCCTGTGTTTATAGCTTGTGTTGGTGTTACACTTGCATGCAAGTCAATCTGGTCCTTAGTATTGACATATATATCAATTTAAATTAACAATAAAATTAATATATTTATTTTTCTAAATATGCTTTATTAATATTTGTTAATAATAATAGTATTTCCTTCAGTGTCCCCTTCACTTTTAGCATACTATCAACGCTCTGTCCCTAGAGAACATTTGACCTTACTGTAGCATTATTTTACTATATTTTTAAAAAATATATATAATTGTTATTAATAATTAAAAGAGTCGTTGTTTTTTTTAAATACTATTCATTATTAAATTAATATTAAAATTAATATGGATTAATTATTTTATTTATAATTCATTTTATTAATATTTTTTTTATTTAATTTTATATTTGCCATTAAATATATAAGTAAAAGATAGTAGGCTACATTTTTATTTAATATATATGAATGAATTAAGGTGTATTTCAATGTTATATTTAAATATTTAACAATATATAAATAATATTTAAATATTATTAAATGTATAACAATATAATGAATCTATTTATTTTTTTTTTTTTAATTATGCATTATTCATATTTGTTAATAATAATGGTAATAATAGTTAGTATGCCAAGTCTATTATTATTTAATATATTTTTGAATAATATTTAAACATTTATATTAATTTATAATATGTATATTAATTTAAATTAGTGCTGTCAAATCGATTAATCACAAATAATCACATCTAAAATAAAAGTTGTGGGGTGGTGGGGGTTATTGAGTAATCCAGGTCTATTGTAGTTATTAAGTAATCAATTTAAACTATTTGCAAATACTTTTTTTTTTTTTTTTTTCTAAATATATTCAGCTGAAAATACCCCACAGATAATTTATTATAACATGTTATAAATGCCCAGTTTTGAGTGGAGGGAAAAACATGCTATTTTCATGCATGTGTCTTTAAATGCAAATGTGCTGCTGCTCCCCACCCCACTTTCCAGCAGAGGGCAGAGCCTGTACAACTCGTGCCTCGAATACTCAAAAACTAACAAAACATCTGTCTGGTTTTGATTATCATCTCTATCGCAGCCACGATTATGTGAAATTGCAGTTCTTCATCATCGTGAAAGTTTATTTTCTGCATGTGTTGTAGAGCCATATCTGTCTTAAATTCTGTTATATGGTTTTCTGAGCGCAAACATCCGAAGCACGCACACAGAAAGCTGAATATCAGACGGTGTGTCCTGTGAGTATTAAACTAAGTTCTCTTTCACATCTTATTGTGCAAAAACTGTCAAATACACACTAGGTTATGTCAGAAACACACAAATACAGTCGGCTATGCCCGTGAACGTAAACAGCAAGTAAAGAACTCACATGTGTATATTAGATCTGTGTATTAAAGTGACAGCAGCATAATATTCAGTACCTACTGCTGTAAATGCTGTTAATATGAACTAAACAACAAAAGGAAAACAGAAAATCACTCTCTGCTCTTAATTGAGTAACTTAGCTTTAATAAGAATACATTTCTTACTTAAATGCTGCTGTTAAATGCTCTGGTGAGGAGATAAACATAGCGGACTGTGTACAGCTCACTCAGGGCGGGGTCTATGCTAATAGGGCAGGGTCCATCAGCAGTTGTGGGTGGGGCCTAGGCATTTGTGATGTCACAAAAGCTACAATCTGCAAATAGCTTGTTCTGAGACACTGCGTATGATTTATGGGGATTTAAAAAAGAGAAGTGGGTGGATTTTTACCATTATAGGGTGGTTGTGTACACATCACACTACTGACACAAAAAATGAATTTTGCATAATAGGTCCCTTTTAAAATCTATATAATCATTAATTATAATTATATAATTATTATTTCTAAATGTTATGAAATTAACATTAAATTAATATACAATTATGTATTTTATTTGTATTTATTATTATGTTATTATTTATAATATTAAAGGATAATGTACTGCGTGCAAACACAACAAGGAACATTGATTCACTATAGGTAAATACTCAAATCAAAGTCAAGTCACTAGTCTTTCAAATTATTTTTTTGCGGACAGGAGAAACATCATATGCTCTGTTCAGCATTCACCGGAGTCATGATTAATATGGCGTCGCCAAAAACTCTCCCTTTCCATAATTGGATACAAATGATATATATCAAAATCATTTTCTTCATAGGTGGCACTTAAATGTGCTTTACAGCGATGAAGTAAATCTTTCGCCCGACATCCTCTGCAGGGATTTCCTAAAAATACTGCGCTTTTTCATCTCTGCATCGCAAAGTCTGGTCCGAGGGCCGCCCGTGTGGTCCCACCTTAATCGTTTTCAGTTAATATCACAGCTGGATGTGGTGGTGGGCTGTAACGCTTGACGACGAGAGAGAAAAACCCTAAACCCGCGTCAATAAAAGAGAGAAAGTGATTGCCTTTGACTGGCCAAGTTTTAGGGTCAGACTTGGGATCATTTCAACAACAACACCAGCACGTTACTCCTTCGCCAACTTATCGAAAGGCTTTATTTAAACACATCCCCACCTCAAGCGTTCCCCGTGGCCTCCTTTATTTTCTGCCTGCAGCATAAGTGGTGGCTGACCACAGTGTTTTGATGGGGCGGTCGGCTGCCCATCCTGTTCCCACATTTCCTAGACCACGGCGAGGAAGGCGCTTGTTCAACATGTTTCCCGCCTCAATACCTCCCACGTGTTGAGCGCTTTTAACGCGAGATGACATCACATGATTTAAGTGACTTGCGTTACTGATTGCAAACAGACGCTGTAATGTCTCTTCTAAGGATAGCCTATCCTTACAGTGGCTTTTAAAGCTATTTTAAATGCACAATAAACAGTCTCTCTATTAACAGTCATAGAGGGAGTTCTTAAAGTCAACATGAAATCAAAATTGACCCTAGGTATTTGAAATGTGCACATTTCTGTTCTAATTGTGAATGATTGATCAGTGCATGTTATTCCAAATAATAATAAAAGTGTCTTAAAGGGTTAGTTTACCCAAAAATGAAAATTTTGTCATTAATTACCCTTATGTCGTTTCACACCCATAAGACCTTCGTTCATCTTCGGAACACAAATTAAATTTTTTTTGATGAAATCCGATGGCTCAGTGAGGCCTGCATTGCCAGCAATGTCACTGAACCTCTCAAGATCCAGAAAGCTACTAAAGACGTATTTAAGCAGTTCATGTGACTACAGTGGTTCTACCTTAATGTTATGAAGCGACGAGAATACTTTTTGTGTGCCAAAAAACCCCCCCAAATAACGACTTTATTCAACAATATCTAGTGATGGGCGATTTCAAAACACTGATTCATGAAGCTTCGAAGCTTTACGAATCTTTTGTTTCGAATCAGTGGTTCAGAGCATGTATCAAACTGCCAAAGTCACGGCCCTCCAGTGGTGAACCATTAAAATTTCTAAAAACTTATGACGTAACGAAGACTCATTTACTGAAATCATATGACTTTGGCAGTTTGATACATGCTCTGAACCACTGATTCGAAACAAAAGATTCGAAGCTTCATGAAGCAGTGTTTTGAAATCGCCCATCACTAGTAAATAAAGTCATTATTTTGTTTTTTTGGTGCACAGAAAGTATTCTCGTTGCTTCATAACATTAAGGTTGAACCACTGTAGTCACATGAGCTGTTTTAAATATGTCTTTAGTACCTTTCTGGGCATTTGAAAGTGTTAATTATCTTGCTCTCAATAGAGGCCTCACTGAGTCATCGGATTTCATCAAAAATATCTTTATTTGTATTCCGAAGATGAACGAAGGTCTTACGGGTGTAGAACGACATGAGGGTGAGTAATAAATGACAGAATTTTCATTTTTGGGTGAATTAACCCTTTAAAAATGTCTTTGCAATTTTTTACCAAAATGTAGTAACTTGCTCTTTCTCTAAAACACCTTTCTTTAATAATTATAATATACAATTATATTATATTATATTATATTATATAAAAAATGACCATAATTATATAAATTATATTAAGCTATTAATTGCATGTTATTCCAGACAAAATTGGGAAACTATGTTAAAGGCCATGCAATATTCACTATTCACAATATTCACAATTTCGCTTTGGTATCCCCTCTGTAGGGCACAATTATAGCAGTTTGTCATGATAAATGAAAGACATGTAGTGGGGGTTGATTGGATTGTTGCTGGGGAGCCACAGAGACTAAATAGACACGAGCTGCTGCGCTGTCTGTCAGTCCCGTTATTACAGGGTCACACAATGAGGGCTGACCTTCAGCACATCACAATACATCTGTCTCACCACATCACAATACATCTGTTCACTAAGAGCGCCTCTCCACCTGAGCATCCTCGCGCCGAGACTCTCCATGCACAGCGCACATGCGCACACTGCTGGACCGCCTTCAGGCCCACAGCGTCGTTAAGTGCGTTGTGGCGCGTGATAATGCAGTCGAATTGATTCGCTTGCCCATTTCTACTTTTCTTCTGCGGCAAGCATTATATCAATTGATTTCAATGAAGCTATTCATTATGCTGACCTCTATGACGCGGTTCAGGCGCGTTTGTTTTATTTGGAGTAGAGAATCAAATAAATCATAAATACTTTAGCACATTTACTGTAAGACAAATATGGTTATCGATTAGGTGCCATTATTACAGTCTAAATCCCAGATGAGGCTGTAACAAACAGAAGCTGTTCAGCGGAAGACATAATCTCAATTGAATATGTTGAATAACAAGAATAAAATACATAAAAGTTGTTAGTGAGTTATGAAAGATCATTAAAAACAAAAGAAAAAAAAACTTTATGTGAATTAGCTAACACATGTAGCCAATGCAGCTAAATTTCAGGGACTACTGTAGGCTATATCTTGCTGAAAAATACTTAATTTATTTAATAAAATAAAATTTAATGTGTTTTTTTCCAAACTTGGATCATATCATGACAGTTTCAGTTTAAAAGCTTAATAAAGTTACAATAAAAACAATAAAACATTGCATCTTAATGTAAATCAAGACATGTAGCCAATGTAGTTAAATTTCAGGGACAATTTGCTGAAAAATTAGGCTAGTATATTATATTATATTATATACTGTTAACATAATAATATCATGTCAGTTTCAGTTTAAATTAATAAAGTTTTAATAAAACATTACAGCAGTCATGTAGGCCTTGGATACAAATGACTAAACGTGTCCTAACTAATCATTTTAATTTCAAAAAAGAAGTTTTCTTTTCTTGCATCTCTGTTTTCTTGCACAAAATGTGTCCCTGAAACAAAAGTGGGTTTGGATCCCCATGTCTCCAACTCAACCCGGAACAGATTTTGGCGAAACAGCAGAAAAGAGTGACCTCATTTTTTTGCGCTGCTTAGATGGGCAGTCCTACAATGACCTAAACAGCCCTCTCCCATCCTCTCTGGAGAAGTCAGCACTTCAGACGAAAAAAGTAATTGTGGATTAACCATCAAAAAAGGCATCCCCCCCCCCCCCCCCCCCCCCCCCCATCTAGAGCAGATACCTGCAAAACCTGATGTGGTTGAGCAAATAAATCACACCAGAACACCAAAACTGAAAATTAACACACAATTTATTGAAACTATGACTCCAAGACTTCTCAGGGTGGTCACCATTAACTAAAAGTATTTTCCAACCAGACTTTATGAGTAACAGTGGATTGTGCCCAGGGAAAGTCAAGCTTTCTTAGATGTGGCAAGATGGACTAGCCAAACCTCTTGCTCTTTGATTCCTGACGGCAATGACTACTTACCCTTATAAAAAAGAAGTTAGCACATTTTAAAAAAGAGTACTTATTATACAAATAATATACTTTAAGAGAATATATTTAAGTGTGAACTTAATCTAATGTTTTTTCCGCTTAATTGCATGTTTTTTACAATAAAAAGAAAAAAATGTATTAGTAGGTATAGTTAATGATAACAAATACAACTCTTTTACAACATTTTAATAATGTATTAGTAAATGTATTAGTAAACTAATGTTAACTAATGAACCTTACTGTAACCGTTTGACATTAAGACTTTTTTGATATACTAAAGCAAGACTTAAGTACATCTCTATATGTAATTTCATAATTACTTCTATTGACTTTCAAATATGGTTAAAATGTACTGAGAAACATTAAAATGTACCTTAATGTCATCTCTATTTAAACTTGTATGTCATGTATTTAAATATATTTCTAATTACATATTTGTAACGGAACCAAACCAGTGCAGCAAGATTCTCAGAAAATTCAAGCTGATCTGCTCCTTCAGAAGATCCTTTTGATTCAGCAATGTACAAGTTTTTGCTGTGAAACACTATTGCAATTGCTCAAATGCAAATTATTTTAAAGACATAAAAGGGTCAAGAGAACTAAAACAAACCCTGACCACCATGATGGTGGCATAATTTGTTGACCAATAATACACCAACATCTAAGCCTCTGTTAATTCTTAATAAGAGCTTCTATAGATGTGTGACGGAAATAAAGTCAATCTGGTTAGTAATCTGGTCAGTGAATCAGATCTTGAGAGATTTAATCTATTTTATCTTCAGGCTGTGGCTAAAGTCAGTTGTAGTTTTTGTGTTTCACTTTATTTCAGTGATTCTGCTTGTTAACAGCAGGTGTTCATCATTAATATTCAATCATCACTTAATTAATTGCTTAATTGTCTCATTAACTTGAACTCTGCTTCAGTGTTACTTTAACACTATTTAGAGAGGGACCATATGTACTCTGAGCAGAGTTGATTTACCTCTGGGGATTTTACTGTGTAGTTACTTTTTTAGTGAGTAATGCAATATTGTAATGCATTACTTTTAAAAGTAACTTTCCCCAACACTTCACAATTTAGTACATTTAAAAAATATTTACTGTACTGTAGATGTAATATTGAATAACACACTACAGTTAAAATTAAAATCAAGTACTCTTGTGCTTTACTAAAAATATCAAAATAAGTGCACTTCTTTTAAAACAAAATTATTTAAAATATTTATTTCAAAGTAAATCTTTTAATTTGACTTTATTACAAAGTGCACTTTTTAAAAGTGAGAAACAGTAAGAAACAGTCATGAAAGTGTACTCTCTTTAAGTACACTAAGTGGCCTTTAATTAATATTATATTATCTGCAAGTACAGTTTTTAAAAAATATATACTTTTAAGATTTAAAGCACACTACAAGTGCACTTCTTTTCAATAAGGGTATCTCTACAAGCGATCAAAAACACAAAGACATTTGATCATTTTTAGTCTGTTTGCGTCCTCATCCTGCAGGCAGAAGGTTGAGGTTTATGTGTTTTAGTGTGAACGCATTTGTCCTATTCAGGGCCCCCAGAGCAATCAGTCCGTCAACGGGGGAAGGTGCAGGCTAATTTCCCTCCTCCCTCTCCCTCACCCGTTCATCTCCCAAGACGAATGCTTTGGGTAATAAGGATAATCAATACACTTTCTCGCTCTCTGCAGTCTCCTGCCGTTATTAGCAATTTGTCATTAGGCATCAGCTTTTCTTATCAGACATTACCATCTTGTTTACAAGGCGTGCCAGACCTCCCCTGTGTCCACGCCCCGTCAAGATTACCCACAGGCCACACTTCAGACCCGCGCGCACAAACACACGCTCCCCGAGGTGATGAATAGATACATCTACACCCTGACAGCTTACACATGCACACTCTTGACGTGATTTACCCCGAGAAAATTAATGAAGCAGTGACAAGAAGAACAACATGACGACGGGAGAGAAAAAAAGACTTTTCTTGCCCTTGATTTCTCAAGAGTCTTGTACAAATGAAACCGTTTCCTAAGTAATTAATTGATGGCAGGGGAAATGACTTTTTTGAGGGATGTCTGAAGTTTTATTGTTAGCCTCTTTTCTAAAAGTACAGCTGACTTTTACTTTCATTTTAGTTTGCATCATTAGACGGCACAGGCCCGTGCAAAGACTGACTCCTTGTCCTGCACAGTTGTGAAAGAGACCAACTGGATGAAGATTCCAGTCCAATCATCCTGTCCAGAGTGTTTTTCACACTTTATACAGTATTAAAAGCATCTAGGGTCCAAAATGAACACTCCCCAAGTGCCAAATGCGAGCAAAAAATTGCTTTGGAGAGTAAATAAAGCCAGTTGGCTGGTAATTTGTTAGGAACGGCAATATAATACATGGCTTAAATTGCCTGACCTTTGCTGACGTATAAGCAATGTGAGCGAAATCAGCAAATGAAATTACTGACATACTCAAGAAAACATTTGTTGCAACAACTTTTGGCTCTGTGGAAAATGTATCATCAAAAGTTAATCATCTTTACAATGTTGGAGACTAGGTCATCTCATAAATATGATGACACATTGACCTTCAACAGATATAAGTATAGAATAATAGCTAGATAATTTCCAGACAAATCCCATTTTGTTGGAGAGTTTTATTTTATTAAATATTGATTTTTTAAAATTTTATATTTAATATATTTTATTAAACTTTTATAACTTAAATAAAAAAAATATATATATTTTTACATACTCCTAAAATAATGCAAAATGCAGTTTTGTGACTATATATATATATATATATATATATATATATATATATATATATATATATAAATTCACCAGCAGTTTGGATGTATGATGAAGAATAATCGAAGAATATAACTGCTGGAAAAAATATATATTCTTGCTGGACAAACAAAAATTATTTTTAATATTAAATATTAAAAAATATGAAATGTTTTATAATTGAATATAATTTAAATATAAATTCACTAAATTGAAATATATATATTTATTCATTTCTTTAGTTTACAAATAAATATTTTATTTACATAACCCCAAAATAATGCAAAATAACACAATAATAAATAATTTGGACAAAAATTATTTTAATATTAAACATTTAAATGTCTTATTTTTTAAATGATAGATAATATTAGTAAATGTATAAATAATAAAATATATATTTCTAAATGTATTTAGTCTATACATTTTTATACAGTTTATACAAAATACAGTTTTGTAGCTGGTAGTTAATTGGGTTAATGTCTGATGAAGAAAAATCTGATAATCTTATTATTATTTTGTTGGACAAAAATAATTTTAATATTAAATATCACATAAAAACAAAATATAAAAATATTTAAAAATTGTAAATATATACTCAAACCAAACTTTATTCAGACACCTTGACCATTCATTCACATTCATTCATTAATACACTTTATTCACTATAGTTTAAAAAAAAAATTCATCTTAATTATGTCAGATAACACTTAAGCAAAACGTCAAAGTGTCTGAATAATTTTTGGTTCCAAATTTCAGTTTAACTGGTAGTCCACTGTATGAAGACTTTTTGGGTATAATATGTCACAGTTTACTTTATTTTGCTATCCTCACTTACATAAATGAACTTAGTGTCCTGCACCCACTAGTAAAAATATATAAAACATTATATCTAGTGTCTGAATAAGTTTTGGTATGACTGTATAATATGCTTTATATATATTTAGATATGTAATATTTATATATAAAATTACTTACATAACCCTAAAATAAAAAATAAAGTTTTAAAAAATACATTTTTGTTGCTGTGGCAAAAAAATACATTATGTACCGTGGTAGCATCTCTAATGAAGAGTAGTCACCAGACTTCCTCATATTGCCCATTTCCTCTGACCTCATTTCCTGTTTTGACATGTGCTACATGGTTCAATTACATACTGCTCCTCATCAGTTTTAGCAGGACAACAAAGGATGGCATCAGTGATTTGAAGCACAGTAACTTATCAGGGCTTTCTTTCTGCCCTTTATTTATCTGACAGGTATGAACAGGTGAACGCCCACTCTCTTTGATTTTTCCTTGCCGTGTCGAACGGTTTTGTCCAGAGGGAGTGTGATTCGCTCAGAGGGGCCAATGGTCACTTGACACTGTTGTTTGTCAGGAATGATACAGTCCTAAATGATGTGGCTCCTTTGAATGACAGCTAATTTATCATTTCGCCGTCCTGGGCTAATAATGACTAATGACGGATGGGCTGTTTGGAGATCTGTGACTAGAGCTAATCAGTGTTTACTGTTCACTGAATGTGTACGTGAGAGAGCCAATGTGTGCGAGATATGGAGAACTGAATTTTGCTGCATATTTGCTTCCTGGCAGACAGTTTTAAAGAAATAAGGGCCGCAAACATACGGTCAGTGATAAAACACAAACGCAGGGAACTAAAAAAAAGCCATCTCCCTTTGAAAGTGCCCTTCGATGAAAATGTGTAATATAAATAAAGCCACAGCCTTTGAAAAGAAAACCCTTCCTTCCTGGAGCTGTCATCCAAAGGGAAAAGCGCACTCCAAGCTACTCTTAAATTCCCAAAGACCATTCTGTCATCAAACTCCCAACTGCTCCCTCCAAACACGCGATGGCCAGCCTCCGTCTCCGCCGATGCGGCCCGGTGCCCCAACAGGCCTTTCATCTGTAGACAAACGTCCCCGACCCCCCTCCAAAACACTGCAGATCATCTGCTAGAATAGGCATAGCACACTAATAAGAGCGGAAAGAAATGAATGAATGAGGATTTAATATGTTGATTGATGACAGGTGATTGGATTTGGGGGGCTGGATCTAAGGAATGAATGTTTTTTCATTTAAAGTTTTTTTATATTTAAAAATATATATCTAAAAAAAACCTATACTACAAAGTTGAAGATGTATAAAAAATGAAAATGTAAATAAAAATTTAATATTTATATGTATATAAATATTTATACATAAAGATATTGAAGTCTATTGAAATTTATAGTGTATAAAATAACATAAATGAAATTGATATTAAGCCGTGTGTTTAAAAATGTGTTTAAAAAATGTAATTTAAAAATATTTTTGTTATATATTGTTTTATCTATAACTAAAACTATACAATTGAAAATGTATCAATGTACAGTGGATATAAAATTAAATAAAAGTAATTATTATATATAGTAAACAAAGTAAACTAATTAATTATTCATTTTATTTATTATTATTTATTAGGGTTATTTTATTTTTTACCAAAGTGAACCGAAGGATTGGACAAAAGTTTTTTTTAAATATGTAAATATTTAAATATAAAAAATATATGATTCGTATGCATGTTTCATAGGAATATATATATATATATATGTAAATATTTAAATATAAAAAATATATGATTTGTATGCATGTTTCATAGGAATATATATATATATATATATACATATTCAAATTAATAGTATGTACATGTACATGAATCAATAAAAAATAATTATTTTTTATTTTTTTTAAATTTATTTTATATGTTCCCATAGTGAACCGAAGCAACTCAGCATTGAACAAATATTTTAGAAATGTTTTCAAGAATTTAAGAATAATTTTAAGAATAATTTTAAGAATTCATTGGGTTCAAGAAACTAAATCTGATTGTCTAATTGACCACAATCATCTTTAAAATGAATATAACAATATAAGAAACTTACTGTACATTTATGTTAATTCAGACACTTAGGCAAACACTTTAACCAGAGACTTTTAGTGCATTGAAGGTATAGGGGTGAATTCAGGTTAAGTGGGACACTTTTTGCCATCGTGGTGACTGGAAAAAAAAGTGTCCCAATTAACCTTTTGTAATCTGTAATCTGCTGTTCCCTATAGGAATCACATACACATAAGATCATGCTCTGATGCACATATTCTCCCCTCAGTGATAGCCAGAAAACACGCATCCAAGTTCACCTTTTCCTGGAGACTAAAAGAAAGTAAAGGAGTGACCCTCAGCAGTGGGGGTCTTAAATGACATCCTTTTGCTTTGCTCCAGCAACACAGGCCAGAATCATTCCTGTTTTCCTTCAAAATGGCCATTTTCCCACCTGCCTTTTCAGCAGATCGCTGCACTGTGCGGGTCAAGGGAACGGGCCTGTGGTCACGGCGGTCAGGCTACGGGTGCGACTGGAGGCCTCAGATTAATGGCCCCTCTCTGGAGGTCCTGCTACCGATTGCCCTGCCCCTTTATCATTTTTTTCATACCCCACGAAGGGTTTTCAGCAAAGTTCAGCAAAAAACACTTTGTGATGAAGGTTAGCATGCATTTTTGAATAAGCAATGCATCCTGGATACTAACGTTTGACTGAATATTGCAAACATTTTATGTTGACATGATAATTTGGATGTCGGGCAGCTTATTAAAGTCAAATCATTGCATTGCTTTTGCAGCAGTTTTATTAACCATTTAATTTCAGCATGTTACATAACTATTAGTTTAAAGGCAACATAAATTGCCATTTACAACCTATTTTAGAGTGAAAAAGGATAAAAGATGTAGTGTGGGATTACATTATCTGTCAGAAATGTATTGGATGATTTATATTATAAAATATTAAAATTAATTCATATTAATATAATATTATCCAAAAGCCTGTACAGCGTAAGATTTGGAAGACAACTTATTGAAAAAATTATGTTTCTAATGATTAATCATATAATTAATTATTGTAAATTTATTTATTTTAAATTATTTACTTATTTATATGTAATTATTATTGTTATTAATTTAATTACTTTCTTATTTATTTAGGCATTTTTATTTTTTATTAGGATATTATTTTTATATTTACTTATTTACATTTAATTATTATTGTTATTTATTTAATTATTTTATAATCAAATAAATAATATTTATTTATTTTTTTAATATTTATTTAAATATTTTTTATTATTTTTGTATTTACTTTCATATTTTTTGATTATCATTGTTATTTTATTTTATTTCATGTTTAAAATTCTAAAATGTACTGGAATATGCTAATAATTCATTTTTCAACATTAATGTATCACAATATATTGTTTTATAGTGGGTTATCAAACATTTAAAGCACAATATTCCACACAAATAATCACAGCAACTGATGTGTTTTTATAGCTTCCTGACAGAAACATTTAAAGAGAAATTGCATTGTGTTCGAAGGTGAAAAGTGAGGGAAGTGAGCAGCAATCAAGAGCAGGAGAATGAAAAAAGATTCGTGAGAAACAGATGTAAATAATTGGCAGGAAACAAAGATCAAAGCGTCCGAGTAAGTCCGTTTGTTTTCAGTCTCACCCCTCCCCGCCATCCCGCTCTTTAAAAACACGCAAAAATGACTTCTGTGGCCCAAAGCTGAAGGAAGTGTTGAAAATGGTTACGTCCTATCCTGAGAGTCCTGTGCTGCCATCCCTGCAATGTTACGATGGAAAGGAAAGGTATTGCGTAGTGTGCTGTTTGCCAGGAAGAGGCTTCAGAGGACTGTTGTGAGTTCAGAGAGACGGATTGTGCCATCTTGTCTGACAGATAAAAAAGTGTTTATGACACGATTCTTCTTCTGTTGTTGTTACAGAATTCCAAAGAGATCTAAGGGACACAGTTACATAACTGAAGGGCCACCTACAACAATAAAAAAAACTTTAGCTTTTAAACTAAAACATATTATTCATTCCTATATTTATATAGGATTCTCATACCTTCTAACCATGAATTTCCAATGACTTTTCCGTAACTTTTCTAGTCATTCATGATTACTGGACCAAGATTTTTAAAAATTGATTTAATACTTTTAAAGCTGAGAGCTAAAAAGCTAAAAAAATATTTCCTATAAAAAAATTCCCTGAAACGTAATTAAAATACATAAACATATAGAACACACAAAAAAATGCTGGGTTGTTTCAACCCATGTTTAGGTCAAATATGAACAAACCCAACTGTTAGGTCTAACAATTAAATTTAAAACTAAATTTAATTTAAACCAATGTTGGGTTTGTCCATATTTGACCCAAACATGGGTTGAAACAACCCAGCATTTTTTAGAGTAACTGTATTTATGATTATTCCTATTTTTGTTTTGTACCCACTTCCAACCTTAGATAATGGAAGCTTGTTTCTGCCAGGGAATAAAAAATAAAAAAGGTAATTGCAACATTTTAATCTCACAAATCTCACAAATTTTCTGCAAGTTTACATCTGAGAAATTTGAATCTCTTCAGCTGACAATTGACATTTTTGTTTACTTTGTAACTCACAATTGCGAGATTAATGCTGTCTTCACATGCTCTCAGAGTTAGTAAATACAAGTTTCCTAGGTAACAATTGCATATGAACGCCCTCCCAACTTGAATGAGATGAGCTCAAAATAACGACATCAGAAGTGGGAATTATCAAATATCCGATAGCATGTGAAGACTTTTTTCTCAGAAATGTGAGATATAAACTTGCACTTGCGAGTTATAAAGTCTGCATTGTGAGATATAAAAGTCACAATTACTTTCTTACTTAATATTTTTTATTTAATGGCAGAAACAAGCTTTCATATCAGATTGTTCTTACATGCCCTTTGGCAAAAATTTCCATTGAATTGCATATTTGCCATGTAGTGGGCGTAATTACATTTGGGCCCCTTAAAGCAAAGGTAATGGCTATTTGATGTAACCATTATGGATGCTTCAGAAAAAGAAAAAAAAACCCAGCTAGTTCCACCTCTTCATTTAGATGAGCAAACCTGGAGTCCTGCTCCATTAGGTTTGCTTCATCACTGCAGTAATGGCCAGCAGTGAATTTATAATGCTTGAGTAGGCTTTCCCACTCATTAAATATGTGTCTCTTTCTTAATAGGGAAGTCAAAGCTTGCTCCTCTGTTCCTCTCTACCATCACAGGAATAACATTTCTGGATGTTTCCTGGTTACTTTTAAATTATTCAATTTAATTGATTTGAACCATAATTTGGGATTGCAGCTGTGGCTCAAGTATCATCACCATAGATACTGTGAAAGTGCTGTAAATATATATAAATATATATTTATACAATTTTTAATAGTTAGATAAGCTTGCATTTACAAGGTATGGAAAGCGGCAACTGTGATTAATCCAGCGCTATCTCACGACCAATTCGTACGTATTTTACGAGGTGGCTAATTTGTATGATTTGTCTAAACCCCAGTGATTTGGGGTAGGTCATTCGTATGAATTCATACGAATTTGTCAACTCATAAAATACGTATGATTTAGCAAACAACGTATGAATTCGTATGAATTAGCCACCTCGTAAAATATGTACGAATTGCCGTGAGATTGGGTTGGATTAATCACATATTAAAGGGTTAGTTCACCCCAAAATGAAAACTCTGTCATTAATTACTCACCCTCATGTCGTTCCACACTGGTTACGCAGCACGTTTGAGTTTCCGGAAGAGGTTTGTTCTTGCACGTGTAGCAGGTTTGGTTGAGCTTCTGCTTATGTTCGCTGATCAATGTTTACATGCGAGTAAAAGCCTAAATTAAATCTGTTCGTCATAACAAGCGATCGATTCTCTTCAGAAAATTTTGACTAAACCACTTGATTCATATGGATTCGTTTTCCGATCTCTTTATGAAGTTTTTGAAGCGCCAAAGTGGTAGTTGCAAAGGCAGTCTATGAAAGGAAATCTGACAGCATTCTGTCATCAAAAATATCTTAATTTGTCTTCCGAAGAAGAACGAAAATCTTACAGGTGTGGAACGACATGAGGGTGAGTAATTAATGACAGAATTTTCATTTTGGGGTGAACTAACCCTTTAACTGCTGGCAGGCACAAATCTTTTTGCTTTTGTAACAATTTCAATTCAAGTGTTCATACAAGCCAGTCTAGCATTTGCATTACATAAAAATATAGCAATATTCAAGAAAAAAGTTCATTACCAGTTGCTATTGATTGCCAAAGATGTGATGAATTGTGATTGTTCCCTAACTATTGTATCATATTGCTTATACACTTATCAGTCTATTTAGACATAGACCACATTTTCATCCCTGTATGCATGTATAAAGCAGACAAATTGCACTTGACAGGGGATTTGACCTCTGATCGATAAACGTGGCCCCATTTTAAACCAAAGACCATTGCATTACTAGCATTTTTATATTCAACAGATTCATTTTCTTTAATAGACATTGGGTTAGTGGACCTTGATCCCATTGAAAGGATGAAGAGGGACAACCTTTTTTCCCCATATGGGTGTTCAGAACGTTTTCTGATAGAGGTGGATGCCAATCAACTCTCCATCGTCCTCTAGGGGTCAATCGATACAAGCTAATCGTTGCACTACATGTCTTTTGGAGTGAGGCGCAATCTCAGATTAATTATTTTGCCATTGAGATGGGACTGAAATATATAAATGTGTAACTGTCCACCTCACTAAGCCGAGTTCATCTTCTTGGTCTTCACGCACATCACTCTTGAGAACAGTCTCTGGGATAAAGATGGATGCTACTGTAGATGCATGTGTTTTATTTTTGTTCAAAAAATGTTTAGTTTATTGTGGCTTTGTGATATTTTCAGTTAATAATCTGAACTATTTTAACACCTACAGTACACGTTTTCCCACTGACTCATTTAGGGCTCATTAAAGTCCTAAATGAAATGTTAAATTAATTTATGTGTGTATTTTTTTAAACTCTCTACTAATCAACTGTTTGAAATTTTCATCATTCTAAAAAAAATCAAAGTCCTAACAGAAATGTTAAATGAATTTATAATAGCGGACATCTTGCGATTGATTTACATAGTAAATATTAATATGAAAATGTGTTGTCTTCTGGCTGGAAATAATATAGTATAATAAATGTGTGTGTGGGGGGGGGTTTTAAACTCTCTAATTATCAACTGTTTAAAATTTTCATCATTCTAAAATATTTAGCATAACAAAAAGCATGAAATGTCTGAATAATTATTTTTTTTCTTGCAAAGTTTGTCATGTTCAGGGCCACGCGTTTATCAGTGGTATTTCAGAAACACCGGCATTCCTCTTGAGGAGCGCAGTGCATTTCATTTTTTTCCCAATAATTGATTAGTTGAAACTCCTTGTCTTTCGTATTTAATTCATTCTGTGACCTAAACAATTTTTTTTATCGTTTCAAGGTAAAGATGTAGTTGTACAACTCCCTTTCTAAATGAAGAATATGTTCTTATTTACTAGACTAATACTTATTAACACACAAATGAAGCTTTTTAGATTAATTGGCTCTTCTGGAATAGTTGTGCTCACTGTTGATGAATGAAAGAGGAAAAACTTTCACTAGCTGCACTATGTTCAGAGAACTCAGTCAGCATTAGCAGTAAGTTGCGTCCTTAACTACGATTCAACAAAGATTCTTGGCCCCTACTGGAAAAAGAGAAAGACGGAGAGAAATAGAGAGGAACAGCCGGCTGAGTAGACTTCCTCTGATGAAAGGGTCAGTGGCACCTGTAAATCTATGGTCTCACGGTGCAGCTGTGAGGACTTCAGCGACTTAGCACTAAGGGACCCTAAAGAACCTTCCCCCACATCCCCCCCAAAACAGACACAACCATTGAAGAATGATGGGGGTGGATGAACAGGAAAATCTCAGGGAATGGCTTGGAAACACCCACACGATCTAGCTAAAGTGCTCATGTGTACTGTGTGGGTATGGCCAGAGCTGGGTAGAAATTGTAGTCTGTTTCAGATTGCAAATTACGTGATGAGTTACATTTCATATTTTCAGTAATGTATTCTGACAACTTTATGATTACTTTTAGATTACTTTTGACCTAACACATTTATCATATTGATTTGAATAGGACAATCTTATTGATAATCATTAAAATATGTTCATCATCTTTAGATATGCAATATTAAGAAAACATTCCTTAAAAGTGAAATGATTTCTGTAAATTAAGTGGTCAAATGCTGTTGCCTTTTTCTCAATTTTTTCATGAAATTATGGCCACTTGACTATTGGCTGGTGTGATAGGTTGATATAAGCTTTTTTAGAAAGGATAACTGTAAAGATAAAATAAATTTGGAGACAATCAATGAATATATATTATTATGTAAACAATAAAAATGTATATATATATATATATATATATATATATATATATATATATATATACACACACACACACACACAGTATCTCACAGAAGTATCCCTCACATTTTTGTAAATATTTTATTATATCTTTTCATGTGACAACACTGAAGAAATGACACTTTGCTACAATGTAAAGTAGTGAGTGTACAGCTTGTATAACAGTGTAAATTTGCTCTCCCCTCAAAATAACTCAACACACAGCCATTAATGTCTAAACCACTGGCCACAAAAGTAAGTACACCCCTAAGTGAAAATGTCCAAATCGGGCCCAAAGTGTCAAAATTTTGTGTGGCCACCATTATTTTCCAGCATTGCCTTTACCATCTTGGGCATGGAGTTCACCAGAGCTGAGCACGTGCACTCAACTTCTTTGGTCGACGATGGCGAAGCCTGTTCTGAGTCGAACCTGTCCTGTTAAACAGCTGTATGGTCTTGGCCACCGTGCTGCAGCTCAGTTTCAGGGTCTTGGCAATCTTCTTATAGCTTATACCATCTTTATGTAGAGCAACATTTCTTTTTTTCAGATCCTCAGAGAGTTCTTTGCCATGAGGTGCCATGTTGAACTTCCAGTGACCAGTATGAGAGAGTGAGAGTGATAACATCATATTTAACAAACCTGCTCCCCATTCACACCTGAGACGACCTTGTAACACTAACGAGTCACATGACAACGGGGGGAAAATGGCTAATTGGGCCCAATTTGGACATTTTCACTTAGGGGTGTACTCACTTTTGTGGCCAGTGGTTTAGACATTAATGACTGTGTGTTGAGTTATAAATTTACACTGTTATACAAGCTGTACACTTACTACTTACTACTTACTACTTTACATTGTAGCAAAGTGTCATTTCTTCAGTGTTGTCACATGAAAAGATATAATAAAATATTTACAAAAATGTGAGGGGTGTACTCACTTTTGTGAGATACTGTATATATATATGTATATATATATACACGTCAAAAATTATGGTACTTTTTATTCACAAAAATATCCTTTATGTCATATTTCATAAAGGCTAAATAAGGTGGTGTAAAATATTCAGTGCCTTGTGACCCAGACTGACCTATATTTAGACTGCTCTCAATGTCCTTATTTGTAACTCTTCTAAGTTTCTGTATCGCAAGCTACTGCCTAAAAAGACCAGAGTATTGTCTCCTAAAGTCGTCACTTGCGATTATCTTTGGCATTTGTTCCTTCGTCTGTTCTAACTGTGGGTCTGGTAACACTATACGCTTAATATAACAATGTCAGGTGTTGTGAGCCTGCAGTGAAGCTCTGACAGCAGGCAGCGTGTGTCACTGGAGCCCATTGTTATTTTGGAGGGAGCATGTGTTTGTCTTGTAGTGGCTCAGGTTTCTTTGCCTGTGCTGAGCTTGTCCACCGCACCGGGCCCAAGTCGCCGTGATGGATGGCGACCCCGGCTGCCGGTGTTCACCCCCCGATGCCGTTCTCTCAGTACATTCCCCAGGATCTTATTTACATTCTATCCAAAGAGCAGAGGGTCTTGAGATGTCTTTTTATGGGACACAATGGCTCCTCCATGTCAACTCACACCACGTCAGATTTTAGAATAGAGAAGACAACCGAACTGAACCATGTCTCACCTGTCCTGGTTTGTCTGTTTCCTCAGATTTCTGTCATTGCTCCAGTGATGTGACGAGGATATTAATGTGAACCTGGCAGACAGTGAAACAGCTGTTAGAATAGTACCTTTAAAATGCTTTATTGTGTATATTATTGAGGATTGTATACTGTAGATTGCTATTTTTTATTGTGTAAAACTGAAATTAGAACAGTTAATATAAATCATGGTCATATAAATATATATATTTTCTTTTTATGTATATCATTGTTTTCAACAAATCTCAGTGGCCATAGAATAGGATTTGTTTTCTTTTAGCTAAACATATTTAGCTACTTTTGATTTTGTAATACTTGATTCTTATGAAACCTGGGTAATTGTGACATTCACTGGTCAAATATTTCTGAATGCTGCTGGCCAACATCTCTCCCTGGTTTCTACAAATAAGGCCAAATAATTTAAACTCAAATAAATATTTCATGTATCCTACATGAATTTATTAATAAGTAGCTGTAGGGTAGGGATAATGACGTTTATTTTGTGATAATGTATATTATCCCTTATTTAAATGCATCCTAAAAGATGCTCATGGTTCTATTCACTTAGCTTCAAACAGAAATCAACAGAAGGAAATCTCAGTACCTATGCCTCATTTAATTTAATGATTGTTTTGATGAATGAATATGTATTAACCATCGGTCCGAAGAATATAAATTGAGTTGAGTCGGTTCCCCTGACGGAAATCTACCTTTAAATGAATATTTTCTGATGTGCGTTTAATATTTAATTTATGTGACTTAATTCGAACCACAATGGGGAAAACATCCGAGAAATAAAAAAAAAAAGAAGCAAAAACAAAGGGAGAAAGAAAGAAAAAACGCCTAGCCTCAGCCGATTCTCGCCTGAGGTCTCGCCACAATTACCCCGAGGAGAACTTCACCTGCGAGTTTCCCGCGCTTTTCCATTCTCAGCCACGCGCACACCAGCACCGCCGCGCGCTGTGCTCTTTTGCTCACGAGGGAGGAATCCGATGCGCTTCTCCCGGCCCTCATTGTGAAGGTGTTAATTGGCCTCCTGAGTTTGCAGAATTGTCAGGGTAAAAGGTGGTATCCTTGATGTATCAGCACACTTGCCACCGGTGACTGATCATGTCAAGTCCAACATGCTTCGTGCATATCGTATGTCTCATTAAAAAAGCAGACCATCGATTAAAAAGGAAAAAAATAAGAAAAATGCTCAAACAAAAGCTTTGCCTTCCGCCTTAAAGAATGTCTGTTTATAAGTAGGCATAATGAATGTTTTTCTAGTACAAAAACATTCTTTTTTTGAGAGAGAGAGAACAACAACACTATCTGATTTTCCATATTTAGTATGTATTGAAAAACTTAGCTACCTTTTTTCCGTAAGAATCCGCCATCTTTGGCTTCTATGTTATGTGACCTAATGTAGCCTACTAACAACTCCAAAATGATTACAGTATAGTAAAGTATAGTTTAACCTTGAGAAACAAATGTATTGGTACTTTAAAAAGGCGCTCAACTCAAACTACAGAATATCTTCAAACACTTCAGAATATCAGCTTACTGTTTCATGGATAATATGTTGATGAACTGCTTTTTGCACAGCAAGGAAGGGTTAAACCCCTCAAGGGAGGTGAAACAAAAAGGTGTGTGTATTCTTTTTACATATGTAGGCTGTGTATACAGTGTTTCAACAACATCTCAAACATTTTAGTGAAGGCAAAAGTGAGATTACAAGTTAGATAACCTACGGTGAGTAGGGAGACAGCTTTTTAGGCTATATGAAATATATTCTAGAATTCATTTAATGTCATTTCAAAGTGAAAAATACAGTGAAGGCTCCCAAAGGAGGGTGTTTTTAGAGATTTGCTAGAATATGAGTGATTTCTTGCTTTTTATTTTGTGACATGTTTGCGTTATTGATCATGAAACTAGCTTCCTGTAAATCTTAATATGAAAGGATTACAACTTTTAACCTTGTGTTAAATGTTTTATTATTATTATTATTAAATCCTGGAGTACAAAATCCAAGCAGCCTATGGGAGCCTGTTTCTTTCATAACTTGCAGAAAGTTAATACTCACTTTTATTAATCTTACTATATATAAAACTGCTTTATTTTTAAAAGGTAAAAGGGTTTCGACACATCAACTGACAAGCAACAGTACATGTCTTTGAAAATGATAATGACTACTGCTTGCAAAACATAACAAATGTTTGCTGAATTTGTTTCCCAGGACGAAAGTCAAATATTAACCACCTTTTCACCTGCAGTCCTGTTTGCAGTTTCCAGTACTGTCAGATATTTCTCATCTGAATTTTGCATTTTTTGAGGCAGGGGACTTAATTTGGAGCTGCTGCGTTTCATTTTTAATTTCATGCATGCATTTTGGATGCTTCCTTCATATATGTCTTGGTCCATCAAAAGTGTAAACAAGAAGAAGATGATTATTTATTTGAGAATACACCTGTCAGACAGAAAGAGAATCTATAACATTCGGTTCAGGCCGTGTTGAGCCACTGTGTGTTTGTAGGTAAATCAATGGGTCAAAATTTACGAGTCATAGCAGCGCAGAATTCCATCAAACCAACACTTGTGAAGAGATGCTAGGGTTATGTATTATTTATTCACCTCTCTTTTGCTCAACTTCTCAAATATTACATTATTAATTTAGCTTTGCAATTAAAGCATTAATAAATACAAATCAAAAGTGCATCAGAGCACTGAAGAATGATTCATCTAATGTACTCCTTCGACTGACCATTTGCTAAGACAGATCCCGGACTGGAGATTACGACAGTGCCAGGTGGATGGGTATTTCTCTTTTGTTCATGACTCCATCATTTATACCCCCTAAATAAAGCTGTGGGTCAAAGGGCAGGGCAGACGTTCGGGCAGGCATGTTTCCACCGCTGGAGGTTCATCTTCCTCACTAACTGCAGCACAGTCGGTGTTAGAAAGGGCAGTGAGATGCACAAATGCAACCACTGACCTTTCCATATAGTGAGTCTCAGTTATCAGAGATTTTGTTGGACTTTATCACTATAAGCATCTTCCTTTTTTGCTCTCTGTTGGCAGTAAGTTATTTAGTTGTAAATGATTCAACCTTGATAAAACACATGAAAAGTCAGTGCAAGTCGTTTACAAATGGCAGATGAACTAGAAGTGTGCTCTCTTAAACATTTCTTTAACAATCAGATACAAATTACAGTCTAGCGATGACTTTTGTGCATTACATTTCTAGTAAAATATGAATAAATAAGAGTGTTTTGATATTTAATACCAATTTAAGTAATAATTATTTAATGAACTTTAATTTTTTTACAGATTTTCACAGATTACAGTACATACAGTGTGTTATAAAAGATACGAACTTTGTCTTGGTAAAGCAATGCATTTTTCAGATATACATTGCCACCTAGTGGTAGAGATCATGTATTCTGTATACACTGTATACAAGTTTTTTACTTTATTAATTTTTCCTTGCTTCTTTGTCAGAGGTATTCTGATCAGGGTTATTAGAGTTACCTAAAACTAAAATAATTCTTGTTACTTGAAATAAAATAAACGTTAAATGTAGATATATATTTATCATTTTCAATTCTCATTTTCAATTAGTTAGTCATGAAACCTGTATAGACATGTTTAAAAAAAACAAAACAATAACTAATAAAAATGACGAAACCACACAACTAAAAACTATATATAAAACTATAATAGCATCACAATACTAAAATAACAGCAGAATTTAACAAATAATACACACACACACACATATATAATGTATTTATTTTATTAATTTAGCTTTTTTCTGACTAGAAATAAATTAATTTACAAAAATACTTATATAAATAATTATCTATCTATCTATCTATCTATCTATATATATATATATATAATTTAGCTTTTGTCTGACTTGAAATGAATTAATTTACAAAAATGTAAAGAACAAACAAATAAATTATTTTATTTGTCTACCTATTTATGTTTAACTTACTGAACACTCAGTTTGTTCTACAGGTTCGTTCTTGCGTTCTTGCAGTTTTATCAGAAAGTTTCGAGCATTAGAAAGCATTCTCTATTCTAATTCTTATAATAGTGCCACCCGTCCCGCCATATAAGAGAGCAGAGAACAGAATATGAGTGAAAAACCTCCATCCTTCAGCCCTGAGTGGTGCTGCAAGGCCCTGTAAATCAGCTCTACTGCAGGTAGACTCAGTGTTTTGGAACAGGGAGATTGTCCCCTCTGTATCATTAGGTGTTAATAAGACACACACACACACACACACACACACACACACACACACACACACACATTCCTCAGGGTTGCCACAGTCTACAAATGAGGAACCTGACACGACTGACCTCGGAATGGGGGTCATCATCAGGTCATCGCTCCTTCACCAATCACATCCCAACTGCTATGCTGATAAAATCATCATGCCAAACTACATTCTACACCCATATCATTTAAACTTATTATTAACTGAATTTTAGCTTCTAACATTACCCTTCCTTTTAACATTATTCAAATGTAGGCATCTCTCTTTATTTTTCTCAACAGTGCAGGGAATGTCAGATTTAACTATTTATTATATAATGAAAAAATTATAATCGCGTTAAAAAGGACATTTTTAAGCAGTCGAATCGTGAATTTTGCAACAAACTCTTTGATACTCCGATTAGTAGGCTATAAATGTTTTACAAATCACGTTGACGTCACTCACTGAGGTCAAAGAATGACCACTAGGTGGCAGCATTTGTTTAGTTTTAATCACATTCACATTAAACATTTTATATTTATTTTAAATATTATTATTTAAATATTCTGAACAGTGCATTAGACATCAAATACGAAGTGACATTATTATTATTTTAAATAAATAATATATTATTTAAATGTGTCATAGGCCTATATTTTAATCTGTTAGCCTATAAGACCTAGTAGGCTATTTCAGAAAATGTACAATCATATTAATATTCAAAGACATGCAACATTATATGAGGTGTCAAACAATAGTTCCCTACTAGTCTATCTTACATTAGCTAAATAAAGCATATATTTATATAGGCCTACATATAAAATTGCATACACATTAAGAAATAAAAAAGCTCCACGTGGAATTACTATTAAAAATAGACCTAAACTATTCAATAATTAAATGTAAGACTTCCCACAATATGCTGTTATTTTTCTCCCTGAAACACCAGACATTTTTTCGCCTTCAGAACACACGGTGCTATTTAAATCTAATTCTTTATTTACTCATATTGCTGTTGGTACATTGTTCATGTAAGACCCCGCTGAACCTCTACGTTTTCCAACACAAATGTTGACACATGCTAATAACACCTGACAAATGTTAATGTTGGCTGAAAGTGAACAGGGACCTTCTAATTTCCACTGAGCTTTCAGGGGCTTCGCAAGCATAACGACTTTGCAAACACGGCCATTTTCGTAAAACCGTAGAGCAATAACTCAGTAATTCATCTGATGGGGGTTGATATTTTAGTTGAACGTCAACTTTAATGTAATTTACGTACTCTGATAGGTGTCACGATTATTTTCAGTTCCTCAACTCCACAAAAGGAAGCCATTGAGCAGGAAGAAAATATAAAAGCACTGCGGTATTTCTCAAAATAGTGTCATATTTGGGGAAACGGCCGAGTATGTACACAGTTCGAAATGTCTAACCGCGAATATTCACTTGAGTTAATCCTCTTGTCTGATGCTCGGGTCTCTTCTCTTCTCAAACACCTGCAGTCTTCACCTTTCCTGTTGCCAGTTTGGAAACCACAGTGAACATTCAGAAGTCGCAAAAACCAGAACGTTCTGTCCCAAAATACTGCTGAGGTCTGTAACTTTGAATTGGCGCTTTGAAAACAAGAGCTGAAAAGCTTCAAGGCTTTAATTATAGATACCCACACAATGAGCAAATGAGGGGCCTCAAAGGAGGTGACGGTAATACAGAATTCTCATTTCTGTGTTTATTATACAAAAGCCAACAAGCTTATGATGGGAACAGAGGCTCGGGGAGACCAGGAAACGGGAATACAGTAGGCTACAGAAGCTCGGAAATGTGTCTCGTGTGCTTTGATTGTGGTTTCATGGACGCAGCTAACAGGCCTACTAAAATGGGGGAATATTGTTTGGCCAGTTACATTACAACATGGCCATCTTATAAAGGGTCAAATAAGCCTATTCAAAGTGCCTAGGCCTATAAAACCAGTACAATAAGACTATATGTGACCCTGCACAAAACCAGACATAAGTTGCAGGGGTATATTTGTAGCAATAGCCAACAATACATTGTATGGGTCAAAATTATAGAGTTTTCTTTTACGCCAAAAATCATTAGGATGTTAAGATCATGTTCCATGAAGATATTTTGTAAATATATTAAAAATGTATTTTTGGGAGTGGCTATGCATTGCTAAGGACTTCATTTGGACAACTTTAAAGCCGATTTTCTCAATATTTTTTTTTTTTTTTTTTTTTGCACCCTCAGATTCCAGATTTTTTTTAATTTATTCAGCTTTCAGATGATATATAAATCTCAATTTAAAAAAAAAAAAAAAGCAACTTAAGATTTCCCCCCCCCCCCCCCCCCCCCTAGGGGAAATATATATATATAGCCTATTGAATAGTATTGCTCATTGTTACAAGAGTTTAAAGACTCCAGATACTTAAACTGAGGTGTGACTGACCTATTTAACATCCATAGTTAACACTGCATAAGAAGCAGATATAATTCTTCTAATACCATATAGTTACATTTATATGAATATAATTTAATCAATGTAGCCTAATATAATTTATTAATGGCAAATAAGACAGCATTGTGGAAGTTAACATATTTGCATATATTATATAACAATGCTCATATTTCATAAAATATATTTTATTTTTCATTTTTTGAAAGCAAAAATGTGCATTATTCAATAATTAGCTAATTAAATTTGAAATAAAAGGTATATATAAAAAAAAAGATCTCTTTTTATAGACAGCATTGGTTATACGCCCTGCCCTACACAGATTTTTGTCCAATCAAACTCACTCTCTAGTGAGAATGCCCCGCCCCTTAACCGTCAACCTGGTTCAAAAGTGCTTTACGAAAAGTACTAAAACTGTTTTAAGGTTATCGTGTTACATTTTGATGTAGTTTACAATATGCCTGATGTAATGAAAAAATGTTTATGACAGGAATCAAATCAGGACCGTCTTTAGACTTCACACCATGAAGGCCATCAGCATTACTTTACAAGGATGCTTCAAATTTGTTAACGCAGCCTCCAGATATCTTTAATGTGACAGTTTTCATCAAATAACTCAGAAGCGTCCTCACCGCCACGGTAAGTAAAGTAGCCCAGCGTTAAGAAATCATACACAGCAGGTCTCTGATGGAGCCGTAATCTGATGTTAATTAATCCTGTGAATTGACTGTCGTTTAAAAAACAACTCAACGGCGAGCGGGAGTCAATCTCTGTCAGCAATGTCACCGAGGTGCCGAGGGGCTCTCACCCACAGTGATACGATAAGCCACTTTAGCTTCTTGACAAATTTAATTTGGATTAATTTTTCATAAACTACCAGCAATGTGACATAATCTTGGATTGGCCTAGAAACGGACAGTAAAACCGTTAGCCTCTAATTAAGATACGGCCTCCAAATGCAGCGCGCGCTATCCTTCTGATTTCACCGTGATGGGTTTAGTTCAGCTCAAACGCGACGTGTAGCCTATATGATCTTCCAAGCCTTGGATTTATTGGTGAACTGCAAAAACTCTTTAATAAGATGTGTAAATAAATTTGTTTACGTAGCTCCTAACCTCATAGTCGCAGTCAACGTTTCCATCAGACATTTTTTTAGAGGATATTGGGTCATTGTGTAAAAAAAATTGCTATAAACTAAAATTTAAAAACACTATGGGTCACACTTTTATGTCATTATATATGTATAATCATTTGTTTGTGTGTGTATAGGCATTATATATATATATATATATATATATATATATATATATATATATATATATATATATATAGAACAACCACTGTACCACAGCTCCGGTTAATAAGTTTTAGACTCACAGGATTAGACTGGTTTTGGAGAGGTCTTGTCTTTATTTATTATTATACAAAGGAAACATTCATTAGCCTTAAAGGGGCCTTTGACATGGTGTTCTCAGTCCACTTGCATCTTTGCCACGAAGAGCCACAAACAAACTCAGAGAGGCGAGCAAATGAGTATATCCAGCTCTGTCAGTTAATATTTATCTCTGATGCCACTTTGCGAGAAGGAAATCTGGGACACAGTTGCATTCATTGTTCAGTGAGCTTTCTTTTACAGTCCAACCCACCGACAGCAATGAATGTTGATTGTGACCTTTGTTGTAGTTTTCAAAGTCAAACTTTTTAGGCGTCGTCTGAGGCTGCTGGCAGCGTTGGAAGACAGAGCCATCGTGTCTCCAGGAGTCCATGCTAAAATTCCTCTTTTGCCGGTGGTGGGGAGAGGCAAGGCTCGGTAGGGCTCGGCCGCAGGGTACAATCAACGGTCGATGGTTTTTTTCTATTTAGCTCAAACTCACCGACAGCGTTGAATGTTCACTGAGGCAAACATGGCCTGATGGTGAGTCGACTTGACAGTCTGCGCAGAGGTCGCTGTGGAGACAAGGCAAGCAGCGGGCGGGTGCATCCCACCTCTCAATGCTGAAAGGACATAGCACAGGTCACCTACTCCAAAAATACAACATATTGAATTCTGCTCTCAAACTTATGACCTTTTGATGGTTTGGAATTTCTTTAAACACAACATAAAAACAAAATTTACTTTTTCAATGATTGCTCCTTGTGTTATTGTGCATTTTATCATCAGTGCGCACCAATCCATTAAAAAAAAAAAACATTTTTTGCCGATGTCACCAAGGCCATGTGGGCGGGGCAAAAATATTAACCAATAACATCATAGCCTAACACGTTCTGCATTACTTTCAGATGAATATATATATATATATATATATATATATATATATTTTTTTTTTTTTGTTAAAAATACAATACAGAAGTTGTTAAAAATACAATTAACATACAATTTGTAAAAGTGTTCATTTTGTTTTTGATGGCTGTTATCCCATAAAAAAGCACTCTAAATCAAACAAAGTCTTGCTAATAAAAAAAAAGATTATATTCAGTATCCACAAGCAAGTCTTAGATGGCACACCTGGCCTTAATCCAAGTGTAAGCAGGCATAACGCAACAAACAGAAACAGAGAAAAAAATAAAAGGACACAAGAAAGAACAGATGTTATAGATTCATAGCATATTCATATGAAATGTGTCATTTATAATTAAATAAATACTGAACAGGATTCATTATAGGACATTATAAGAACTATCATCTTGAAAATCTATTCAAAAGATACTTTTTAAAGGTGCACTCAGTAATTTTTTTGTTTTATATTGTGCTGGTTGCAATGCCTAACATTACATACTGCATCTAGTGGTGTGGATGCAGAATGATGCAAAACTGTTAGCAAAAACATTATTGAAATGATCATTTTTGCTGTCATACTGAATAATATATTTAGCAAGCAAAAGTTTACAATAATAGGACAGTTAAAGTGAGTAGTTTTCAGCAGGAAAATCCTTCAAAATAGAGGCCGCCAATCCATTTAAAATAAAACTGTTTTTATTAGACTACTGATATGACTGACTTTAAAAAAAGTTTAAAATGACTTTTACTTTTGTTTAGTGCTATTTCTGTTTGTGTAAAACTTTTAACAAGGAACAATTTCTGAGTGCACCTTTAAGGCTGAAGACAAATTGTCAGCCCATATCTGCAGACATGCCCTTTGCCATCTGAACATCGACGCTCACCTTTTGCTGTGGTACAGGAGAGGGTCAGCCGTACAGGAGGGATTTGGCCTCTGACCTCATCCAATGTATCTGCTGAACCAACCTTGGAAACTGCAAAGACACACACACACACATGCACACAAATAGAAAAAGACTGAGAATGGTGTAAATGAATCAGTACATTAAACAGATGATGGATGTGAATCTAACAACTAACTGCACCCCTACCCCCACGCAAATGATACACACACACACTTAGCCACACTTTGACTTGACTGCTGTTCTCTTCTCTTCAACACCCTTCCTTTGATCATCGTGATTACAGTAATTGGGTCTGTAAGATCTTCACACAAGAGGCCTCTATCAGGACGAAGGAGGAGGACATCGCACACACACACATATGCCACCGCTTCTAATTGCATGCTTTGGTGATACCGAAAAACATGGCTTCCTCACATATCAGGCAAACAAAAGTATCTGTGCTGAGGACCAAACAAATGGTGTGTGTGTGTTTGGATGAATGGTCCAACTAAAGCTTACTGACCGGCAGGAAGACTGCAGGCCTGTCAAAAGTGCGTAGTTTTCAAACAAAGCATGCGAGGTTAGCCTGTCAATAACCATGAAAATCGTTCCATCATGCACATCTGAAGTCATGAATGCAAGTCATTACAGACCACGATGTTTTTGTGTGTGTTTCACACATTTTTGGTATTGGGAAACATTACGAGACAGATTTTCAATACAGTTGCTAGCATAAAAAAAACATCTCAACATGTCAGCATGTGAGCAAAAAAGAAAAACATTACAGGGAGAGATCAGACTACTGTAAAAATGGCAGCTTTACCGTATGAACAGAAGTTGCGCTGTTATGTTAAAAGAGCCCCTTTGAAAGCCATCTTTTTTGGTTTACTTTAGCAGTGATGTGATAAAGCAACACTTGATAAAAGCTATATTAATTGGAACAGACAATTAACAGACTTAAGCTAATAAACTTAAGTCTAGAAAGTTATCTTAAATCTCAAAAAGTAGTCATGCAGAAAAGCAAATGAAAAATGTAAAGAAAACAGTAAGAATCATAATGGATCAAATGTTCTCTTTAGCAGCCATGCTATTTCTATGTAACAGTCTAACACGGCAGCTGTACTGTAGGAAGTACAGTCATTATGTTAAAATATAATTTTTGACATGATAAAACCTATCGCTTAAAAGCTGGAACAGAAAAATTGCTTGTTAAATCTAAAAACGTTATCGTAAATAAGTAATCATGCCAAAAAATGTAAAAAAAAAACATAAAGAAAACCATAAGAAAAATCAAACTGGATCCAACATGTTCTCTTGAAGAGTAGCAGCCATGCTATTTAAAGGGTTAGTTCACCCAAAAATGAAATTTCTGTCATTAAATACACACCCTCATTCAGTAAGTATGTCAGTAAGACCTTCATTCATCTTTGGAACACAAATTAAGTTTTTTGATGAAATCCGATGGTTTCTGAACCACACATATGCAGCAACGTCATTGTACCTTTTGAGGTCCAGAAAGGTATTAAAGACATTGTTAAAATAGTCCATGTGACTCGTTATGAAACAACGAGAATACTTTTTTTGCACAAAAACAAAAAAATAACAACTTTAACAATTTTTCAGCGTCTCCTATGCTGATCACGTAGTGAACACAGTGCAGTGCTTCCGTGTTTACATCTGAACGCTGGCTCAGTATTGGACGACGCTGTACACGTGAGCCGCACGACGCATGCGTGTGATGCTGATGCAGGAGCGGGCCAATAATGAGTCACTGTTCTGACGTAAACACGGAAATGCAGCACTGTGTTCACTATGTAAACTGCATAAGAGACTGACAAAGAAGAGAAGTTATTGTCAAATAAAGTCGCTTTTGTGAACAAAAAGTATTCTCGTCGCTTCAAAACATTAAGGTTGAACCACTGTAGTTACATGGACTATTTTAACAATGTCTTTACTACCTTTCTGGACCTCAAAATGTGCAATGACGTTGCTGCCTTAGTGTGGTTCAGAAATCCTTGGATTTCTTAAAAAATATCTTAATTTGTGTTCCAAAGATGAACTTGGAACGACATGAGGATGTGTAATTAATGACAGAAATTTCATTTTTGGGTGAACTAGCCCTTTAAATGCTAACAGACCAATGCAAGGATTGTATAAGATACAGGCTATTTGTTTAACCATTAAGCCCACCACTACCTTTAACGAGTCTGCTACTTGTGCTTGTATCACCCATTAGCCTTTGAGTATTTCTCTATAGAGCCAAGATTACAACACAACATTAGTGCCTAATCTAGCAGAGCAGCAGGCACACTAGGTGCGTGTTCTGTGTTTCTGCGTTTAAATTTCCCTCAAGTGAGGTGTGGGAGGAGCTTAGAGAGCAGGAAGCTAATGACAATATGAGTAACAGCAGGCCCGTTAGTCTCCCACCTCCTCTGCCGCAGACACAATCATTTTTCTGGATTATTTATTGCTGTGCGCTGAAAGAGAACATCCACTTGCCGAGGGTTTCCTCAGAGGCCTGCACCGCATGGCTCGACAGCCCCTACCGCTGTGATCGTAACATCTCAGATGAGCGATATTCACACTAGTGCTTTTTTTTTTTTTTGGCTATTTTTATTCATACAGCAGGTACTGTGGAGAAAGTGCATGTGTGCTACCTGCTAGGCTTAAATAAACCTAGGTTAAAAAAAGGTTTTCAGTGTGATCTCATGTATTTGGACCCCAATGTATTTCCTAAGACGTACTACACCACATTTTACTGGGTTGCACAAAGTCTAATAATGGTGCTAATAATAATTTGCTGTGACTTCAGAACAGTGACAATAAAATCCAATTATTCAATTTTGGAAACAAAATGTTCTCCCACAGTATAAGTCAGAACTATAGTAAAAACATAGACAAGTTTGTATTTTTTACTATGGTTTACTACAAACTCTATAGTTAAGCTTTAGGTGCTATAGTATAACCAAGGTTATTTTGTAGTTACTATATTTTTCTACAAAAAAAAAAAAAAAAAAAAGTTAGACCATGGTTAATGGATAGCTAATTTTGTAGTTATTATGGTTTTACTGCAAATGCTTGAAAAACCATGGGTATATTTGTATGTTTCCCCAACACAAAAACAGTTAAACTGTGGTTACTGCAGCAAAACTACGGTTCATTTTTGTTAGGACGGTCATTTCTCTGCCTATTGCACTGGTCGATCTAGCAAGCCATTACATTCATGGGGCATTCAAGAGCCTCGATACCTCGGTTTCTGTTGTGACTTCCTCCATTTCTTTTAGCAATCTCTATACCCCACTATCACCTACTCACTATTAACTGTTAGCCCCCAGACATAAAATAATCAGGAACGTAATACAAACCAATGTCCCTTTCAGTGTAAAATTGCACTATTTTCCAACCCCCTCTGACTTCATAACAAAAAAGGCAAGCCAACCTGGCCTCTAATTGGACATTATAATTGCAGATGTGAATTAATGGGCCAAACATTGATAGTGTAAGCACATAAAACCTCGATCCCAGACCGGCGAGGTAAATGGAAAACAGATCCAGGAGAAGGGAGGTTCTTTCCCATGGCAACCTCTGGCCGGGGCCGGCATGTTCTAATCCCGCCACTTCAGCAGAGCTGTTGTTATGGAGAGAAGCAGGATATTTTTCTATTGTGTAGATGGAACGGTCACCGTCGAGTGTATGGGGCCATGGGCTTCAGGATAGACGACACACACATTACGATACGGTTTCACAAGCTTTAGCACATCATTATCCTGATGGTCTAAACACAACTGAATGTGATAGCTGGCTAGGAATGTGATGTTGGGGTATTATGCAGATGCATTACTCAGGAAAATTTCCCCCCCAAATATGTTGAGACAATGTTGAGCATCTCACAAGCATGCTTCTTCATTTCTCTGACATAATTACAATAAACAGCTTTTGCCCTCCTCCCTCAAGGAGAGTAATTACCTCGCGACACGCTGAAAGCTCTTCTCATTGTGAGATGCCACAGACAAGACGCTGTCTCCTTCATGTCTGGACCTGAGAGAGACAGGGAGAGAGAACCAAAAATATAAGTAAAATTCCTAAAGGAGATTTAAGCCCCATATCTCTAGTTTAAAGGAAAAAGTGCATGTGGAGTTTGCAGAGCTGGTGCATTCTGGGTCATCTCTCTTTTTCTAACAAATTATTTAAGGGTGTGTAGGACGTGAAGGATTTCTCCAAGCACTTTGGAAGGAAGTTGAAAGATTTCTGGACTTCCTTTAGCAAACACTCATAGTGTGTACAAATTCTACACTTGGAGGGGTCAGCGAGAGGGTAGCCCGTGATTCCCGTCTCTTGGCAGGAGATCTGCTTTACTAAATTGTTACATTTTGTTAGAGTTATGCTTAAACAATTTGCCAATGGGGCAAGAAGAGTAAACAATCAAAAAGATATATTCTCTGAAAGCAATTCGTAATATCTTGTATTGTTTCTCATAAAAATAAAAATTTTTCAGATAATATTATTTGTTAAAAAATATATAGTTTAAAATAAAATATAATATAAAAGATACAATGAAATGAAAATAATGGAAGCTTGTTTCCGCCACTGAATTTAAAAAAAAAAAGGTAATTGCGACTTTTTATTTCACAATTCTGACTTCTTTTATCAATTCTGAGAAATAAAGTAATTCAAAAGTTTATATCTCACAATTCTGAGAAAAGAAGTCAGAGTTGCAAGATATAAACTTGCAATTGCGAGAAAGTCAGAATTTCGAGAGAAAAAAATAAGAATTGCGAGTTTATATCTCGCATTTTATATCTGACTTTATATCTCACAGTTTATATCCCGCAATTCCGACTTTATTTCTCACAATTGCGAATTTATATCCCACAATTCGGACTTTATTACACACAATTGTTGGTTTATATCCTGGAATTTTTCACAGTTAAGTTTATATTCCGCAAATCTGACTTTATTTCTCACAATTGAGCTTATATTCCGCAATTCTGACTTTATTACACACAATTGCGAGTTTATATCTCGCAATTCAAACAGAAAAGATAAAAAAGATACAAATGAATGAATGATTTAATAATTAATTAAATAAAAAAAATTTATAAAAACATACTGATTACAAATGTTTAGACCATAAATTGTTAGACTAGTTGTCTAACAATTTAATACATCACAGAACAATATAAAAGCAGTTTGAAAATAACCACTTGCATTGAATCCCATGACTCACTTGGTAGCAGTGGTAAATTATATCTGTTCTTATCCTTGTGGTTACGGTACCCTTTGCAAGTTTAACCGATTCAACCAAAATTTGCATACACAATTGCAATTCAAATACACGGATTTCCTTGTTCAAAATTACAAGCAGAAAATTTTGAAGAAACTACAATTGCATGCTAAAACATGCATGTTAAAAATTTAAGGAGGATAAGGATAACATTTTAAAAATCATTCACCGAAACATATGATAATATTATAATATCGTGGGTGGCGTGCCTCAATGTCTCTGGTAGTCATATGTCAGTTTATCTGTAAGATAAAGGCAATTCATTGTGCTGAATTGTTTCCTTGTGTGCTCCTGTAACACATTCTACCTCTGTGTGTAACAGATAAAGCTGGTTGTAGCCAGACGGCTTCACCTGAGTGAGAAACCCTCTGTCTCACGCGTCTGTGTTAGCCTGCTAGGACAGATGGCAGTCAACCTTTGATATCTCAAAGGCCAGGTACATGTGAGAACACTGTGACGCCCAATCTCACATGGAGCAGTGACAGAAGATGAAAGGAGAGGAACCAAGGAAACTGACAACATGTGAAACACAGAAGTCTCTACGGTCCTGTTGGATTAAAAAAAGAGCTGAAACTAAAATCGATTCATTTTGAAATACTGAGGACAAAAATGGTAATTCTGTTAAAGGCAAATTAAGGTCAAAATTGCATATGTTTGCCAATTTAAAATAAAAATTTAAATGTTACAAATGTAAAATTTAAGTATAGTTAGGAGAATAGTAATAATAATAATGATTATTATTATTGTTGCTAGCAGGTAATGTTGCACATCCAGCAAGCCTATTTTGTATTTTGCTATAAAATATGTCTGAAAAATAGTTAATAAATGTAATCAATTGACCTTGACCAAAACATTTATTAAAAAAATAAGAGGAAAATTGAATTGCTCAGATCTTGCTTTTGAAGAGATATAATGGAATTCCCAATGTTTCATGTATCCACTTTGTCTCAGATGTTTCTTCCTTAAAATAAATATTTTTAGAAGAAATAGAAATAGACACAAATGAGGCAATTGTTGAAATATTGTGAGATAGATCAGTTCTATAATATTAGTTTGGATCATTTTAAATGAAGAAACTGACAAGAAATGTTCTGACGTTTGAGAGCAGACTTTGGGATCTGGACAAATTTGAGCACAGTTTAGGAGATTGTTAAGATCTCTTTTGAAACTCTAGAGGAGACATTTGAAAAAAAAAAATCTTTAGGATAAAAATGAAAGACAATGGAAGATTCCACTGTTGTTTTTTTTTTTGTGTTTTTTTTTTAAATCTCATTGTGGTTTGGGAGAAACATTAGAGAATCTAATTCTATATAGAGAGTTGGTTCTCCAGGTACAGTGAAATCTAGATTTTTAGAATAGGAAAACCTTCAGATTTAATAAAGATTTATTAAATTTGTTCAAACCATAGATGTAATGCACTGAACTGCACAATGTTAAGTCGTCCAGTTTCAAGTCTTGCTCCTACTTGACAACCATTTTTGGAAACTTTGTGGCTCACAATTTTAGACCTAAATGAAGACCACCCACAAACTCCTCTGAAGTCTTACAGTGCACAACGAACTAGAAATACATTTAATTTAATAATATCAATGTCTGCATGAAACTGAGCCAATTTCTATCTTTTCATTCAACACTAAAACCTCAAATATCTCCACAGTGGCACGACTTCTCCAGACCAGCCTCCATACATAAAGATTCTTTTTTTTCTCTAGACTTTATTGTGGCGCTAACCAGTTGTAACTTGTCGCCCAAGCTCTGGACCACCCAGATTATCCGTCTAAACAAGGCTTTAGATGTTTTAATTGTCTCCATCCTCTGGGTGTGCCATCGACTTGAAAGTATGTTGTCATAACAGCAGTTACCTCCCTCATTTGCACCTTGAGATACAGAGTACAAATTTGCCACAGTGAAAACCAGCATTACACCCTCAAACCTTACATCGAAATTGGACAATTCCAGGTTTTCAATTACATTAACCAAGATAAAATTACTACTGCCTTCATTTTTAGCTAAAGCAGACATGTAAAAACCTGAGACTGGCTCAAAACTAAAAATAAGGTTCTACGATTCGTTTTTGTGTGCCAAGATCATGGGCAAAAAAAACAACATATGCAATGAACGTAAGTCACTTTTGGTGAAATGAAATGCACACACCTACAAATGTAAACACCTTTGAGGTAGAAAATGTTATGGGCTGTAAGCAGAAGCATCCAGAGGTAAGTTTTTAAGATGAAAGGATGTCATAAATTAAAAGACGCTGTAATAAAAGACTGTCTCCTAAAACAAGACGCTTCGTGGCCCCTGATAGTCTGTAATTTACAATGACAATATCAGGGACAGTCACGAAGCAAGAGGCAAAGTGCAGGGTAGCGGGAGAACATAGCTGTGTTTTTTCCTACTTTAATGATTCATCCTTTGTCTCAGAAGCGTTCATCTTCTTAGCATATCCAAACAAACCGTTTCCCCTTGAAATCTTCAAATGATCCATTAAAACGAGCTCATTTGAGAGCAGCAACTATTCGGGCTGCAAAACACAGGACGCCGAAAGAAAACAGGAGAGGGTGCAAACGCCCCCTCCTTCCCCCTCGTAATATGCAAAGTTTCACCCCGAGGTATTAATCTGTTTCCATTGTAGCTAAGCGCAGATGCTATCAAGCTCCATTTGTCATTGACAGCGAGGGTAATGACCCTGAACTCGCGTGAGCAGCTCCTGGGCAGCAAAGACACAAGGTGGTAAGTAACTCAATATATTTTCCCACAGCAGCATTAACGGCTACAAATTTGCTAGGCAAATTGAGTGTGATGAGCACATTTTATACCGCTTTGGCTTGTGGTTGTACCGACTTAATCTCTTTGAGACCATTTATCTCTCAAAATACATTACGTACAAGGAGGGCCTGTTGTAACATTGCTTGTTTTATCAATCTTGGATTACAACGTTGCTTGTTTGGACCAGACATCTTAACTCATCACATCATTTATGTGGCGATCATTGATATCCAGATCAAAAATACATGGCAATGTACATGGGTTTGTGTATGCTGCATAAAGAAAGGACGCCGTTTCAGGACATTTTCCAGGTCTTTTCTATCAGTACAGTCATGTGAAGAGTCTTTTGTCCCCTCACAAACCCTGAGCTCTAAAGAGCTTTCAGTCCACCCGAAGGTTCAGCACCTTATGAAAGAAACAAGTCAGGAATGTACTGAACACCATTGTGTCCAAAACAAGCCTCCACAGAGCCAAGGATTTCAAGCGGTTCATGAACCCAGTAGGAATACCGTTCTCAAATTCCATCCAGGTTTCCCTGAAATGCTACGATCATTTCAAGCACTACAGTACGAACCATGAAGATTAAGACACAATGTGGTTTGCCAGTGGTTTTTAACCTCCGGTGATAAGTGAAATGGCTGGCTGTGCTTATATTGGCAGGCAGGGACGAAAGAAAGCCCAGATAATCTCTCTCTGGTCAAGTGCCCGTGGCCCTGGCACTGTTTTCGGAGGTAGTAAAGCTGTCCAGATTTCATGCCGGTAACTATCACTCAGGTCCTGTAGCAGAGCTACCTAATTAGCATGGGCCAGAGAAACACGCTCATTTAGCATTCTATAGAGTAGCAGGTAAAGTATCCTCTCACTTATGTACATATACACATAACTTCTGGATAATATTCAATTAAATTTCCCAATATTAAATCATGAATATGCATCATAGCCAGGCAGTGTGTTATGACATTTACACACTCATATATACTTTATTTAAGACATACACTTGACAATATGACCTTGTCATTGCTAGCGCAATGCTAGCCAGTTGAGCTACAGCAACACTTGGACCTGTGGTTTGTGTTATTTTCCACTGTTGTACCTTCCTTATCTTCTCAGCATTTCTTTTCTTCTCTATACTGTTCTCAAGTAGAAATCAGTAGATTTACATGCACTATTTTAATCTAATAATCTAATAATGTGACTTTAGCTCAGCCTCACCCAGTTTGTTTAATCAGACTAGAATTGGCCTCAATTATGTATCCTTCAAATATTCAATTATACATTGTGTCACATGAATTTGGACAGAGAGACGAAGACTGTAGCTTGACTATGCGAAGAGCATGTGTAAACATACTGCTATTCTATAGGCAAATTCGAAGAATGAGCGACTGTATAAATTCACACATTTTCATCTGTCAGCACTCTGCCATATTGTTCAACCGTCCCTAAAATCCTCCTTGACAGCTGTAAATCCCACCAAGCTTGTGCCAATTACCAAAGGACAATGTTAGCCATCCCTCCACAGTATGACTTTATGAATGCTCTGAGGGCCGTGTCTGCTAATTCGTGATGTAATGCACCGTTAGCTTTGCAAAAACCGGCTAGCATGCTAGCCACTACCCTCCTGCTGGGTACGCAGAATAGGGTGAGTGGACCTTGGGGCTTCCCAGCATGGGAGTGGAGACATGAGGGAGAAATCTTTCAAATAAGGGGTAGATTATGCTAACTGAGAAAGAACTAAAATTGCACTCTCAATTAGTGCTTTCAATGACAGGCCCCATCCCCCGCATCCAAGTCCACTTATTTAGAAGGAGCTTTGAGCTGGATTCACCTGCCATGCGACAGTAGTCAAAGGCCGGAGGTGCGTTGTTAACCCAGCAGGAGAGGATGAGGCTGAGGTGCAAGATAAAAGGAATCAAACGGCCGAGTGAATCACATCCAGGAAGACAACAGCTGGAGAGGTCGTCGCCAGAGGGAATAAAAGTAGCTTTTAAACACTTGTTGAGGTGTGTGGGGGTCTAAAAAAAGGGTGGAGCGAGGATATAAGGAAATGTAGCAAGTGTCTACTGGAAAAAGAGACAGCCAGTGTCTTTAACTAGTCTCCCGACAAAGTCTGCTGAGACTTTTACAACGGACCAGAGCGAGGGAGGGTGGCTCTGATGGGGGATAGAAAAGGAAGGAGAAATTATAGCCTTCCGGCCATTCAGCATTTACATCTGTGTTACCTATAATCCTACAGGGCCAGTCTGTCTGACCACTTGACAGACTAGAGATAATTTACTCAAGCTTTTAGTATGGATAAAGAATGCTCTTAGTTTAAGTGGCCGAGAGTTTGACTTTGGAATACTAACTGGCAGCACAATGCAACATTTTTGGCCCTGGAGAAAAGCAAACACTTTAAATGAAACGGCTGATCGGTAACTCTGATCTTTTGTGGATTTAAGGGTAAGAGCTGTAAAAACCATGCTCACAAGCAACATTTAAACTTGAACGAGTAGTCCACCGGAAAAACAAAAATTCTGTCATTATTTACTCACCTTCATGTCTTTCCAGATCCGTCATGCTGTTATTTTATTTGTGGAACACCACGTTTTTTACAACGACTGTCAGTCAAGCTCCAAAAAGGACAAAAACACCATAAAAGCACTGTAAAAGTAATCTTGTCCTATTTGTTGTCAATACCTCCAACCAGCGACAAGAGTTTCAGTGAATAACAGCTTAAATTTCTGAATAATCTGGCGTCAGATGTTTGTATAGCACATAGTAGTATGGATGACTTTTATAATTCTTTTATGGTGTTTTTTTTGTACTTTTTAGAGTTCAAAAGACGCGTTCATTATGATGGTTCTTGATAAATTATTATTTTGTGTTCAACAGAAAACAAGCATGCAGGTTTGTGAAGACATAAAAGGCAATAAGTGATGACAGAAATGTCATTTTTGGCTAAACTGTTCCTTGCTGCAATAATTAAAAAATCATTGCATGCTTATGTTTAATTTCTTTTTTAGACCACCTAAAAGCCAACATCATGCCAGACATCTTCATAGTCAGTAAAGTTTGTGGAATACCTATATTTGAAAATTAAATTCTTGCACTGCATCTCTTAACCCAAAAGATAACATATTGTTCCAGACTCACATATAATAGCAGTGATAGTGTCTTGCGGTGAGGTAATTGCAGTGAGTAAAATACAGGGAGTCTCAGATGTCGGTTTAACATGACGTGGTTAGATGAAGGCGCAGATAATCAGTCAAGGAACTGACGCCTGAGTGTGCAGAATGAGCCGGAGATGAAACAACACGTTCCGCACCTGGATCACATGGCAAAATGCCCAACACACATACATACATGCATGCACACACTCATACATGTTTGCACATTCTACCGAGGAGCCATTTGAGGACACCGAATGTACCCTCAGAGGTAAATACGTTACCTTTATCGGTCGTCTTCGGCCTGTAGCAGTCTGACTTCCATGGTTGAGCTTTGTCAAGTCACCAGAAGAACCAGGGTTTAAAAGACTCCCAGCATTAACAGCTTCCCTTGCTCTGTTTCTGGCGCCTTGATAACCTATGAAATGCAGAGGGGGGGAAGGAAGAACGATAAGGAAATCGTTTCACCAGATGGAACTGTCTAAAGTCAGGCGAAAGCAGAAGGCAGTGCATTTCATTTAAAAAACTCAATTTGGCAAGATGAGACGAGGTCGTGGATTCCAATCATTGCATTAAAATACTTTTCGTTATCTTTCCCACAGCACCCGCAAGACGTACAAAGGGTATTACAGAGAAAAGTCACGACAGTACAACACCTCCCAGTCATCGGGGTCGTGACTGTGTGGCTACCAGCTGTGTTTTTGCCCTGAAAGGATGAGCAAGGCTTGACAAATCAAACATTTGCCTTGATCTGGCCCTGCCCTGCTCTATATTACACTGTGCGGAGAGGTGACTTCAGCGCAAGAGGATGACTCTGTAGTGGTAATAGACGCTCATCAAATCACCAGCAGCTGTGCGGCTATTCAACGCACTCTCTTTCTCTTTTTTTTAGGCCACAGCTGCACAGATAAAGGGTTGGGCAAATATTGCACAATGAATGACAAACATAAAGCTTCCACAGTCTCCGTTTCGAGCTTGACTATATGTGTGAACACTCAATGCCTGTCCTCCTCTACATTCGGTTTCAATGCTTCCCCGTCCATATTTAATTGCCATTCTTGCCACCCCCCACCCGGCTCTCCGTTCACCCTGCACAGCCCAGAACCCCTGAAAAGCGGTGACAGTGCTCCTTTGTTCACCCCAGACCACTCCTCTCCCTCAGAGCCCCCATCCACCCTCCGTTCGGTTAACAGGCATGCCTGTACAAGCTCTGCAAAAACCGAGAGAGGGAAAGACAGCGTGAAAAGTGAGATAGAGAGCGACAGGGAGGGTCTTTCGTTTTGAAGCTCCTACCATTCCTGCAGTTCTGTCAACTCAGCAATACCAGAGGGGGCTTCAAAAGGGGGTTAGGAGATGAGGCGACCGCCAGTTTACAAGCCCTCGAAAAACGAGAGAAAGATACATAGACACTGAGAGTCAGGGATTCAGCTATGCATCGCTTAACTCAACTATAGCATCCACCTTAAACAAACATTCAAGGCTAAAACATGCTACGCTGACGACTATAACCCTAACGTGTATCTTTAATTTTACTCAACATACATGCGTAACAGGCCATTTACAAAGTAGACATTCAGGTAAAATGGTTAGTCTGTGTAGATGTGTCTCTATTTAGCCTGTAGCACAGTTCCCTTCATCGTTAGATCATAACAGTTTCCCTGGTTTTAATTTAAATAGTAATTTTATAGTCTTGTGTTTTTAATGACCATGTTTATGGTAGCCATTTATCTTGGGAAAGATGCAGACAGATTCTGTTTTTACATTACAAAAATTAACATTAGCATTAAAACAAATTATGTAGACTGTATTTTGGAAACATCAAATTGGTCTGTGCAAAAGGCATGAGCAGGCCAGAAACTCTATGCAAGTATGGAGACATTGTACATACGCAATGTGCGTTGTTGCGTTACTTTTAGTGGTAAGACACTTCAGTACTCTAGGGGGCAACAGAGTTACTTTTAAATGTTTTTGCCATTAAAGTTGGCATTAAAGTTAATTCCGATCATCCTTTTATCCTATTGTGATGTATATCCGAGTGAAATGGCTTCTCAAACAAGAAAAAAAAAAAAGTAGGGCGGGACTTGATTTTGTCCATCGGGATTTGATTGGATCATTGTTGTTTGCTAATTGTTGCGATCTCATAAGTCATAAGAGATGTTGTTGCAAGAGGGAGGGAATGTTTTTGATTAAATATTACAAGGACACAAGAATTTAAAACAGAAAATAATACTATTATTATTATTATTATTATTAAGCATGGATCGAAGTAAAATAAGAACTGACCTTTTTAAACCATGTTTGTAATAGCTAGTTGTAAACAAATCGACACTTGAAAAGTATGTTGTATTTAATGCTAATGCACATTATAGTGCTACTTGTGGCAATGCTGAGTGTGCATTTTATGGTTTGTTTTATTTTAATGGCCATGTTTATAGTAGTCCTGTACTTTTAGAAAGAGGCAGGCAGACCTTTAAATAAACACGTTGAGGAAGTGAGCATGATGTGCAAGTCTTCTGCCTTAACGTAACACAAATTAATATTAACACAATGTACAAAAGTATAAATAATATAAATTTGATCTCTGCAAGATCCTAAAAGTATGAGCAGGCCAGAAAAATACACAAGGCATGTGGACTACGTAGTAACCTGCAAATGTCTCAGGTAGCTAGCTATAAACATGAGAAGTATGTGTTGCTCCAATATTACAGTAGAAGAAGACACTTTATGCTAATGCTTGCTATAGCTCCCCTTGTGGCAAAGCTGGAAGTGCAAAGATTGCACAGCTAGAAGTATTTACACTCATGTACTTGTGCCTAGTTTGTACATTTTCAGCATGTAGGGGGTGTACTTGTAAGTATTTAAATCACAAGCATTTTTCCACAAGATATATTGTTCAGATCTACTCATACACTTGAGTAGGGAGAGAAATATTTGGACTGAAGATGAGCACTCCTGAAGTGGTTGTGCTGAATCCACAATCCTCCGGCAATCCCTAGACAAACCTTGAGTGGAATAATTCAAGATTAAATACATTCTTAGTATTTAACTTAAGAAGGATTTGAAAAACACCGACTTCTAATATTGATTTTATGGGTTTGACTTTTCTAATCTAATTGTTTGACTTTTCTGATCTAATTATCTGTTCATATACATTTTAGTTTTTTTCTAGCACATACTTTTTCCCCCATCCAAAAATCTCCAACATTATTTTAACTGTGACTTCTGTGCAAAATGGTTGGCGTTTTCCAAATCTACCATATTTTATCACATCAATACATGCATTATTACCTAAAAAATACAATACAGTTAAATATAATATATAATTGCTGCTGAGAAAACAAGTCTATGTCCATTTTCCTGACTAGACAGAAATGTTGAAATGCTGAAATGTTATACTAACAAGTCAACTTTAATAACTGGAACCTTAAGGGGGTCTGATTTCAGGTGCAAGCTGAAACTAAGCTAATGCAAATGCTAACAAAAGCAACAAGTCAATGGGGGGAGCTTGACAATGGTCACACGCCAAATTTACTCCAGCACAAATGTTTTTTAAAAGGACTGTTTAACTCAAATTAGGAGGTGACCAGGGCAGGACCACAGGGAGTTTGGATGCATTCGTAAACAGACCATGAAAACCTCTTGAGATTACTAGTCCCAGTACTCGCATTGACAAAACAGGGAGGCTTCGGCAGTGGTGCTAAACTAATTGAGTGGTCCCTTGGGGCCTTCAAGTTCATTGTCCACCATGTCTCAATTAAACATCCATCAAACTGGCATCTAGTATAAAAGTAAAACCCAACAACTCCATCAATGTTCTTGTGTATGCACAAGGTACTGACACATTTTGCAAACCATCCTAGTCAGGTCAGAAAGCAATTGGCACCACTCTTCCCCATTTATCCACCATTAGATGCCACTAGGACAACTGTGAGAGTCCTAAAACTGAAGGTGAAGGATCTCAGCAAGGCTAAACTTCACAAACCACCATACTGATAACACAAAGTAACCTTCTGGTGGTTTATTCATTGTGGAAGGTTGCAAAATGTAGCACAAAGTGTTGACGCCAATGGCTTGCCAATTTAAGCTTCCTTTCTGCTAGCTATGGATAAATGCTTTGGATATGAGAGCCACTAATGCTTGGATGCACTTCTTGTAATAAGTACAATATGGAAGTGCTTTGAAGTTTACAGCTCGCAGGTCTTTAGCTCACTTTGCAAATACATGAATAGGGTTCAAAGACATTAAATGAATGAACCACAACTTGAAAGTTGGACCGGTCCCTAGAATTTGACTGAATGGATCACACAACAGAGTCTCGGGTTGAAATGAGGAACAGCCGAACAATAAAATGATACTATCTCTTTTAGGAATTGCAGCACAATTGACAGCAAATAAAGGCTCCCTGGTGCTGCTCTGCTTTGATAGATCCACACAACCGGACAAATGCTGAATTTGTAAGAACTGTGCATACGACGGCTTTCATCTCGGATTGAGCTTCTGACAATAAGAGTTAATTCCCATCTTCCTTTTCCACAATCTACTAACTGGAACAAACACGCCCGCTGACTCTAACACAGTCGTTTTTAAGCAGGATCACTTTTTTAATCGCTGAGATTGAGCGAGGCTCGAAGAATCAAGCCCTAGATCGGCACACAGAGGCGACAGCGAATTAATTCCACCTTCCTCTTGCAAAACACAGTCAGGTTTCATCAGAAAGCCCTTGACGCTCGCTGCTTAAACCCCTGTCAGTCTACCTTGCCTGAAACGGAGCCAGCAGGAATCCACCAACTCCACAGTTTTGCCTTCCCCTTTCACGGTCCATCTCAGCAATTTTACGGATAGTCCAGTAACAGTTATTTGCTTTCAGCTGTCAGAGGGGATCCTGGTTGTGTCTATCTACTTCGAATCCAAACTGCAAATCTTTAACAGCCCTCGGTCGTTCTCGCGCTTGGTTATCGATCGCAGAGTGGCTGTTCTTTGTCCAGTCCTAGGAGGAAGTGGTGTGAAATTATCCGTATATCCTTATTTTCTTGCCGCTGTTAAGGAAAGATAGCAACTGCAATTGGTATAAAGCTGTTTGCTGAAAATGCTGGCTGACCTACAATATAAAGATACAGCATCGTTTCAAAGGTTTTAGGTACCTCTTGTTAAGAGCAGCGCTTCTCAAACTGTTTAAGTCTGTGAAAGACTCCAAGTGGTCTGCCAGTTAATTGGCTACTCTAGACTAAAATAGTTATAATTGTTGAAAAGTACCAAAATTAGAATTAATCAACCGATAGCATGAAGTAATTGTGCAAACACTAATTTGTGATAAAAATGTTTTTGAAGTCTCACTCCTGACAGTTAGTGAACTTTTTTGCTTTGCATTTTGGCTTATTAGCTAAAAGTAGCAGTCCAGTAATGTCAATGAACAAAATAGCCATCTGGCAATATTATTGATCGGAAGAAGAGAATTTTAAGATTAAAGGTATAAATAAAGGATAACTTGGACACTACTTAAAACAGTACATAATTGTTTTGAGGTGTGCTCACTCTTTTACAGTTGCTAGTTTCACTCAAACCATCCTTGTTCATATTACTTAAACTCATGTAACTGCATTAACTTAATTTAGCTGAGTTGTTTCTACTAAAAAAAATTAGTATTGTCAGGTTTACTTAATTATTACTTCAGTCAACTTAACATTGCAGAGTGAAACGCACAAATTAATGTAGGCTACACAAATTAATTTAAAAAATTGAGTGCATTTTGTAGAGCAAATAGTTAATTTAAAATAGTCAATAAATGTGTTCACCTTACGTAATAAACTTTTATAAATTTAACATAACATTACTTAAATAAACTGCACATATAAATATTATGTAACAGTGACAAATTCAAATGATATGTATTTACTTTACTTGAATTTCTTTTGTTCATACAACTGAATTGTTATTTGTACAAATTACTCAATACAGTTGCGTAGAACCACTTGACGCTGCTTTTTTAAGTGTTTTAAGTGTAGTGGGTCTGCAATTCCTGTTTTCCTGTTTTAAGTGGCCTGCCAGCTAAAAACATGTTTGAAAACCACTAAGTGATACAGCTTAAGAAGAAAAAACATGGGATAATGGTGAAAGTTAAGTTTATGGTAAGTCATATCTCTAAGAGTTCCTTCAGTTTTAATCACACAACTTCAGTTTTTATCACTTTTAGCCATTTAATCAGTGACTGATGACTTAAAAAACCATTAAAGATTTATCTAAGCACGTACATGTCATGTACAGTGAGCTCAAATTTTAAAATATAACGCTCTTGTATTATATGCTTGCATGTTTTTCCTTACATACCTAATTATAGCAAGTAACTGTATGTACAACAGATACCACATGCTTTAAAAAAAATAAAATAAAGAACTATTAGCATACACTACTTAAAAACAAATTAAAAATCAGTTTCTTTTTTGTGTGTGTGTGAGAAAGTCAGCTAGTGTGGAGGATTACAAACGAAAACTGCAACTGAGAAGCAAAACTGCTCATTAGCATAGCAAATCTCTCCCAGAATTCATCCATGTTGACGGGACAAAAGTCAAAAGTGTTCAACAAGCTCTCTGCATGTACTGGAATGACATTTCTGCGGGTTAGCTCCCAAAACACAGTATGAAATAAGAGCAAGCAGCTGTCTCTTACTGCGTCCAGATGGTGGCAGAACGTATGTAAATTGCCTCATTAACCTTACAGCACTTAACTACTGGGCTGCGCTGATGGTTCGGCCCACACGGGCATTTTATTAAAGAACATTAATAGCATCAGGCAGCAATCACCACTGCCTGAGGTGATTTGCTCTGGCATTATCAAACACTGTAATAATTATACATGACAACCTCCTGATTAATGCATTCATGAATATTACAACACTGCATTATCTTCCGTTCTTGAGACATGAACTTCAAGGGTGTTTTAACGAATACTGCAGGATAAGTAGGTTCTTCCGCCCACCTTTACAACCCTTTTGGGCTCACACCTCGTACAAACAAAAAATAAAAGATGCAGGGGAAGGCATCATGCAACATTACCCCCAGCCCTTTGGAGTGCGTGTGTGTGTTTGTGTGTGTGTGTGTGTGTGTGTGTGTGTGTGTGTGTGTGTGTGTGCAACGAACACCGTGGAGAACTGACCTGCACCTGGAGCACAGAGGGGCATGGCACAGGTCAAAGGTCAAGCCCCCAAGGGCCACTGACTAAACAAGCCTCCACTCCCTCTTGCTCTGAAAAGGCCAGACAACCCCTGTGGTTGCAGATCACAACATGGTTCTTTTCGTCTTTTCTTTTCGCTCCTTCCCTCGCTGTCTTTCTCCTTTGGAGAGGCGCGTTAATCCATAATCACTCAAACAACCAGGAGCTCAATTATGCACCAGTTTCTCCATTTTCTCTTGACACATAAAGATCTAAAAACAATTAACCTCTACCCAGCAACGCGTTTTCACACTGAGCGCAAGAGAAAAAAGTCAAGAACCCTCCATTCAAATTCCACCCCATAATTCAGCGAGCATAAATATTATTACATATTTTCTCTTAATGCTGGGCTGCGTGGTTTAAGCTTAGCTGACACAATGGATGGTATTTCTATACATACCTAATTGAAAACTATAAAATAAAATGGCTGGTATGTGTGCTACATAAGATGATATTCCTTGGAGGGATTGATGTACATATGGCCTGGATTACTTTAATGGATTACTTTAACGGATTACCTTTTTACTCCTAATGGTACTGACTTTGACTTGTCAGGAAGGTTTAATGATAGTTAAAGGTTTAAGGGATAGTTCACCCAAAAAGACAATTCTGTATGAATTTCCTTCTGTGAAAAAACAAAAGAATAAATTTTTAAATTGTTTGATGACCATTTTTTGGCTGAATTATTCCTTTAACCACCTTAGAAATTGAGAAGGACATATTCACACCAATATTCATATATTTTTTTCCCTTAAAGTTCTATTTTTGTCCTACAAAATATTCTCTAAAAAATTAAGATTCCAAAGGTGAGTTTTCTCAGCGATGCCAAACAAGAACCATTTTTGGTTTCCCAAAGAACCTTTCAGTGAACGGTTCTTCAAAAGAACCCCTTCTCTAAGTATGAAGAACATTTTAATAATCTAAAAAATCGTTTTCCACTATAAAGAACCTTTTGTGTAATGCAAAGTTTCCATGGATGTTAAAGGTTCTTCATGGAACCATCCATGCCAATAAAGAACCTTAATTTGAAGCCTTTGTGATGAGCAAAAATACATCTATTAAAAACATACTTGATATCTATATCCACAATGTGCATTGCTATACGATTTTCCCCTCAGCAGCTCAAAAACAGTCAATGGGTGTGACACTAGGGAGAACTCATGCCCATGGCCTCTCGCCCAAGCCGTGCAGTTCCCTACATGAGGCTGTCTGATTGTATTGAGCCCTTTAGCCCTCAATAAACACTCTTCCTCTGTCAGAGGGTCTCAGTGGCCTCCTATTCATGCGCAGGTAGAATGCCTAAAGAACGTGTGAGAGGAGAGAAAAAAACAGCTTGTTGCTTCTATTGAACCTTTTATTACGCCCCTTCAAAGGCTTATGGCAGAGGAGGAGAGCGAGAAAGAAAGGATCTGCCGTCTACTTAGTGCCATTGTACTCCCAACATGTCGGCTCTGAGCTCTGTGAGAAAACACAAGCAGACTACATCCAAAATATCGCACGTCGAGCAAATCAAAGTGCACTAGAGACAAAATGGCGATTTTTGGGACACTGATTATAGGAAGCACGTTTTTATGACAAATACACGGAAACAGATGCTAATGTAAGCAAAATGTAATGATATTCATATGTACAAGTACTATTCAGAGTTTTGGGTGTGGTAAGCAGCAAAACATATAAAAATTTAATTTTAAAATTAATAATACATTTTTTAACACATCAGTATCCAACTACTTATTAAATAATATGAATCCTGCACTGAAATCAAAACAAACATTAACATTAATTGTGCTCTCCCTCCCCTTTTTTATTATTAATTTTGTTAGTTTAAAAGCTATTTTTTAAATGAGATTTTTTTAATGTGAATTTAAACAGTCCTCAACATAAAATTCATATCATACAGTGATTAGGATACTGTGCAAAAACGCTGTTTTATCATCCATTTTTCAGCTTTCCTAATCACAACATTAACTGTATATGTAATTTCACATGCGGTAAACCTAATCTTACACAGACAAAGCACTTAAACAAGCTGAGAATCCAACACTCAGTCTAATCCACAGAAGTCACAAAACATGCCTAAAAAGAAATGAGCCAGCATTGCTTTTTATGACAACAAAAAGCACACGAATACTGTAAACTGACAGGTCTTGTATGGAAAAGCCTGATATGCAATTTTGAAAAGCACGGCTGAATAAAGACTCCCGCTTACACACACACACACACACACACACAAGGAGACATTGTTGTTCATGCTTCTCCTTGCATGTGTGCCAGACTTCTTTCTCCCTGGTCCATACATTGCTGAAGAGTTGGCCCCTCATATACTGCATAGTGGCCCCCAACATTGCATACTGGCCCCTTGATTGTGCAGGGCAAGAGATGCAAGGGGAAAAAAAACAGAAAAAGAGACAAAGTAGTGAAAAAAAGAGCGAAAACAACTGGCAGGCATCCAGACTCATGGGGACTGCGTTGATCATTATGTCTAGCCTTCAGGTGTCTGAGCCGGCTGCGTTTTGGGGGAGGTGTGGTTACCAAAGAAGCAGACAAAGAGAAACTCGTTCACCGGGATCAAGAAAGCAAAGAAGGGAGGGAGGGTACAGAGAGAGGGAAAAAATGAGAAAATGCTATAAAAATTTGATTAGACGATCCTCCACTGAAGTGACTTTCTGTGTTCTCCAGCCTTTTTTTTTTTTTTCAAAGCATTGCCCCAGAGAACAGGACAGACTGATTTTTTTTACAGGTCCTAATTAAAAACATCTGAAGACCCTCAGACATCAAACAGTCTTGCAAGGTCTCATTGCAATGCATTGCAATCTAATTTCTAAACTCAGGTTTCCTGATAGCTCAGCTCTCAAGATGTTAAATTAATATTAATACAAGTATTATTTATATTTATGAGCTGCGTTTAAACATGCATATGGAAGTCTACATATAATTAAGGAAGAAAAAACAAACACACAACTGCTTGACAGAGGTCACCGGCTGTCACAACTTTACAATACGCGTCAAACTGAACAAAAACATACAAATTGCTTAAGATTTTCACATGGGATGATAATAAATCTTTGTATATTGAAAATAAAAATGTTATATTTTCAATATAATATTTTTGAAATACAATTCTTGTTTTAATTAATAACTGAACAGGTCAGTGGTTTTGATCTGATCTAGATCAGGTTAAAATAGTTTTATAACATAATAAAGGTGCATTTCACAAGTAAAAGAATCAGAATCAAGAGAATCAACAGAATCAAATTTAAAAATAAAGTTCAAGCATGCATGAATACACAAAATCGATAGTACTATAAAACAGTCCTGTAATATGATGATTTTTTTCTTTTATAATTAGTTTTGCCATTCCAGAATACGCTTTTAAACATCAAAGCAAAATCTAATTTTGAGGGATATTCGTCAAGCGACTACGAAAAACATCTAACGCATCTTGCAAAGTGTTTTTCGTAGAATAAAAAAAGTAATATTGATACTAACCATTCATTCTGCTCTTGCATTCGCAGGGAAACTCCGAGCGGTTACAGTCAAACTGCTGTTTCCTACTGAGTGTGCCGCGTTACCTTTGCGTTTAACTTCTGATTCTTTTGCGCGTCTCGCCTCCTGCGCAGTGGGAAGAGACCAGAGCCGCTGCGTCGCGTCATCACAAGGGAAGCGCTCCTATTGGCTGAACGCGTGTACATTGATAACGCTGGTCTTTGTTCCATTGGGCGCAAGCGGAGGGACAGACGCTCCTCCTCGCTGATTTCTGTGCGCAAGAATGTGTGAGAAGAAAAATGGGGAATGTCTTCTGATGTCTGAGGTCAATGCTGCTTCAAAGCTCCTGGAACAAAAAATTGCACCACTAAGAATCAGCTATAGGTAGTTTCATGTATTGATTACTTACTCACAATTGTTTGCATTACTGATAAAAATGCTGCTTTCGTGCATTTTAAATATAGCTAGACCGATAAAGTCTTTATAGTATTCACATATATTAAGCAATTAAATTATAACATGTATTATATAATAATATATTTGTAACATTTTAAACGGAATTAACTAAAGTCAGTTTTATTAGTAAACACTTTTACCCTCTGATGAAAGAGACTTTAAAACAACACTGAGAACATTTTACTGTTAAATATATAAAAAAATTAAAACTATTTCTAGAAATGTACTGTAACTTTAAAATTAAAGCTTAAAGATAAGAAACTCATATAAATACATATATAGTCTTTCAAAATACAATTTTATATTATATTTTAAGGTAAATTCATTAAATAAAGGTTTTAACTTTAGCATTTTTATTTTTTCCTGTTAAAATGACCTTTTGCAGAATATAACCTTTTAAAAAAATATAATCATTTACAATCACATTTTTAATTTACAATAGAAGATCATTTTATACATAAATATTATGGGCACCACTTTCATCAGAAATGTTGAAATTATGTTATCAAAATGTAAAAAACGAACAGAAAGGCTCAAAAGTAAATCTCCTCATGGTAGTTTGATTGTAACATCACATCCTGAATGAATCCTGAATGTTAAAAATGCCTTTTTGTCAAACAAAGGAGACACCATGCATCAAAGGCTATAATATCTTTGTGTAAAGGGGACTTTTATAATATCCAGTGTTATTTTGGTTTTCTTAAGACTGACATATTCTTTATAAGATCCATTTATCTGTGTATCTAGCACTTCATAACTCACATTTAACCTTCACTCACTGAGATATTTTAATTTGGTGAACACACCACATGGCATTACACACAATACTGACCAAAACTTATTTGGGATGCTTCATAAAGCATTCTTGTTTGCTTAGTTTTACCTCATTCTCCTCAAAACTAGTGCTAATCACTGGCGTTCCAGCAGTGGAGGCTTGATTCGGTTCATGCTTTGACTTCGATACATTGAATTGTACTTAAAAGCTCATGAGAGAGGAATATTTCGGCCTCTTTCTCTCTGAGTGGCTCGGAAATCCAAAGGCCCAAGGTATGTTGGGAATATTAGAGCGTGCGTAATGCGGGTGAACATCCTCCCTGCATGAATGCAGCATTAAATCAATATTCTGCGAAGCTTCCCCTTCTTGAGTTATTCACTTGACTGCTGTCATGATCCACCACGTGGGCTGTGCAGTTGTTTTCTGATTTTTGTGACGCCCCCTCTCTCTCCCTCATCTGAATGGCCCACCACCTTCATGCTTTGATAGTTCTGCAAGAGTGTCTGATGACATATTCTTGTCTTTCGTTACGTGTGACAGCCAAAAAAGGCAAATTCAACAGCTGATTAGCGTACATTAGCTTTGACAGGCATTTGAATCGAGCCGCACCTGCTACTGGCAGAACAATCAGCAGCGTTTTTTCTTTTTTTCACTCTCAGAATTACGTGTTTCTCATGTTGGTTAGTTAGCTCTGGGTAGCCGCTGTAGCATGTGGTGTCAAAAGCATTCCTCCTATGGAGATGTTTACCAGAACTTAGCTTTGCATTTCCTATCAAGATTTAAGACTCTTTAATATTGCAACAGTGAACAACCAATTGTTCACTCTGCTAATAAACTGAGAATATTTACTATTTAAAAATGAATCCATCCATCCATGCTGTCAAATCGATTAATCGTGATATATATAGTGCTGTCAATTTGATTCATTTATTAATCACGAATAATTAGATTAATCAAATTGATTAAATCGTGATTAATGTGTAATGTGTATTTATATTTAGATTCAGCCTTTTTTCTTCTTCTCTTGAATATTAGAGCCAGTGCAGGTCTTAGGATCATAAATCAAATCATATACATGCACCTGTCATGAAAAAGTGATTTAGCTTCTCATATTTTTTAATTTTTGTGTCTTATGCAAAGAATATTCCACATATATTAGCTCTGGAGAAAAATATGACACTTTATGGACCCTAGACAAAGTCCCTATGAGGGAAAAAAGACATTTTTGAAAAGATACAAAAAGACAACTCTATTGCAGGTGCTAATAAAGCTATTTTATTTACTAGCAAAATCTGCTTATTTGCATCTGGACCCCATGATTAATCAAGGTTAGTTTGAAATCCTTCGGATACTAAAAGGTAATTTTCTGTAAAAGAGAGTGTTTAATTTATAGCAACAGTAGATGATTTTGTTAAAGAAGTAAATATTATTTTGCAAGCTGTGAAAAAGCTGTTGACTGTGACGTTTCTGTAGCAGTGCCACATTCATGCTCCATTTAAAATGGCTGCCTAAGGATAGCTAGCATCATTTTCAGTTGATAGTCATGTATCATGTCAAGGAACAGGCTTGTGGAAATGTATTAAGGAGATATTTTCCCATTAATCACAAATCAGCAGTACAGTCATACTCGAAATGGCCTTGTTGCTTTCATTTTTATTCACTCAGTAAGGGCTTGTCAGTTATGTGTCAATATCCTGCTGCAGGTGTGTGTATGTGTGTGTGTGTGTGTGTGTGTGTGTGTGTTTGGAGGGGGCAACAAATCAAAAAACAGAATTCAAAATAAAGAAGATCAGCAGCAAAGCGTATTGCTCATCACAAATGAGCAAAATCTTATCCTTGTTCCACTCCTAAATTTAGACTGACATTTTGCAATGCTTAGCATAAATTGTAGAGAGCAAAGAGGATTCAGAGAACCGTTAATGCATGATGATTTAGGTCTAATTTTAGCCTTAGCTCTGATGCAAGGATGTAAAACAGCCTAAAAAAAAAAGTCTTGCTTCATTTATAGACTTTTTTTTGAAGCACAATAATCATTTTCCACTTTCTACAACGTGTGATTATCACCTTTAAAAATTAGCACACATATTTATGAATATTAATGTTTAATCAATTCAAATATGCGCATATGTCTGTGCAGTATCTGCAGTGGCAATGCATGCATGAATTGCATTATCTTGAGCTGCAGCATAGGCGTTGTGCCATACATATCCTCCCTTTGAGAAATATCTAGATATCTGTAACTATAAATAGCAATCTCATATTTCGAATAAACCTCAGTTCTTTCCATGGAAATAATGCGATAGGGAATTAAACACATCAATGCAAAAAATGGGGGATCTCGTTATTCACTGTATTTTTTATGCATTTTTGTACATTCGGATACATATACAATATACTAACTGAATATAAAACCACACTTTCCATACACCTACGAATACAATCATGTTTTTTTTTTTTTAAACCAACACACCAAGAGTCAAAATCAGAATGTCCATGGTAAACCTCAAGATTTGGGTATGTATTGCAAAAAAAAAAAAAAAAAACAATTGTTAAAGTGCTGCATTGCCAGTTTCACTTGAAATCAGAGATGAAGAAAGGAAAATGGCACTGTTTCTACACAAATTTATCTGCATTAATCCAGTTCTGAGCTTAAAACATTCCCTTCATCAACTCCATAGAGGTTTGCTACATCATCTGTTGTGCAGACCTTGCTATTGCCGCCATAGATGGGCTATTTAACACTTGCCTCCTCTGCCTTACGACACTGCAGCCACAGGTTTCATCCCAAACACACAAACATACATCCACACATACGCACACAAAACCCCGAGGGATAAGTGTGGCATCTGCCCTGGACTCGGTGCCAAAACAAGGGGAAAGAAAAACCCTGCTGCTCAGAGCGACAGCCTGCCAGTCGACCGCACTGAAGACCCTGGCAGGCATCATGGTTCAGCTGAGAGATGCTGATAATATCCACCCGGGTTTGCCTGTAGACACCTTCAAAGAATGCCATTTTTCCAGAAAAACGGCCAGGGCCTTAAAAGCAGCCTGGCGTATGAGCGCAATATGCCTTGAGACCGAGCATTATCTGTTACGAAGGAGACCTAACCTCATTACGCTGCACTTGCCGTATGAGATGTCTGAGGAGTTAATGGAGGTTATTAGATTCTACCCCTCGATTTGGGTCTCAGGCAGCCACTGTAATTATTTCGGTGGGACTGATGGATGACGAAGTGGAGCTAAAGGTTTCGGTTGTCATTTTGGTCAGTCAGGTTTCATAAAGACACCGAATGATGATTCACATGTGGGAACTGAAAATCATCATTCTCAGAGTGTCGAGGCGCAAGGTGTTCCCAATTTCAGGCCAAACGAGAAAAAGTCAAGACAGATAGATTTAACACTGCAATGTCTCAGGCAGCTCTCTGGATCTTTGAGCATTTTCAATGACCTAACAAACTTTTACAGGGGCTTCCATCATGGGTCACCCAATTGGAATTTAGAGCAAGGGCTCAAGAGAGTTTTTGACACCTTGCAAAATCAGGATAGGTTGTTTTGCAGAAATTTGGGTGGTCCCTGTCTCCTGATGCCATACACCAAGCAGCAACAATGCAATATCAGGTAGATATGTTGAGGAGGAAGCTGGATGGGGTGGGAGATCTGGCCCCCCTTCAATTTACTGACCTATGTAGTATATATGTTGCATTCTTTATTTTTTCACCCCCGTTATGCAAAGAAGCCCAGAAGATTTCTAGGGCCCTGTTCACACCTGGTATTAAGATGCATTTTGTTCGATTGGATCACAAGTAGACAAAGGAGACACATTCCCGCTTATACCTGATGTTTTAATCCGTCTCTTTTATCCACTTTCAACCACTTCTGTCCTGATTTCTTCGAGGGGAGGGTCTATGGGCGGGTAAATGTATGGGCTTTTTCAGATCTTTTAATGACATACAGAGAGTATCAGCTTTTGTTTCTGCTCTGACAGACACAAGACCACAGCGAATACGGAGTGTGATAGAAATCAGAAGTGTTTGTTGACAGAACATTGTGCTTGGTATGTTTTTCGTCTTCAAAACAAACTTGGGTCTAGCTATCCCATCTGGCTAGCATGCTTCCCATAATCTTTACGCATTAGTTCAGTAAGCAGAGAGACGGTCTGTCTGTTTGTGGCTGTTCAAACACATTCAACCACATGAGCGTTTACACTACGAAAGCAATCCAGTCGAATGCGTTTTTGACTACCTCTGGAAGTGGTCAAAACATTTTACACCCCGTTTACACCTGTATTTAGCATTGTCCGCTTGTGATTCAATCGACCAAAAAACGCATCTTAATACCAGGTGTAATTAGGGCCTAAGAAGGTTAAGCACAATGCAAAATGACACCACAGGGAATATGTATATTGGTGATTTAAAATGGCTTTGAACATATAATAATCTAAAAAGAGACTTTTTAAAACCTTTTGCAAAAACAGTCATAAGTAATCATCTAGCAATCCTAATGCTCCAAATAGCAATTAAACATCTAAAAGTGTCTTTATTTATAGTACCTTTCCCATGAAAATTGCCTTTTTTCTCTGCTCGCTTCTCAACGACTCGCGCTTCCCCTCAGCACAAGTTTGGTATCGTTTTAAAGCCCAGCATTCCAACTTGTGAATATTCATAGCGAATTCTCGATGCCATGAGTCTGAAGCAATTAAATTAGATTTTCATACTCATGATGATGTAAACAAAACAATCTTACTCGCACTGACTGACTGATCCGAAGCGCGTGCACAAAGACGCCTCTGTCATCGCGCAATTCCGATATACACCTATACACAGAATTACAGTATTTCAAAATATCTGTCTTGGCGAGTATTCATGCAAGCATTATCTGTTATGTTTTAAGTGAACATTTGGTTTACTGTTGGGGGAAAACATCTGATGTGTAACGTTATATTAGATCTGTGTGATATAGTAGGTCAATAATCAATAATGTTAATCAAACAATAGTGGTATCGTGGAAAAAATAATTTGAATATATATTTTTTCCATAGATATTTGGTTTCGACTTGGTTTGTGCCAAATCTAGTGTTTTTACCAGGGATTTTGGTTGCTAGGTGATTTTGTTTTGGTAAATTTTTAAACTAAATTTTTCTCAGAATAGACTTTGCTGTCTCTATCGACTTCAAACAGGTGTAGCTCGGTCATTTTTTTTGTCTGATTCCAACTAATTATACATCATTTTTTAAATAGAGAATGTTAAAATAACATTTTGAAAATTTGCTCACTGCAACTCATTTTGCCAGCACGGGTTACACATTTTTGAGACAGTATCCAAGAGACTCTTTAAGACCTTGTCATATGTTTGGGTTGTTTTTCTGAACTTTTAGTGGCCTCTTTTTATCTATTGATGTCTTGCAGAGAAGCATTGAAGCTTTCCAAGAAGGTTAGGCACAATACACAGAGATATTTCAACTTTTGCCACATTACTATAAAATGTATTTGAGGTGCGATCCCTGGTGTGAACATAACGGCAATTTCAAACAGGCTCAAACAATCAGATTTTAGAGCTTATTCAAGGTTGAGTTGCCCTGCAGAACTTCTGGTGGTCTCCCTCTTAATGCCTTGTGGAGAAGTCCTGAATATTTCCAAGAAGGTTAAAACTGTAATAGTCATACAGTCAGAGGATAGGTACGGTTAAAAGGGATAAACCTTCAAAAGCACTTACGTCAACGATAGAAAGGTATTCAAGTGCTCATTTATGTCACACTGAGCTGTGCTCCAGAGAAATGAGTGCAAGAAGATGTCACGTTCCAGTTCTCAGTCTTTAAGCACCTCAAAGCCAACCTACTTGATGCAAAGCTTCAGGCTGACTTTTTGACTTTAAAGTAAGTTGTAGTTTTATTAACGATTGCATCATCCTAAAACTAAGCTCTGGGGCTGACCACGCACACTTCAATTTGCCATCATTCTTAAAGCATGAGCTGCATACTGTTGTCTCAAAGGGGTTGTAGTAATCCTGGGAACATGGCAAGTGCTCCGCAGAGAGGATCCACAGTAGATTCAGGTCAGCTGCAAGGTCTCAGCTGTAGTAATAGGCTTCACCTGTCATCGGGCATAAGGCCTCCTGCCTGGCACACGCACGCCCCTCACCCACCACCCCCAGTAGATATCAACTTAACCAGCCCACTCACGCGTATCTTGCTTCGAAAAACACTCAGTCTGTCAGCTTCTGTTACACCCCTCTATTTCTCTCACTCTTTCTCTTTCCCCTCACCCAATCAGCTGTATATTGCACATCTGAAGCCCTGGAGGTGTAAATTAAAGACAGTGATGTGTCCTGGGTGACTGCATTCCAAAAAATGTCTTCAGTCAACTGGGTGAATTTTTTTAGTGTGTACTTTCCCAAAAGATGACGTCTCTGGTGAATATAATGCATGCAAATTTTTAAAGTCGGAATTCCAATTTTAAGAGGTTAAGTTTTAAAAGTTAGGCACAATGCAAAATGATCTCATAAATTACATAACTACATCATTTAATTGATTTAAAGTCACATTTACACATATTGGCAATATGCAATGGCCTTGAACTTATAATTATATTTTTGAGACAGTATTCAAGTGCATTTCTCCACATGGGCATTTTCTCACGCAGTGAAAAAAAATCGCGGAGCAAAGACGACACAGACAATACGCTGACAGACAAGATAGAGCAGGTTACTTCTGATATGAAACAAAGTCCCAGCTTTAAAATTCTGTCAATTTTATTACATAATTAAAAAAAAAAAAATACTGTTTCATGGCTTTTAAATGTGGCGTGACAGATTGCTGTAGTGCCTCAGTTCAAGCGGCACATGAACATATAGCCTAATCTCGTCCTCTTTACTACCAGTTATAGCACTAAATAAACAAGAATGAACATTAGAAGGTATGTTGAAAGATATCGGGGTTTTTTTTGTTTTTTTTTGTAGTAATTAGTTCATGCACAAGGTGGCAACCATGCCCTGGGGGCATCAATTAACAAGGTAGTCAAAGAAAAACTGCATAAACAGAACAGACCAGAACGCATGCAAGCTACAGCAACAATAGAGGCCTAAGTAGACAAGAGATTGTGCGAAGAGGTTAGAAAGTACCCTTATTTGTACAACTCTAGCATGAAATTAAATGTTTACATGGGCTGTAACTAGTGATGAGAGATTGTTCAAAACTGCATATGTGTCAAACGCCTGTGTATGTGTACAAGTCAAATGAAGTATACCTTGCAAGGCTGTGTGTTTGACTGTGCGCATACACTAGCGTACACGTAAAAAAGTATGCGCAGGTCTTCACTGAAATGTATCATGTCTCATGGAATCGCTTAATCAATGTTTCAAACAAGAAAAGACGTCATTAAAACAGTTTGTAAACAATAGCTATGTCACTTAACGTTACATTTACCACAGGAAAGCCTTTACAATGACTAGAAAGGAGCATTTTGCTAATGCTAAATGTATGCACTATATTACATGTTTGTTATATTTTTACTCCTATATCATTAAAAAATATATTATAACATTATTATAATAAAAACTTCCTTATATGCAATTGTATACAAACAGTTGTTAATTTTAACCTTTAATAATAATATCAAAAACAATCCGTAATTCTCATTCCAGGCTGAACTCAAAAGTTGGCAGCCCTACTTCAGTCAACCGAGTTCAAGGTTTAAAGATAAATTTGAAAGAATTACATTTAAAGAAGTTAAAATGTAATTTTTTAATTTACATTTTTTAACATTATTCAACATTTTAGGTATGTAATTTCAGACCCACCATCAAAGAATTTTCAAAAGGAACTGAAAAAGCAACCGCCTGTCATTGGCCTACAAACAAAAAGCCACGCCCCAAACTCATGCCATTGGTCCAGCCACAGTTGCTATGCCAGGCTGATTGAGATGCTGAAACAAATAGAGCAATGTTTTGATAACACCGCAGCATTTACACCTTTAGGGAGAATCAACCTACAATTGGCTTACTTATAGTTGTCTCTACATATTAAGCGTGGATAGGAATAAGTATTAAACATCAAAAAATAATTACACACTTCAGCTTTACATTTTACATTTACATTCCACATTTCAGATGCTTAAATTCCATGTCAACGCTTTTTGCATACAGTTCTTTGAGGTTTGTACCTAATAGGATATATACTCAGGGTATTTAATTGTATTTACTGTAGGTTGAGCTGTACACTCAATTAAACCTCATTTCACTAGTGTCAGTGGCACACTTCAAGCTTAATAATTGATATGCCAAAAGGCTTTGTCTTACTTTTTCGAAGTGTCTGCTTCGGTGCTTTGAAAATTCATGGATATTCAGGCAACATAGAACAAGACCAAAATGCTAACAACAAAAATCCATGTAAGGCTGTCTGACCAAGTTTAATCGCACCCCTCCAGAGCTGAATGTGATAGAAAAGCAGCTCAGTTGACTCAAAGAGCCAAGAGTAACTCTGGGAGTGTAAGAATAAAGGGATACATCACCCTGCAGTCTTTCCCGTTTTTGCACTGAAACAGTTACGCCGCTGCATTTCCAGCATGTACGCTGCTCAATAATTCAACTGTTTGTACCTGTGAAGTGACGGGGTCTCATTCTGAGGCCCTAAACTAATGTATAATTAAATGGCAAGCCACATGAAAGTGCATATGAAATCAAGTCAGGATCTCCTTATAGATTCAGCCTGCCGGAGCCATAGTGGCACCACCTGGAATGTTTGATATATTTTACTAAGTAGATTCTTTCAGCATTGCAAGTAAAAATGTTTGATGGTGCTTGCCATGTCATTTGATTACTTTTATTCTTAAACTCAAGAGAAGTTTGTTTACTGTGATGACGTATTTCCTATTGGAATACAAAGTTTGACGAGGCATATCGAAGGGGTTGTCCTTTTTTGCTAACATTAGCAAGTAGCACAGATACTAGTAGCATACTAACATACTACTCTTACTATTTCTGCCATATATACAGTATATAAAAAAGTAAAAGTATTAGCTAGTTCTGCCATGAAACTCTAGACTGTGCAGGCTGATAGGTCTTTAACTCATTTGGTAGCGATCACATCATTATCTACACAGCACAGCTGATTGATTGCTGTTGCATCAGCAGCCAATGAGCTTGCTGCTCACACATTCAAATACTGGCATTGATTTGCTGTCAGCAGTCTGCAGCACACTTTCAGAACCTTTCATTTTTCGTCTTCAAACTAAACTTGGGTCTTCAGCCGACAAAGTTTTAATCCCATCTGGCTAAAGCGTTTCCCATAATGTTTACACGTTAGTTCAGTAGGCGGAGGGAAGATAGTCTTTTGTGGCTGTTTGAAAGCATGTGACCACATGAGTGTCTATACTATGAAATGTATTTTTGACAACCTCTGGAAGTGGTTGAAAGTGGACAAGCTCAAAATGTTTTGGACCTTGTTTACACCTGTATTTATGGCCATCCACTTGTGAACCTATTGACCAAAACGCATCTTAATACCAGGTGTAAACAGGGCCCTTATGTCACAATAAGAAACATTTGCAAACTATGTCTTTCTTTGCTTTCAAATCAAGCCTAGGATGTTCCCTATATTTTGGAATTGCGGAAACAAGCACGACAGACGCAGGTTAGCTAGTGCTGCTCAGATCTTTGCATCTGTCCTACACCGAGTTGTAATATCTCCACCTTGCAGGCAGCAACAGGGGCAGCTTAGAGCTGTGTGCTCTCCTCTGAGCTGACTGTGAAGTTAAGACTGTAGTGTCAGTCTTTCTATTCTGTCTTTTTCTCCCCTAAGAACGAGTGTGTGGAGTTGGTAAGTGAATGCATTACGCCCGGAGCTGGGAGAGTATGATAAGAACCTCAAAGCAGATCTATACATCCGAGAGTGAGCAGGCAATCCGGAGAAAAGAAACTCGACGAATCCTATGGATTTCGCAGCACGGATTTTCACGAGAAGTGTGTAACGAGCTACTGAGTCGTCCTATTAGCATAATGTTGATGGTAAAAGTGGAGGAGTAGATAAATGGCAGAGCATTACTCTGGTTAAATCTCTTTTCTAGAGGAGCCAGATGCCTCTTTCGCATCAGATGGTTGTAAAAGTAATGCCTCATTTCACATATTCATTCCCCAAAAATTAAATCGACTTGCATTCCGACTGCAAGAACACTTAATTTCAGTCAATTGGTAATAAACAGCATGAGTTTTAATTGATTTCACCACAAGCTGAGAGCAGTTCAAAATAGTGTTCATACAGATAGTCTTCTTCTCAACAATTGTTTTGCAATTACCTTCCATATACGAGGCACTATGTGACTCAAGTCCATGTTGTCATTTCATTTCACCATTTCTCTTGCCCCCCTCTGTGCAAACAAAAATTTCTGGTGTGAAATGATGACAGTCTAAGAAATATTAGGAAACAGTGATAGTCGTGACTTCCTGTCATGATGTCATATCTATGATTACCTTTAGTCAGTGCTCAAAGTCTGAAATGCAGTTATATATTAAAAAAATGAATGAATATATATTACATTAAATTGTATTATATATAAAAATACATAAATATATAATGTACACACAATACATATATACACTTTTTAATTAAATATATATAAAACAGTGTCATATAAACATCACATAAAATCAAGTGTGATTGTTTGTTTCATTTGTCAGTCAGGCAACACTTTCATATCTGAACCAGGAGTGTAATGAAATAAATAGGCTTAACCCAATGCACAGGACAATGGTGACACCAAAATAAAAATACGGAGTGTCTATTTACACTAAATAAACTGCGAACGAGTGTTTAATAATAGTAAAAGTGTTTATTGGATAGAGTTAGGGGAAGGTGTAGGAAAGGTTTTTATTCTCCCAATAAGGCAGCATCCATTTAATAATTTGAATAAATATAATCATTTACACTGTGATATTATTGCATCCTGTTAATGTACAAAAATACTGAGGTGAAAATAGTATCTGCCAATATAAAGTATAGATAACAGTAAATAGTGATTAGATGCTAGATGTAAAGAACTGATACTTTTACATGGTGTAAATAGAATCTATCTCTATTTTCACCTAGTGTAAATAGCATATTGCTAAGAAAATGCTGCTCTTGTCACTTAGTGTAAATAGTATATATTGCTATTTTCACTTGGTGCAAATAGCCGCTGCCATAAAAATATTCATGATTCTAATGCTGAAATACAAATTTATTTTAGATGAATATGTTTTTCACTGACTAGATATATTTAAAATAACGTAGGCCACTTTTTACTGGTAACATAAGACATTTGGCATTATCAGGACACGCAAATATTCCCCCAGTGCATTATTATACATAATATTCAACATTATATACTACAGGGCTGTTGAATGCTCGAATCTGATTAGTTGACCAACGTTCTAAGGTGTGCAATTATTTTCAGGGGAACACACGGCTGAAGTAGTTCTAGCAGGTCTTGACCGCATTGCAGTTCCATATCACTTCGCCAAATGTTTCCAGTTATTTCAATAGGTCCTTACAGCCTACAACAGCAAAAGAACCAAAACCCACAACGACATAGACAAAACAAAAAAAAATATAGTAAACAATAGGATGAAAATGACAAATTATTGTCATGGTTTTTGCCACAAAATATGTTTTATTGTGTCCTGATACTCTCTTGCACTCTCTCTCTCTAGTACGGACACACACTCGCACAGAAATGTTTGGTCAGCGCTGCTCTGACGAATTAATCAGTAAAATAGTTTAGCAACTTAAGATATATGACATTCACATATGCTGGATGGAACTGAATTAAATACTTTGAATGTTGCGCTCCTATCGGACTTATGATAGCAACCTGAGTCGTAACAAAGCACTGTTCACCAGAGGAGAACTGACCCCCTGACTAAGCCTGGTTTCTCCCAAGGTTTTTTTTCTTTCTCCATTTTAACACCTATTTGCCACTTGTGTGCCACCTGTTTGCCACCTGATGTCACCTGTTGGAGTTTGGGTTCCTTGCCACTGTCGCCTTTGGCTTGCTTATTTGGGGACACTTGACATTTGATATTCAACAGTGCTTTGATCTGCCTGCATTGACACTATTCTTAAAGAGCTGCCGTGCAGCCAAAATAATGTACCAGTTATCAATGTAAAGCTGCTTTGACACAATCTACATTGTAAAAAGCACTATATAAATAAAGGTGACTTGACTTGACTATTATTCTGATATCAATGGCTCAAGCCTTTGTTACTAGCTCTGAAAGGACGTTTTGTAATTAGCAACGGAGGCTTGGGATGAGATGCGTAAGAAATTAGTCCCACACTCAAGAGTGTTTTAAGGACAAAAACCTGCCAAATGTTTTGAAATAAAACATCAGAACAGTGTCTCGAGGTGTAGTAACTGTAGTACAAGTGGAATAATTGACTCCAGGCCATTGAAATCTTAGAAAATAATGAGTAGCATCTGCCTGCAATACCTGCAATAGGCCGCAGTTCTAGGACCCTAGCAATGATTTAGTTATTTAATTGATTAAGTTTATTTTATATATTGTCCTAACCAACCCCTAGCCCTAAACCTACCCATTGGTAACCCTGTTTAAATATTTAAACTAGATGGCGCGGTCACAAAAACTAGGGTCCTAGAAATGCAGTCCTGAAACTGCTGCGGTCCTAAAAGTGCAGCCTCTGGTATTGCAGGCAGATAATATTGAAAATAATGCATACCCGAGGTGTAACGCTCCGCTCCCTGTTGAAAAAACCAGCATATGCTGGTTAAGGTAGGTTTTGAAGCTGGTATGCTGGTTTGAGCTGGTTTATGCTGGTCAAGTGCTGGTCCATGCGGGTCCTAAGCTGGTCCAGGATCAGCATGGACCAGCATAGGACCAGCATAAACCAGCTCAAACCAGCATACCAGCTTCAAAACCTACCTTAACCAGCATATGCTGGTTTTTTCGCGTCGTGGCCGCATTACCACCTTGGGTATGCATTAATTTCTAAGATTCAATGGCCCAGAGTCAATTATTCCTTACTAGTTTAATGTAGTACTGACACTAAAACTCTGTATACTTGAATATTTTCTCAGTAATTTTTCATTTTGGGTGAAATATGCACAGCACATATTGTCACTATCCACGATACGATATTGTAGCATTTTTGTATTGTGATATATTGTGACACCCCAGTCTGAACTAGTGTTTTTAGGCCATATTAAGCTACAATATGTACCAGTTTTAATAGCAAAACTGTGAGACTAGACGTTGTGTGTGAGCAACAGACTGCATTGTTAAGTAATGGAATAATCGTAATATTTAGCAAATAGCACCTGCAGCTAAAGTGGTTTGCTGAAACATTATTTGAGCTGATAGTGTTTTAACAATTCATAAAAATGAATAAAGATGTCGATTTGGATAAAATACAAGTTCATGCACCTTTAATGACCTGACCATCAAAGACTCCTTTTCATGAATTTTCAGCACGTCTCCGCCATTAGGTGAATAAATTAGGTGACTGATCAACAATGAAAACAAAAAGACCCCAAGCTCCCTCATACTGTATAATTAATCACACAGTACAAGTAATTTAATGATGGAACTCATTTGCTTTAGATCCACATCAATATTGAAGAAAGATCACTTATCCCAACCCTAACAAACTGAACGACAGGCTCCCGTGACAGAAAATGACAGCGTACCCTGGATACAGTCAGTGCTGGTTTTGGGGTTTGGGTTAGGGAGGGGTCGCGGCGCACACACACACACACACAGTTCCCCTGAAGAATGGAAGCACTGTGTCACGGCCTCCGGTTTGCTAACCAGGGCTGGGTCTTTAACAGGGAGGGACTCTGGGCGCCTACATTTAAAATATATGAAAGTAAATAGGAGGGCAAAAATAGAATCTGTGGTCTTTAGGAAACACCACAGAAAAAAAGTAGAGAAAGAGAGAGGAGGCAATAAAGGGAAGTTGAGAAATTCAGAGTAATGTAATATTTCAGTCTGCTGCGCCCCAAGGAAATTAAAATCACATGTGCTGCAGAAAATATACTCATTGTCAAGCATGTTGCATTACAATAATCTTTATTTGTACATTTTTAGTGATATTTAAGCGAATTTGACAATATTTTAAATTATAAAATGTGTAGGCTAATTCTGCTTCTAAATTATGTTTTCTTTTGCATTTCAGTCATCCACCTTAAAATGCGGAAGTAAGCAATTTCCTGTGAATGTGCAAAACTTCATTAGCTGCTATTAGCTGCTAAGAATAAAGTCCAGTAAACTATAAGCTCTGCAAATCTGTGTTTTTATGGATATGATAATAAATTAACAATCATATAATACACACCTGTTTGCTACATCTATCAGCATAACTGGCTGTTTTTGTACAGATAAAATAACTGATCAACTGAAATTGAAAGCATTGCACATTCAAGTTAAAATCATCCATGCCTGCCCTTACGTTAAAAATATGTTTCGGGGGTCTGAAAACAGGGTAAAAACAAAGTGCAAATTTTTGAAAATGATACCGTTATCGTCTCTGTGTAAACTACAAAAATGCTAATTTGTGAAAACAATGACGTGATGCGCATTATGTGTTCTTTCTATAGGCTCATAGAACCTATCATTAACTACTGGCCTGGTATGAATAATACAAGGTTTTTAGTCATTTTCACAAATTGTTTTGACATCGATGTCATCTGTACACAAAACTTTTCAAAAACGCAAAAGAAAAACTTTTCTGTTTTTGGTACATTGTTGTTATGTAAACGTACTTTTAATTTACATGTCAGAAACTATAGAAGGCTTGTACTTAAAGGTGGGGTAAGCAGTTTGGTAGTTAGTCAATTTGAGCTCGATAGACAACATTTGTGGTCAAATTTATTTTGACTTGTCCCCTTTTTTAACACAAAATCTGTTTTACAGTGAGGAACTTACAATGGAAGTAAAAGGGGCCAAACTATAAACATTAAAATACAAAATTTCAAAAATACAAAAATGGTCATATAATTAGAATATCATCAAAAAATTGATTTAATTTCACTAATTCCATTCAAAAAGTGAAACTTGTATATTATATTCATTCATTGCACAAAGACTGAGATATTTTAAATGTTTATTTCTTTTAATTTTGATGATTATAACTGACAACTAAGGAAAATCCCAAATTCAGTATCTCAGAAAATTAGAATATTGTGAAAAGGTTCAATATTGAAGACACCTGGTGCCACACTCTAATCAGCTAATTAACTCAAAACACCTGCAAAGGCCTTTAAATGGTCTCTCAGTCTAGTTCTGTAGGCTACACAATCATGGGGAAGACTGCTGACTTGACAGTTGTCCAAAAGACGACCACTGACACCTTGCATAAGGAGGGCAAGACACAAAAAGTCATTGCAAAAGAGGCTGGCTGTTCACAGAGCTCTGTGTCCAAGCACATTAATAGAGAGGCGAAGGGAAGGAAAAGATGTGGTAGAAAAAAGTGTACAAGCAATAGGAATAACCGCACCCTGGAGAGGATTGTGAAACAAAACCCATTCAAAAATGTGGGGGAGATTCACAAAGAGTGGACTGCAGCTGGAGTCAGTGCTTCAAGAACCACTACGCACAGACGTATGCAAGACATGGGTTTCAGCTGTCACATTCCTTGAACTCAACAGACAGCGTCAGAGGCCTGGGCTAAAGACAAAAAGGACTGGACTGCTGCTAAGTGGTCCAAAGTTATGTTCTCTGATGAAAGTAAATTTTGCATTTCCTTTGGAAATCAGGGTCCCAGAGTCTGGAGGAAGAGAGGAGAGGCACACAATCCACGTTGCTTGAGGTCCAGTGTAAAGTTTCCACAGTCAGTGATGGTTTGGGTGCCATGTCATCTGCTGGTGTTGGTCCACTGTGTTTTCTGAGGTCCAAGGTCAACGCAGCCGTATACCAGGAAGTTTTAGAGCACTTCATGCTTCCTGCTCCTGACCAACTTTATGGAGATGCAGATTTCATTTTCCAACAGAAAATGTTCTTAATTGGCCAGCAAACTCGCCAGACCTTAACCCCATAGAAAATCTATGGGGTATTGTGAAGAGGAAGATGCGATATGCCAGACCCAACAATGCAGAAGAGCTGAAGGCACTATCAGAGCAACCTGGGCTCTTATAACACCTGAGCAGTGCCACAGACTGATCGACTCCATGCCACGCCACATTGCTGCAGTAATTCAGGCAAAAGGAGCCCCAACTAAGTATTGAGTGCTGTACATGCTCATACTTTTCATGTTCATACTTTTCAGTTGGCCAAGATTTCTAAAAATCCTTTCTTTGTATTGGTCTTAAGTAATATTCTAATTTTCTGATTTGGGATTTTCCTTAGTTGTCAGTTATAATCATCAAATTTAAAAGAAATAAACATTTTAAATATATCAGTCTGTGTGTAATGAATGAATATAATATACAAGTTTCACTTTTTGAATGGAATTAGTGAAATAAATCAACTTTTTGATGATATTCTAATTATATGACCAGCACCTGTAAACTCAGTTGAGCTTAACATGTATTGACATGGAATATATGCATTTTTAAATAATCCATATAAAGCTTATACTAGCTAATGTCTACAGTAACAAAGTGAATTTAGATTCGGGTGAAAAAAATATCTGTTTCATTCTCACTTTGTGTACACTCTCACATTAAACAAGATGGTGAATCATTAATTACAGTAAAGTGGAACTTAGTCATCTCTCCAAACATGCTTACTCATAAATGCATGCTTTATAATAGTATAGACTAGTATCTGTAAATCACTGAGATAACTGCAGGGTGTTCATGGATAAACGGAAGTGATGTTGATTTGCTAGCTCGTTTTAAGTCCCCATGTTTCATGAAAACACTTATTTAGGTGTTGTTTCTGTGAGGGCTTCTGAGCTTCTTTATTGTTTAACGTTAGCGCTCACGTCCATTAGTGCTAGATGTTTAAGAAGACAACCAGATTGCTTTTAAGTCCACATGCATGTCCTCATCATGGTTTGCCGCCTGTCTACTATTATTAAAACTCGGCAAACCCCCAAACACGCTCTAGCACGTGAAGCGTAAGCCCACCTAACATAAAGGCTGGCAGCGATTTTTACCCAGCACGATGCTATCAGTGCTGGCAGCTGCGTTGTGCTAGCAGGCGCCATCCAAAACACGAAGGCTGGGGGAGGTAGAGCATGCAGAGAGGATGTGGAAGTGGTTAAAACCGTTGAGGCCGTGGTTGAGGAGGTAGTGTCATGCGGCCACTGCTGGGAAACAGTCGTTAACTGGGTGTAAAAGTCACTATTTCGTTCATAACAAAACAGAGATGAAACTTAGCGGTACAGGCCAATCTTTTAGCCAGCCGATGGTGAGAAAGACAGGTTCATTCCAAAAATGTGCTAACTACCAAGTTCACATATGTCTCTTGCTTTCAAATTACTGCCTTACAAATTAAATTTTCAAAAAATGTATTTTTGCAACCCTCTTACCACCGTTTTAGCATTTACAGTTTAAAATTTTGATTTGTATGACTTTGACAAACATTAAATAAACATAAAATTTACATTTATTTAACTAAAAAATAAATAAATAAAAATCTGGGGCCGTATTCACAAAACATCTTAAAGCTAAAAGTAGCTCCTAACTTGCAGATTTAGGAGAAACTCATAAAAATAATGGGCGTGTCAGTGCTAATTTTAAGACTCCTACATTTTTGCTCTAAGAGTATTTCACAAAGCATTTTAGTGCTAAAACTAGCTCCTAAATCTGTGAAACATTAGGAGTAGTCAAGAGGACTCCTAAGTCACTAAGACCAAATCACAAACAATCCTAAAATGGCTGTTGGTGGCAATCTGCCTCAGCAATCCGCCCAAAGACAAAGAACCTTGAGTGCTGAACTTTTTCTTCATAAATGCAATAAATATTTTGATTTATAGATTTTAATCTGTGATGACATAACATAAAGATTCATGTGTGTACAGGAAAATTCATTGAATAGTTTAGCTCAAACCCAGAGTACTCCCCCGTATCCTGGAAATAGGAACCAGCTGAGAGTGAGGAGTCCAGGTGGCGGAGGGCTGCAGAAAACTGTCAAGATAACTAGGTGAGTCGTGTGTGTGTATGTGTGTGTGTGTGTGTGTGTATATATATATATATATATATATATATATATGCCTCCTCTGGAGCTGACTAGATGGACCATCTGAACATGCTCCTCCCAAACTTTTTATAAAACATCATTTGTTGCTTGAATTCTGCAATCTCTAAGAAGCTGACAATTAGCTGAACATATTCTTGTTTAATTAGTGACACTTAGCCTACATTTTAAAATCTTTATTTGAATATGACAACATGGTACCTCGTTCTACAATATTTCTATCATTAAATCACAGAGACCCCTCTCATATCAGCCAATCACTGTGTTGACATCATCCATAGCAACGAGGTCAACCCCACCCGTTGCTTTAGCTTAAGACTTCTCTCTATTGCTTAAGTTTGTCTCAGCAGCTTTGTGAATGGGTTTTAAGAGAAAACTCTTAGGATGTACTCACACTAGGTGCTCTGAACTGTGCCCAAGCGCTTGACCCCTAAAGCCCGGGTCATTTGATAAGTGTGATCGGTCCGTTCCGTGCCCGGGCGCGGTTCATTTAGCCGGCCCTGGCCCGCTTGGAAGAGGTGGGCCAGAGTTCGGTTGGGCTCGAGCACGGTTCGCATGCAGTGTGAACGCTAACAGTGCCAGAGCATGGAATAGTTACTACTGTTGTGTGTGCTACTGTCATCATTATGACTGCAAACATCTTTATTACTACTTCGATAGTACGCGTATCAATTCATGTAATTAATTTGAGTGTATTTGGGTTTGATTCTCACCTTATTGCTGAACAGGAATTGTAGTTTTCGAGTAAAGCTGCAAATTCCTCCATTAACGTCAGCTGCCTTCGTAATAATCCTCTCATATGTGCTACTGAAAATCGTTGCATGGCATAAATTATAAATAGCCTATATTAGGCAGTATCTTAGCGAAAGTGCATTTCTTCCTGTTTTCTTCCTGTTTTCTTCCATTCAAAAAACTGCATCGTATATGACATCAGCGTGCTCCGGCCTGGAACGTTAAGTGCAGTGTAAGTGCGGGCCAGTGGGGGAGTGGGGAGGGGGGACAGTCGCGCTCGGGCTCGGTTCAAGGCAACCTTGCCTAGTGTGAGTACACCCTTAGCAAAGAACTTTTACTGCTATGCGAATACGGCCCCAGAACAGTATCAGGTAACAGGGTTGCAAATTTAGCCATAAGTACTTTTACATTTATAGTGACTGATGAACTTTTAATTCCTATAAATAAAAGATGTTTGATTAAAAAGAAGAAGAAAAAAAAAGGGGGGAACAGGGTTGATGTCAAAATTATGATGTTGTATGATTGTATGAAGACTTCTGAGGTGGGACAGGCCAAAATTCCAGCTTTAAAAAGGGGATACAGGCATTTATCTCAAAATAATCCAAACTAAATACTATATGTGTTGTTTCATATTTATTTTCTATTTTTATATGAGAGTTTTTGCAACCCTGTTACCGCAATTTAAGATATATTTTTAATAGTTTAAAACTGTGATAAACATGAAATAAAAATCAAAAATACATTGAAAAAACTATGCCACAACAGTAACACAGTTGCAGGTAACAGGGCTGCAAATTTAGCCCAGAAGTAAGCGAGTTTGGGATCCAATATTAGCTTGTAGTAACTGATGAACTTTAAATGAATTCCTATAAATGAAAGAAAAATGTTTGATAATTTGTTTTGTTTTTTTCTTTGTTTTTTTTTTGTTTTTTTTTACCAAAAAGGGGTAACAGGGTTGAAGATGATGTTTTAATTGTTAGATATATTTAATAAAAACTCAAGACTTCTGAGGTGGGACAGGCCAAAATTCAGGCTTTAAGAAGGGGATGCAGGCATTTATCTCGAAATAATCCAAACTAAATATTATATGTGTTATATTATCAGTAAAACTCTGATTTAATCATTGTGCAATTTTGTAGTGATAAACATTAAATAAATATCAAAAATACATTTACTTATAAAAAATAAAAAAAACTATGCCACAACAGTACCAGTTGACAAGGCTGCAAATTTAGCCTAGAAGTAAGCAGGTTCAATCCAATGTTAGATCCAAAGTTAGCTTGTAGTAACTGATTAACTGAATTATAATAAAAAGGTTTGTTTTATATTTTTTATTTCAATAATTTGGTAACAGGATTGAAATGTTGCACATGACATATGAGTTTAATTGTTAAATAAAGTTGAGACAGTCAAGACCTCTGAGGAGGGACAGGCCAAAATCCACTTTAATATGGGATACAGGTATCTGATGTGTTTAAAACCTCTTCTCATGCTATATGCTAATTTTATGTCAGACAATAGATTAAAATCGAAGCGTTTTCACAACAAAAACATGGAATTTGACCTTCTTATACTTTTAAAAAAGTAATCAGACACCAAAGTGTACCACATTTGTGGTAAGTGCCAAAAAGAAGGGAGCATATGAACAATAAAATGATTATTACACCAATGATTAACATAAAGCAAAAAAGTACAGTAGGCGCAAGCTCTTGCACTTTTATTTAAAGATAATTTCACACCTCCACCTTCTGGCTTCAGGGTTAGTCATATCAACGAAGGGAAGGTGCTAGCTTGTCTGAGGCGTTGGATAAGCTCATTTGAAGACCATCACAGGCTCAAGAATAAAAGTAGGATGATTGCGTAAAGGAGACGATTAAAACGAAAACCATAAGAGCCTACTTCTCTAAACCTGATCTCGACAGGGGGCTATCAGAGAACTCTTAATCCAAAGCTTGGATTGATCCATGACTCCCTCACAGGTTTTGATTTTGCAGGAAGCCATTCATCACTGACAAGTGAAAGGGATCATACTGTATAATTAGACCCACGTCCCTCCGTATACGAAACCACCTCAGGCCTCTCGTCTTAAGCTTAAGATATTGAGGGTAATTGGCCTTTCTGATGTATGTTAATCCAACGTTGAAGAAACACAGTCCTTAACGTTGCGACGCCTGATTGATGGATAAGAATTCACCTCAACATTTTCTTTCACACATATCACATTTGTATCCATATTTCTTTGACCTTCTTTAGCAGCCAATTTAAAGGTCAAACATGTTATTTCTGTTACCTTAAATTCCCCTTCCATTTGCCATTGGTCGAAAATACGCAAATTGGTGCATTATATAACTTGTTTCATTTCATGCATGACAAAATTATCCATACTGAAATTATTTTTAGAAATAATGAACCATTAATCCTACAAAACCAAACCTGTCTTCTTGAATATGACTTTATTTACTGTGGAACCAGCATTATTTTTCTCCAGGGCAGAGGATGTCACATGAATGCAGGAAGGCTTGTTTGACTCGTGTGTACAAACTCCCCCTCTCGCTCCTGGGGGTGAACGATGCATCAGCAGCCGTGCATGGCCTACATGCTCACTCAAGCACACTGCAGTGTGGCTCCAACCTTGCCTCTTTGCAACTGTCCTCTTGTATACATATTTCCCTTGCTTTGTGCATAACCTATGAATCTCTTGCCTTTTGTGATGCGACACAGTCGGAGCAGTTTCTCACAGAATTGTCTGAAGTATTAGTGTGTTCCTAAAAGAAAATCGTATCTATAAAGTCACACTCTTGCTTTTTTCATAAGGGGTTTTATGGAGAATATTAAACTGGTATACACATGTTTGGCTTTTGAGAGCCTAACAGCAAAAGTACCACAGCTCCCACTAAACTAGAATATATAGTTACTGTTACGGCAATAAAATTGTGGTAACTTATACATAATTTTTTATATAGAATAGAATATAAATAAAATATCAAAATATTATAATGGAAAACTATATTGTGTTAAATTAATACATTTAATTAAATAATAAATGATAAAATTAACATTATTTAAAACAATACAATTTTTAAAAATAAATAGTTATATAGGTCTCATCTCAACGTTTATTATCATCAAGATGTGCATCAATTTTTGGTAAAGATCTTGTATTGACAATGCAAGAGTCAAGCACTCTGTAAAGTCTACCCCAGCACATCCCAAAGACTTTCAATGATTTTAAAGAGTTAGTTCACCCAAAAATGAAAATTATGTCATTAATTACTCACCCTCATGTCGTTCCACGCCCGTAACACCTTCATTTATCTTCGGAACACAAATTAAGATATTTTTGTTACAATCCAATGGCTCAGTGAGGCCTCCATTGCCAGCAAGATAATTAACACTTTCAGACGCCTAGAAAGCTACTAAAGACGTATTTAAAACAGTTAAGTGGTTACAGTGGTTCAACCTTAATATTATAAAATGATGAGAATACTTTTTGTGTGCTAAAAAAAAACAAAATAAAGACTTTATTCAACAATATCTAGAGATGGGCAAGGCTTCGTTACATCATAAGTGTTTCGGAATTTCAATAATTCACGTGACTTTGGCAGTTTGATACGCGCTCCGAAACCAGTGATTAGAAACAAAAGATTCGTAAAGCTTCGCAGCAGTGTTTTGAAATCGTCCATCACTAGATATTGTTGAAAAGTCGTTATTTTGTTTTTTTTGGCGCACAAAAAGTACACTGTAAACCCTAATGCTCAAAATACTTAATTAGTCTGAGTAGGACAAACTTAAATTGAACAAATTAGTTAAGTTAAATTAACTGTTATGAGTATTTAGAACTTTCTTTTTCTTTTGAGTTCGCAGAACTGACATATTTCAAGTAAACTGAACTGTTTTGAGTTGTATGAACTCATTTCTTTTAATTTAGACTAACTTAAGTTTAACTGAAACTGGGCTGGGATTTCTATTTCCCAGCATGCTTTGCCCATGGCACTTAAAAGGGAGAGTAAATGCTAAAATTAAGTGTTATATAATGTTGTTTTGCATAAGATTAATGGTAAGGGAGATTTAGTAGTGATTAATGTTTTGTTATGCTAATTTAGAAGTTTCTGTTAATGTGGGTCTTTGGAGAGTTTCTATCATGGTGACAAGTGGGTTTGGTTTGAGAGCAGGTATTTACATGTTTTAAGCTGCTGTATTCATTCAGTAAGTGTTATACTGTGCTATTGTTAATGTGTTAGCAAATTAACAAGTTGGCATTTTCTGAATTTTCTTAGGGTTTACAGTCAAGTAAATAACTCATTTGATTTACAATAAATTAAAAATAAAAAAAGTTAATTAACTAAATATTTTAAGTTAGCTAACTCAAAATTTCAAGTTAGGAGCAATTAACATGCATTACTACTACAAACTCAAAACTTGGTAGTTCTGCTTACTTAAAATTGGGAACATCATAACTCAAAAAATTTGATGTAACTGATTAGGTCTGGACTTTGAGCTGCCAATGTGTGAAAATGATTCTTCATGCTCCCTCCCAACCTCCCAAAATAACAATAATCAGTGTATACTAGTGTTTTTGGTGTAAATTAGTTACCACTGTAAATCTTTACAAGGGAGAGTACTGGTTTGTATCAAATAGTTGAATAGTCAGCACAGCCTCATGTACAACAATGGTTGAAGGTGATTCATATTTACTCTTTAAATAACATTGCCGTAATTCTCCATCTGGGAGGCATGACATAACACATTGAATCCGCTTGCTATTGTCCTTGCCTTGGGTAGGAGATCATTCTATTTTAACCTCAGGTCTGAGTGATAGCTTAGCCTGCGGCAAAGCTTCATTTTGTACCTGACTCATGTACACTGGAAAACCACTCACTTTAGTCACAAGCACAGTAAGCTTAGCACACATCCACTGACTATTATATGTAGTTTCCTTCAAATGTTTAAGTATGTGTTCAGATAAAACTGTATTAAACAGGTAACGGTTCAAGGTTCCCAAACAATAACAAAGGGGAATATATTCAGACATATATTCAGTATATAGTATGATGCACATTTCTGTATGCATACTGTATAGCCAAAACACAATATATAACATAGCATGCAGAGTTGTCTATCATATCCAGGGCCGTCGCTAGGGGAGAAAGGTGGTGAAGATTCTTGGGGCCCCCAGCTTTCAGAGGGGCCCTGCAATTTCAACTGAGGGGGACCCCCAGCAACAACCTGCACACCGAATACCCTAGCTACAGCCCTGGCTGTATCCCACAATGCATTGCACTTTCTTCCATTTTAAATGACTGGAAGTAACTTTTTAATATCAGATCTCCTTTTTGACTTATTTGATCAGATGTGCGAAGAGTTTTATGTAATACACATAAAGAGGTAATGTGACAACCAAAATATTTAGTATTGCATAATACGCTGTTTCACATACTATTTTTTTTTCTTAGTATTCAGTGTGCAGTGTTCAGAATGTTAGTACTTCATTCTGAACATAACAATAAAGAAAACAGTTGTATGATCAAAATATTTAACCTTCATATATTTACATAGATTTAACATTTCTTTAGTTTTGTTTTTGTTTTTTTTAATCTAGTTTTGCATCTCACACTATTTCCCCCCTGTTTTCTGTGAATCCTTTACTCTAGGTGAAAAAAGAGAAACTTACTGAAAATGAAAGTTTGTACCACAAAATAAACTCACAAAGAACAGCAGAATTTTTGTACAAAAACAAGATGGACTGATTAAATCACATGCCCTAGTCATGACAAGTCTGTGCTTTAATGATATTTAGACATTCATTTCAGCTAACTATGAATCAGAATTTGGGTGCTGCCAATTATTCTGATGGATTGCAATAATTATTTCATTTCTTTCTACATTCTACATTCAATTAAAAAACTGTAGTGCAGTGAAATAATTGTGAATCCATGCCTGTAACGGAGTAGTTCACTAATTAAAATGATTATTAGTGGATTAGATGTCATAATTTAATTCATTTACAAACATTAAAAAAAAATCTTGATTTTATACACTGAAGTAAAATGGTTGTAACAAAATATTTATTTTACATCCCTTCACATACATAGTCCACATTCTGCACACTCAGTACAAAAGTCACTCCAGCAAGGAGGATATATCTGTGCCATCTCCCACTTTACACCAACAATTCAAGGCAGTGTAAAAGGGCCTATAGACAGTCAATGGCAGACTTATCATCAGAGTAATCGGATGATCCAACTGTGGTTATACTCTGCCAGCTGCCAGAATGAGAACAGAATTCTCTCTGTGCTGAAGCTCAATATTTGGCTTCACCAGCAAAGCACATTGTTGCCTCAAGACAGTGCTAAGAGTGTTTAGGATTTGTTAAATGTGCCTGTATTTATTGCATATCTTCATAAATGTTGAGAGAAATGGAGATGGAGAGAAAAACAACCTACTCAGCAGGAAAAATTCCTTGTACCTACACTCACCTGCCACTTCATTAGGTACATCTTGCTAGTACAGAGATAGACCCCCTTTTGCCTTCAGAACTGCCTCAATTCTTTGTGACATAGATTCAACAAGGTGCTGGAAACATTCCTCAGATTTTGTCGTCGGCTGCACATCCATGATGTGAATCTCTTGTTCCACCACATCCTAAAGGTGCTCTATTGGACTGAGTTCTGATGTTTGTGGAGGCCATTTGAGTTTAGTGAACTCACTGACATGTTCAAGAAACCAGTATGAGATGATTTGGGCTTTGTCACATAGAGTGCTATCCTGCTGAAGGTAGCCATCAGAAGGTCATAAAGGAATAGACATAGTCAGCAACAATACTCAGGTAGGCTGTGGCATTTAAACGATGCTCAGATGGTGGGCCCAAAAATGTGCCAAGAAAATACCCCAAACACCATTACACCACCAGCAGCAGCCTGATTCATTGATACGAGGCAGGACGGATCCATGCTTTCATATTGTTTACGCCATATTCTGACCCTGCTATCTGAATGTCGCAGCAGAAATCGAGACTCATCAGACCACGCAATGCTTTTTCAATCTTCTATTGTCCAATTTTGGTGAGCGAGTGTGAAGTGAAGATTCAGTTTCCTGTTCTTAGCTAAAAGGAGTGGCACCGGTGTGTCTTCTGCTGCTGTAGCCCATCTGCTTCAAGGTTCGATGTGTTGTGCGTTCTTCTGCAGACCTCGGTTGTGACGAGTGGTTATTTGAGTTGACTTTCTATCAACTCAATCCAGTCTGGCCATTGTCCTCTGACCTCTGGCATCAACAAGGCGCTTTTGCCGCATACCCATCTTTCTTTTCTGGACCACAAAAGGAGATTTTTTTGGGAATGTCTCACTCGTGCTCGTCCATATAATGGCTGTGAATAAATAATGACTAGCATCAAGCTTTTAAAAAAGACACAAAAGTACCACAGAATGCTCCCATGTGACACGTCATATATTCCAAGTGTTCCAAGGGTTTGGTGAAAAACCAAAATTTAATGTATTACATAACAAAAATCCTAACCTTGGCCGTTGGTCATCTGTACATGTCTGTGAGTTCATGACACAGCAGAAAAAGCACACAAATTGTGAGAAATAAAACTGCAACATGAAATACAATCCATGTACTTTCTTTTCTGAGGTGAATATATCCATTGTGTTCATCACAACAAGAAGTTAGCGCATTCACATCTGTCAATTGTCATTCTGACTGTCATATGATAACAAGAGTTTTGGTTCGGAGATATTCAACTCAGTGAAGAAAGTACATGGATACTTTTTTGGGAATTCTAGTCATTGTATTTCATGTCGCCTATTTTAATTCTTACAACTTGTGTGCTTTTTATGGGCGAGGCGGAGTGAACTGCATTTTTAATAGAGTGGTGCAGGGATGACGTAAATTTGTAGGCCAACCCAGAAGTTAGCATCACACTGGTTCTTTTGACAAAAATCCAAGGATAGGACAACAGGATTTTTCCATTGGCACAAACCCTCCTCCCCTCACTTACTCATTTCATTTGCTCCAGCTGAATATTGTTGCTGTTACAGGGCTTGAATTTCAGCGTGGGATTGTGCGTATTGCGTATAATTTTACTCATTCCCGCAGATTTTGTGCTCACGCCCAAAGTATGTGAACATAAAGCCAGTTTTGATCTAAAAAACATTTCCCTGAAAGTTTGAATCAGAATCATTTGTAAGAGCATGATAATAAGCACAACAAGGCTGTAAAAGCGGACTGCGTTTGTTTGGCGCAATGACTTTTAATGTCCCTAACAGCCTCTGTAGTCGCATTTAGCCACTTGTTAGCAAGCTTAAAAACTTAAAAAAAAAAAAAAAAAAAATCCAGATTGAGGCAATACTGCCAAGTTTCATCTGAAGAAGCACGCAACATCCGGTAGGTGACGTTTGCTCACTCTCATTGGCTATCGCAGGTAACAAATCAGAGGCAGCCAATCAAGAGTTGTAAATATCAAACATGATTGATATTTTCGATTTGAGATCGGGGATGCTCTGTCTAGATCAGGACCAGTTAAATAATCATAATGACAATACCATTCTGTGATACTTGTGTCTTTTTTAAAAAGCTTGATGCTGGTCGCCTATCACTGCCATTATATGGATAAGTGTGAGCGGGACATTTTTTTAATTTTTATTTTTCCTTTTGTGGTGTGAAAAATAAAGAACATACTGTACTGCATTAGAACAATACAAGGGTTCTTCTATAATTGATTGACATATAATACCAGTAGTTATAATGGAAATTGTTAAAAATGTAGAAATATTGATTGTAAAAACAACCCAACTAAAACCCTTCAGATTCAGGTTATGTGACCTGTATATGGCATATCGTGAAAAGCTGAACACCTCTCGCTGTTCCCAGCAGCCCTCAGATGTAGGCTACTGCACAGATCTCGCTTTGGGTCGATGACTCTCATGGCTGCCTGCTTTCATGTGCTCGCTCAGAGGCTCCAGGGCCAACGGACTCAGTCGTCCTGAAACTGTACTTCCTGTTCTGCTGGCTCTCAGGCCTCTGGGCGGTCTCGTCTCACACCACCCATTATGGCAGGGGTTGTTCAAGAGGAGATAAGCGTTTTGAATTTTTTAAATGAACAAATAAAGGCAAGAACATGGTATGGGATAGGATGTATAAGCTATAAGTAAAAATGCTAACAATGTTCTGGCATGGTTTTGTCAAAGTTATGAAAAGTAATACCAATAGAATGTTCACTCAGGTTATCTGGGCTTTGAAAAACTCCTCAAAACTTGGACATTTGTGTAATGTTTTTTAAATGTTAATAACTACTTGTTCCAGAACGTTTAGAGAACATTAAGAACGTTCCTTTAATGTTTGCAAAATGATATTTTAAATAAGTTTTATGATATAAAATAAAAAAAATCATAAAGATTCCACAATATTTCTATAGTAGGTCACAAATCCAATGTTAAAATTACAATTTAATGAAACTTTTCTTTCACTTTGTTATGATGATTATATAATCCACAGTAAGTCAATGCACAGTATAAATGTACTCTTGTGTTAGGTGCGCAGTATACAAGGGTCTCCTATAAGACTTCAGTTGGTGGTCTTTCCTGACTCACATACTGTATGATTTTCTATATATACCAGGTCAAATTATACATGTGCATTTTATATGTTTACCGCAGAAAATGTATGGAATGTATTTATAGCCTTTATGGAAAAGCTTTTGGATTCAAGCCCAGTCCCCCCACATGCTCGTAATTTTTTAATGTGAGAATAAAACCGTTTTACCCAGCAGGACTTTCAAAAAATGCTTGCTCAAATGATCTTTACCGACACTAAAAGGGTCTCCAAATGGGCGTTTGGGGGAACAGTAACGTCAGAAACATATTTTCTCTTGTCCCACAGAACAAGAGTGGCAGAGTCTGTTTCATTTTGTTGTTTTGCTTTTAAGACTTCTTCGGTTTCTTTATGTAGTCTGAAGAGAGGGTCACAGACAGTCATAATACAAAGAGCTGTGTGCGAACCTGAAAGGATAGTTCTTCTGGCATCATTTACTCACCCTCAAGTTGATTATCCATACAGTTAAAGTCAAAACTTTGACTCCCCATTAACTTACATTACTGGAACAGTTGAAAAAAAATCTTTAGAATATCTAATTCGGATACACTTGAAAACGAGTCTTTCTCTGTACATTTTGGTCTTCCGTCCACATTGATACTTTTGTCCTGAGAAAACGGAGCTTTTTGGCAATGCTCTCCCAAGTGGATAGATTTGAAAACGCTGATTTTTGTAGTGTGGACTGTGAAAAACAAAGTATCTGAAAACAATGATGTCTTGCAACACATTTTCTGTTTATACTGTTTTAATCCCTTATTTCTTTGATCGGACATCTCACCCTTCTTTGCTTTTGCCCTTCTTAAAAAACATTCAAATGATCTTACATGGACTTACTTTTCAAAATTAATAATAAAAGAATCACTATTGGCAATAGGGATAGCTAGTATGTTTGCTTAGCATAGCGTTAAACACAAGAATTTATGAGATTAATATCATGTTTTGCTCAAAAATTACTTTATAGCCTATATTATGTTATAAAATTCTAAGATACAGGCTATGTCGATTAGTGTTGCATTATAGATATACATTATTCTTATAAAAAAATCCCCAAGATGGCAGATAAACAACAATCCTCACAATCATGTGTATATTGTCTTCAAGTTTCATCAGTCAAAATGTCTCTATCTGCATGTTATTCAGCTGTATCTGATGTCCATATAAGGGATTTCCTAAAATTTAGAAGTTTAATACCTCTATGAATCTCACTTGTGGACGTTCTGCGCGAGGGCGCCCTCCGGCTTCCAGTATGAATGATACAGAAAAATTACATGAGAGTGTTTAGTGCTCCATATTGCTAACATTGCCTCATTTTGTGTAAAAATAGAAAAATAATACTAAAGTACTTTGTAACTTGAGTAGTTTTTCAGCAAACTACTCATTTATTCTTACTCGAGTCATTATTTTTCAGTACTTCTACTTGTATTCAAGTAAATTATTTCTTAAGTAGCAATACTTTACTTAAATACATTTTTTTAGTACTCTTTCCACCACTGGGCAATTATGTTTTAGACCATCCATGGAATGGCGATTGTACAATGTACAAAGTCACTTTCAAACCAAAAAATCTAACATGACCAACACTGCAAAATCTCTGTGGGGAAATTTTTCTCCCACATACAAAATCACATGGATTCCCATCAAAAAGATGGATTTTGCTACCAAAAATTATGTTATTCTGATCTGTTTCTTCCTTATAATGAAACTCTTTTGTGTGTTTAATAATCCGCCAGGCTAAAAAAAGTGATTAGGAAAGTAATAACACAGAGTTATGGCCCTAACGCTTACGGTGTGTCAGAATCTGTAACCCTACATGCAGTACAATACTTGACACACGCTAAATCGCTAATACTTCATGTCGTTCAAATATAGATCTTTAAAAAGAGGGTTTCAATTTCTCTTCTGAGAGTAATCAGCTTCCCGTCCCAACCTTCGGCACCAGGCTGGGCTCATCCCAGCATTGATTAAAGGTTTGAGCTGCTGCCCGAGGGGCTCTTTGAATAGACAACTTCCTGTAGTTTAAGGCCAGTGATTAACCAGCCAACCCCCTTATTCCCACCAGGCCCTGTGCCTTTGTGAGCAGTACGCCTCGCCTCCCCTTACTTAGAGCGCGGAGAGAGAGAGAGAGAGAGAGAGGGTTCGACAGCCAACTCAAACATACAAGTGCAATAATGGACCTTCTATTGTTAGCTGCTTCATTGTTGCATACAAGGGCTAATGGCGCTACGACCCGGTCGCTATAAAACTCCAGAGCAACAAGCCCTTTGCTAAAGGGAGGTTTTCTGTCATTATGATGCGTCCAAGGCCCCTCACCCATAATTAGATGCTATTTTCATATATAGAGACCTCTTTAGCATGACAATTGTTCAGCCATTGTCAAAACATGGAAGGTGCAGTGGCAGAAAGATGAATCGCAAACAGATTAATGGTCAATTATGGGTCTTTTTTTTCAGCTGCTGAGCGAAAAATAAATATGCCTTGATACTTTGGCTATTAATTGAAAACAAAACTAAAATGACACTGTGAATGCAACAATAAAAAAAGATTTAGGAAAAAAATCTCAATATTATAATTTTTGTGGATGGAATGTGAGAAATTTTAATAGACTTGGGAAGGATGTGATGGAATTTGACTGTTGTAACATCACAAGTTTCTAAGTAAGTTTGTTTTCTTGTTTATGACTTTGTGTATGTGTGTAGGCTGAGAATAGACCTTCATTTAGAAACAGGTGTCTTAAAATCTTTCCACTGCTCACTCAAAAAAAAAAAGAAGAGAAAAAAGACGTAAATATTTCAGATGTTTTTCACACTCCCCCACAAGCAGCAAATGTTTCATGTCTAGTTGCTGTTAAAAAAATAAATAAAATGGAAAAATAATCGATGATGTACAAATATCTCCCTCTCTATCTTTCTCTAGTACCGATATTTTTTACAAAAAAAAGTCAGCATCTTAAAAATGTTGTTAAGTGATAGCAATTCAATGTAAAAAAAAATAAAAAAATCTCGAATTCAAAAATGGTGCGAGACGCTGAGCTGTTTTTCTGCGTTATTCATCAAGAGTTTCCCCCGTATGGTCAGACCAGCTTCTCTCACATGTGTAAGTAATTTTTGGGGGGCTGCCTGCGGCCCCCTCTGGCTGAACAGTATTGATCTTTCTTTGCTTTCTCACGGCCACCATTCGCCCCTGTGGTGAATGAAAATGACACAGAGATCTCAGAGGCAGCCACCTGCCCAACACCTCCCTTTGTCTCAGCCTGGTGACATCATCTGACCCTGGGAACGAGAGGCCCCTTTTGTGTGACCTTCGAATTTGACTGAGCATCTCTTCCTGTGGTAGGTGCCTTCAAGCGACAATAACTGGAGTGAAGTGTGCATCAGTGTATGAAGTCTTCAAACAGGTAAACCACATGTCTGAGCCACCAAAACAAAGAAAAAAAAATCTCTATAAAATGAACGTTAAATACAATCTCTATGTTCTGATAGAAAAACTTTTAGTTTGCAGTTACCTTAGTTTTAACTTAATTTTGCAGTTAACTTAATTTGAATGCATGCAAAAACAAATACATATATAAATAGATTATTTTTAGAATTTATTATATACAATTTAAAGATAAATTGTAAAAATGTTTGAATGATTTAACAATAATTAATAATAATCATAATTTAATTAATATATATTTATATTTTGTTTTATATAATTTATATTAATTTATGCTTTACAATTTAATATATGCATTTACATATGTATATAAACAACTTTTAGGCGGTGTTGAGATCAATTTTACCAAATGTTTTCATATAACAATAATAATTAATGATTAATAATTACCTAAATAATAATAAATAAATGTAAAAACATGCTTTAAGATATGATTGCACATTAAGTATTACAATTTATATTCGCACACACACACACACACACACAAATATAAATATAAATATGTGTGTAAATATAAATTGTAATGCTGTGTGTGTGTGTGTGTGTGTGTGTGTGTGTATTTACAATTTATATTAATTTCTGGTTTAGAAATTCTACTAATGTTTTAAATAAAAAAATGATAATAAATAATTAACAATTAACAATAATTACCTGAATAATAATAATTTAATTGGTAACATTTTACAATAAGGTTCATTAGTTAACTACGTTAGTTAACATGAACTAATAATGAATTGCACTTCTACAGCATTTATTAATCTTTGTTAATGTTAATTTCAACATTTACTAATTCATTATTAAAATCTTGTTAACATTAGTTAATGCACTGTGAACTAACATGAACAAACAATGAACAGCTGTATTTTCATTGACTAACGTTAACAAAGATTAGTAAATACAGTAACAAATGTATTGCTCATGGTTAGTTCATGTTAGTTAATACATTAACTAATGTTTAACTAATGAACCTTATTGTAAAGTGTTACCGTTTAATTAAGTAATTAAAATATTTTGTCACAAAAATATATAATTTATAATTATTTGTAAATACTACCAAATATTGATCATATATATATATATATATATATATTTTTTTTTTTGTCAAAAAACAATAAAGGACTAAAGTAGAACAGATATTTTTGCACAGCAGCTTTGGCTCACAGATGTGTGCGTGCGAGTTTGTGTGTGTTTGTGGGAGTGTGTCTGCGGGGCAGCTGCGCCTGAACTGCCCCCATTCTTACAGGATGTGACATGGCTGTCGGAGTGTGTGCTCATCACTCATATGCTACACAGAACATGCTTAGACGCACAAACACACAGCTGACTTTAATTAATACATAAAACGATGAATACTCCCTATATAAAAAAGCATGAGAACAATAACAAAAAATATGACAGCTAAGTGGCTTCTTTGAAATCTCTTCAAATTTGCATAGGCATAAATAAACATTTCATTTAAGTTACAAATGGCAGTAAAGCTAATGTTAATTTTGCCAGAACCCCGAACTAGTACGCCACCGTGCCTGGTCAAATTCAGAAAATAATTACATCCTAATACCCACAATTCCTTTGTTTCGTTCATGAAGGAGAAAGGAACAGATAGCAGAGGTCCTTGCTGCCAGAGCTCTCATTGTGCCCTGGGTTAAATATAACTGAGTGGAACCTCTAAAGCAAATCCGATCTGAAAGGCAAGCAAAGTCGAGAGTACGCAGCTGTCGGCAGAAACATGTATTTTTTAAAGGCTGCCCCTAATGATTTGAGACAGTTGGCAATTACGTAAGGCACACTTTTAAGGCCACTGTGGCGTGGTGCAGCCGTCCCTGAAGCTCGCTGGCATGTAATGTGTGTTTGAGGAAGCTGGCATCTAACCAACATGAGAACAACAACATACACCCAGGGGGAAAAGAGAGGAAGAAAAGAGGGAACACGAGTGATAGACAAGCTGATGAGGGTGACCGACAGATGACTGTGAAGAGCACATTTGCTCAGTCAGAGTGAAACGCACACACACATATAGGCAAATGAATGCAGTATGTTTATGCTCCAAATAACTGACACTTCTAAACTTATTATATGCTGGAAAAAGCCAAACTGTGTAGTTTTTACCTCAAGGAGACATTTCTTTGAAGAGTCTTTCACTAGCTTTTCCTAGCTAACAAAAATATGGCTAACGTTCCCACTAAAGGCACAATATGTAATTTTTCACCACTAGAGGTCGCTTATTCAAGACAAAGATGTAGCTTGATGATGCTTTGCGGAATCATGGGAGGTGTTGTCTTCACGTCTACAGCCGGTGGAATCCGATGGGGCTCAGCCAGAAATCATATTAATGGATGAGCTAATGTATTAAAGATGTATTAACACCACTGTAATATGAAGCAGGTGTGGCTGAATGTTGTTGGAGTGGAACGAGGCCGCTGAAGTAATTGCTAATAAGAGACAAGCATGTCACTCGTTTTCACAACAAACTGGCAATTGCTACTAACTAGCCCAAAACTAGCCCAATCATAGGGCTGGACGATTAATCAGAAAGTAATCGAAACCGAAATTCAGAACCTCTAACCGACGTAATTTTCCCATGTCGGTTATTTCGTTTTTTTAATCCTGTTAATGTTTCCCCCTTAAAAATATACTACTGCGTGTGTAGCCACGTGACTCCGCCCTGTCCAGTCAACACACAGATGAATGCCGAGTCCCCACTAAACTATGTCAGTTGTATGTGTTTTAAGGTTTGCCAGTTTGGACATTCAAGCGATTTTAGATGATCGGATGTGTATTATTGTATCGAGCTACTGTCCTCGCGCAGCTGCATTGTGGCACGAACACTCATACAAACAGTAGCTGCACAAAACACGAAGATCACGCACACAGAGAGTTGTCAGTGCTGTCCTGTGATTTATCACTAAAGTAGCTTAGAAACTCAAAACTTATTATAGCATATATATTTTTCTACTCTCTGGTAAAATAAATAAATAAATAAATAAATAAATATAGAAAAAAACTCTCCTCTGGTAAAAATCGCGTTACGGGGGGTTAAAGCTGCATTTTTGGCAGGGACTAAATATCATGTTATTTGGGGTCACTTCAATCTGCGGACATGAAAAACAACCCGCGGCAACAGTGTAACACTGGGCATGGTAAAACATGGTACTTGCAGTAAATCAAGAAAACGAGATTTAAACAATAAGACTTTAAATATTTAAACAAAAAAACATAACTTTGTTAGAACAAACATTCTATTAACGTTACTAGAAGGTTTGTTCATAACTTTGAGAGAACCTTGCCAGAACATTAGCCAAAGTTCTGAGAACATTCCCTGTTAGGTGTATAAATTCACTGTATACACCATTAGACTGCAACCCAGGCTCACTGGAAAAACATGTACTAAAAACATGATATTACGTTGCTTCTTGTACATCTTGTGATGTTTTCAAAAGTATTGAGTGCTGCTAAAAGCACTTTGGTTTTATCTGAAACAGATGAACGTGAATCTGGCAAAGTTCTATTGCGTTACAGTAGTTGTTGTACGTATCGCAACATTCAGAAATTAAAAGAGGTTAATGCTCATCATTAGTTAATGCAACTCACGTTTAAAAATAATGTAGCACCTAGACTAAACCTATCCGATAGTGTTCCCGAAAGCAAACATAAGATAAAAACACATTTGCTGAAGCAACGATGCTATTTTAGCTTGCTTCTACAAATCCTTGAGCTATTTTATCATCCTGACTTCTGTTTCAAGGGACTCCTACCCGAGCGCTTCACATCACAAGTGCAATACTGTACCAGGTGAGCTACTGAACATGTCTACTACATCAGAAAAGCCATACATTTAGAGCTGGTTATGTGATGCAAACATCAAAATGGATTTATTTACAAATCATGCAAATTCAGCATTCTGAGCAGTAAGTGAGAACTTTTCCAAATACTGCAAATTAATTCTACTAATGATATTATGCTAATGTTTAGAAGGATAGCCTACATGTTTGTTCTAGACATTTATGGATGCATATGAAATTCTGAAATGAAAATGGCATTATTGAAATAAAATGTCCAACTTCTTTGCCTTGCTAAGGCTAATTTCACAGCTATCATTTTATGTATCCCAAATAAACAATTAAATCATATTTTGTAGGGTGGTGAGAATACATCGATGTATCACAAAGCGAAAAATAATTCTGGATTCCTGATATTTTCCGTATGCATTGCGATTCTCTCTCGAATCAATTCTGAGCTTAGTTTTTAACAGCAGATGGCATGTGTGCTTTAGAAACAGCCGTACTCTGCTCTCTTCCAATTCCTTACACACACCACTTGAACCTTCTATAAAATAATCATTCATAAAGTTCGAAAAGGTTGAAGCGAATTACAAGGGTTTTTGCAGTGGGTTGTTTATATTAATCTCACGTCATAAAAGCATTCTGAGGTACAAATACATTCTCAGACTCAGCCGAATGCACAAGCAGTCTTCTTCGTGAGCATTTGAGTGTGCAGTTAAAAAAATAGCCTAGAGCGCCATCTGCTGTTAAAAACTAAGCTCAGAATCGATTTGCGAAGCGTTTGAAAAATATCAGAAACGACCCACGAATCGCAAAGCATCGACATGTTGTCCCAGCCCTAATATTTTGCAGGGAAAAAGGTCTATCAGTAGTGTAGCGATGTATAAAGCACAGCTCCCAGGTTCTTTGTGCAGCTTTCAAGCGACCAACTTGAACTTGCCGCAAATCACTGTGGGAAAATCTTTCGCCCTCACACAAAATTCATAATTACATGAATTCCTATTGAAATTAGTGGATTTCGCATGCAAAAATTTGTCGAACAATGGTAAATGACAGTGCACATTAATACTACTAAATCTGATTTGGCTGTGACAATCTAAATGCTGTTCATGATGTGTCCTTCCACCACTTCCTGTTTCAACAGGACATAGCTATTTATGAGGAATTTTTAAGTCTATATTAACTAGTTAAATTTTATAAACATATCCTCGCCAAAACATGTGACAGGAAATCTCTCAGTCCTACATCAACATATAAACCAAGGATACGTTTCCACGACAGCGATGTACTAAAAACAGAAAAGCTTTTCATTTGGGTTTTTGAAAAGTTGTGTGTACAGACGACAATGTTGTAAAAATGATTCCTGTTCACACGGATCCACGAAAATGATTAAAAGCGCTGTATTATTCATGCCAGGCCAGTAGTTGGCGATGTCACTTTGGAAAGAAACACTATGAGCCTATAGAATAAACACTATACACACTACACTTGCGCATCACGTAGTTTACGCGGAGACGATAATGGTATCATTTTTAAAAACTTGCACTTTAAAACCCGTTTTCAAAAGTTTGCATTTCAGGCTTCCAAAATGCCGTAGTTGTGTAAATGAACGTTTTCCGTTTTTAGTTGAAAATGGTGTCTTGTAAATGACCTATGAGAGACGGCCAAATGCACATTTCAATATTTGCTCAACATTTTCTCATTAGACATCAACAAAGCTTATGAAAAACATCTTGAAAATGAAAATCCATGATATGTAGATGTCATATATTTGCATAATCTGAGCATTAGTCGAACTGCAATGGACAATCAACCAACCAACCAACAAACAAACATAATGATCTAATTAGATTGTGCTTATGGCTCAAACGTACCGTAGTAAGATTGATGATGATTTAATTAATAAGCTCATGATTTTCTGTGTTCATGATGAGCAATCAAAGATGCAAAATCAGTTCATGATCAGAAATGGTGAAATTAATGAGATTTGATACCTTGTATTTAATTGGGGATCTCGTAAAGTCTTTATTTCTTGCACAGATGAACAAAATAACATGGGCCGATTTTTTAATAAATATGTTTAAATCTTTAATATAAGGTCTGTGCAGACATAATTTTAAGCAGAAATCCCGCCTCCACCAGTAGAGTACTTCCATTACAGCTCATTCAGATGAGCCATACATTCCCCTATATTATTTTATGACAACATCGTATTTCCTTATTTACTTCTATGATATGCCAATGATATATCCCCAGCCATAAATAATAATCCATATTTGAAATGTTGATGAGCCCCGGGAAGAAAAGCCTTGGGTGATTCAGCCCCAACAATGGGAAAATATGGCATTCAGCTGTACAATGGCTCAAATGTAGCCCTTATTTGCATTTCTGTTGACAAATTATCGCTAATATGGAAATATTTCTCCGGAAACAGCCGGCGCAGTTTGTCTTGCTGCTCTGCTTCAAATCATTTGTAAATTCCGAATGGATTACCTCCTTTTGCCGTGGCATAAAAAACCCTCAGATATCACAAGTGGTGAAAGGGTTGTCAAACTGGTTTCTAATCTACGAGGGGGATTTAAATAAGTCTTGAATTGCATTTCAGCCTCTACCCTACCCCTGCCGCAGCCCTCCCCCTCTCCGCTTTTCAAGACGATCACTTCTTCGGGAGCTTTCACTAAGTGAGATTAATTCCTGAATCATAAATAACTTGGAACAAGTCTCCGGAGAGCCCTGTAGCTACGGCACATCAGAGACACGTACGCTGTACAAAGGGTCACATAGTTTTATATCTGGTGTCAATTTGTAATCCTTTCTTTGTTTTAATAGACTGGAAAGCAGTTAATATTACAAAATTTGATGCAACAAGACCAGCGATGTTAGAAAGCTCAATTGCACTCAGAGGGTCAGCAAAACTTATTTACAGTAGACGCTGGCTATTAAACGCATATTTCAAATCAAAGCTGTCGATTTAAATCTTAAAAGCCACTGTGTCCGTTCCTGACAAGACACAATCCAAAGTAATACAATTATTGAGAGGCTGATCACTGCGATTTGAGGTTGGAGGTTAATAAATGTTCCTCTGGGGTTCCTGATGGTCCAGGAGAGACAAAGGAATAATTTCATTACTGACAAGTGTTATAAATTTGCTGAAGGAAAGAGAGGGAGATAAACACTGCTGTTAGAGGTTAGGGAACTTTGCAGCAAAATATTTAGCTAGTCTCCCATTCTAATGTACCATAGCTTCCAGAAAGCATTAATTGAAGAATTTAGCACTAAAACAAGCTACTGGGCTATTTCACTTGGACAGCGTGAGCTTCATATCACTAACAAAATACATTTTTACAAAAGAAAAAAAAATAACTTTTATGGTACGGTGTTGCCATATGGCAACAATTAATTTCTACTTATTTCCTTGTTATTCAGAAAAAATTACAATATATTGCAAAATGGGAATTAAAACGGCAGGCTTTAAGGTAGTCAATGATGTGCTGTTTTTAAGTCAAATGACATTTGAATGTCCCTCCAAAACTCTCTTTCCCACTGTCACCCTCACACAGAAGACACCTGTGTAAGTGCTCCAGAAATTGCTCTATTAACCTCATTTCTAAACATCTCTTTCTCAATGTTTCCATATGGCAATGCTGTACCACAGTGGAATTGCAGATAGTTATAGATAGATCAACAATATGATAGCAGTTATTTTGAAGTGTTTATTGTAGTATAGTTGTATTTATGTATAAATAAAATTAGTTCTTCTTTTCATAAAATGAATTCAGCAATATTTTACGGAAAGGGCAATAGGAAGAGTACAGAATTAGCTCTTCCATGTGATGAGAGTGAGGATGAGTTACAAGTATATAAATCTATCAATTTCTAAAAGAAATGTGCATTTAAAAGTGAAAAAGAAGCGAAAAGAAAAAGAAAAACTGTTTTTTTTTTTTAACTATTCCTTTATCACCATGATGGCTTGGGTCAACAGTGTTAATGTTGTAAAATTCATCAATTATGCAACAAATTCAATTTCAGCAGTAAAGCAGCTATATAGAACATAATAGTGTCATTATTCTGCTCAATTTAGTTCAGCATTGATTCAATTTATTTCAATAACTGTGTCAATGTTGCAAAGATCATCAATTATTAAAACAGTTAAATTCAGCTATAAGCAGCTCATTATTCAGCTCAAGTCAGTTCAATGTTGATTCAGTTCAGTGCAAATTTAGTAACATTATCCAGCTAAATTCAGTTAAAGATTTTTTCTCATCTCTCAGCACAGCCTATTTAACCCCAACGGATGAAGTATAATTACAAACAAAATAACAAAAAAATACATATTTCTATTATATTTTATAAATATTGTTTTTACAGAAAACTACACTGACAAAGCATTTTACAGTGTCCCAAAAACATTGTTTTTATTTTTTATTTTTTTTTACTTGTATCATTTAACATTTGCCAGTTGCCACATTCCATTGAATTCTTTAAAGTTATTTGGCATGCCATGTACCGTGCCTTATATGGATATATATAATAAACAACCATTACTGTACTATGGTACCACCACAGTATGTTTGCTAAAATGTTTTTCTAAAAATCCACCAGACTTTTGATACAGAATCACAACCTAACATTAATGCACTCTGTCAACATTGCGACCTAAAAACAACCAACTAAAATAAAATAAAAATATTTGTTTTCCTGGTTTGATACTGTAAAAGTATATGTGGTTTTATTTTGGCTGCCATCTCTAGGCATAATTTCCACAAAATCTGATTAGAAATGCAAGTATATGCACATCAGAACGCATGAATTCAATTACAGAACCTCTGCTGGACGACATGCTGTTTATTTGAATTAGTTTGATATTCTTTTTCAGCGTTAGGGCCTGCTGCGTCTTGTGTTTACTCCTGAGAGAGGGTTGAAAATAAATTTCCCTTTATAAACAAGTGTAAACTTGCTAATACTCATCCCAACAGAATTATGAACGGATAGTCACTGTGGTCTTAAAGGGATAGTACACCCAAAAATGAAAATAGCTTACGCTCATGTTTTTACAAACCCTTGTTATGGGGGTAGGATTGTAGTTCCAAATAAATTCCAAATAAATAGATTATGCTCCACAATTAAATGTAAAGATATTCACAAAAAATAATCATATGCACAAATGCATAGAATGAGATCCACAAATATATGTTAGGAGTTTCACAAAAATTAATTGAATTCACAAATAAATAAAATGAGATTTGCTAATAAAAAACATATTCAGAAATATGTTTTTTATGTCACAAGCACAACTCTGCCTGCATTTATTTGTGAATCACCACCTGTACATTTGTGAATTGCTTTCTCTGCATTTGTGGATCTCTTCCTGCTTTTGTGAATCACCTCACGCATTTGTGGATTCTGAAACAATTCTAACGTCACGACTGCAGACAAATCCACAAATAGGTCGACTCCACCCACCGACTACTCATGCCAATCAGATAACGGCCACGTTGCGCTGACCAATCAAAGCACACTCTCGCTACAACCAATCACGTTTTGCTTTACAATCAGGGGCGGTCTCTTCCTGCATTGGCTTAGAAAGGAAGTAGAGAGTTCTTAAACAATGGTACAGTAAAAAGAGGTTTAAAATTTATATTTCATTAGACCATTAGACTGTGTGTCAAGCCAAGCCAAACTATTATATTTTATGTGCCATTTAAAAATGCCAGAGAAACAGTGCTCTCTGTTATGGGAACAACAAAGGTATATTGGATACAGATGGAAGCGTCACATTATTCAAGATTGAACAGAAAGCCTCAGTAATTGGCTATTAACTTATCTAACTGGATTGAACCTTGTGATAAACATGCGAGTTTGCAAAATAGATTAAACTGTCGTCACATAACAACAGCATTTCCTAGTTTATCAATCAAATCGACGGATAGCAGCAAACCAGCTATTAAACATTAATCACAATAAAGTCTGTTACATTTTGTAAACGGGGTGTTTTTATCACACAAACAGCACTTTAGCTCAATTTGAATGATGCGCCCATTGTGGAATAGCACAGAGCTCCTTTCAGAGTCTGTTTCCGCCCCGATTGTAAAGATAAACGTGATTGGGTGTAGCGAGAATGTGCTTTGATTGGTCAGCGCAACGTGGCCGTTATCTGATTGGCTTGAGTAGTCGGTGGGTGGAGTCGACCTATTTGTGGATTTGTCTGCAGTCGTGAGGTTAGAATTGTTTCAGAATCCACAAATGCGTGCAGCGATCCACAAATGCAGAGAAAGCAATTCACAAATGTACAGGTGGTGATTCACAAATAAATGCAGGCAGAGTTGTGCTTGTGACATAAAACATATTTGTAAATATGTTTTTTATTAGCAAATCTCATTTTATTTATTTGCGAATTTAATTAATTTTTGTGAAACTCATAACATACATTTGTGGATCTCATTCTATTCATTTGTGCATACAATTATTTTTTTGTGAATATCTTTACATTTATTTGTGGATCATAATCTATTTATTTGGAATTTGGCCACAATCCTACCCCCATACTTGTTATGTGATAGTTTGTGTGAGAAAAAGACTTTTTGTCTGTTATTTTTGTGAAAATCTTCCAGTAACATTGCAGCTCATCAGTCCCCCTTCACTTACATTGTATGGGAAAAGAGCAGCAAAAACATTTTGCACAATAACTCTTTTGGTGTTCCATAGACAAAATAAAACAGATTTGGAACAACGCAAAAACTATTCATTTAAGATCATTTAAGCAGATTTTGAAAGGGGTATGACTAGGAAAATAGTGTTTTTTCCACTTATTATGTAAAAGACATCACTATTAACTTGGCATTTTCTCATTCACCGATCAAGCACAGCCGGAATATATTAAAGGCAACTCATAGCTCTTCATTTTTAGAAGCTCCATCAACTATTTAAACACAGAAATAGCTGATATAGCTGGTTAAGTTTTTGAGAGCTACTTGAATCTCGTACATATTAATACACTCCATGAGAATGAGCCAGAGGCACTTCATGGCTATCAGGACAGACACTTGTTCAAACTTTGCTTTAGATTTGTCAATGCCTGTGAATAATTATTTGTCCAAAAGAAGAACTTAAATGTGGCTTTGACTGCCAGATGTGGTAAACGAAGCTGAAGGCTCTGACAAGCCTGACAGCGACTTTGACGTTAATCTGACTGCTGTGTAACATTCGCGTCGTCGTGTTTGTATTCACGTATAATTGCCTAATTAGTTTTACTGTAATATAGCTATAATTACTTGTCATTACATTCGTCCTCGGACCACTAATTTAGCGTTTTTAAAGGAATTTATGAACGAGGGGAAACAGAGGGAAAGGTAGCCTCGTGACCTTACCTCACACAAAGCTGAAATTTATCACGGGTGCGCGCGCGGAGGGTGTTAACAGCTGTGTTTACGCTGACCAGTGCTGGGAGTATTAAGTAGCACTGCAGAGACTCGCCAACGCTATTGACCAGTCGCTAATCATGTGCGCCCCGTATTTTATGCGTCACTTGAGTCCATTAATCAAACCCTGAACCTGTTTTTCTTTGGATTGTAATTCATTTGCTTTTGAAAGTCTATTGAATGAGTCTGTTCAAATGCGCAATGCTAACCACTTCCGTTCGACTCCACTTGACTGAACCTGCACACATTTCATGAATAAATAATTGCAGGCCATTTGCATTCAGGTCTGGCTTGTTTAAACATATTTAGAAGCCCTGGAAATTTGTTTATTTAGGCAAAATAAAGGTGTAGCCATCATATCCTCAATTTGGTCGAGGGGTCGCAACCTTAGGGAATACGCAGGCAGGTCGTTTTGAACTGCATATTAATGATAGTAATTATGATCGCAATCATATAAGTGCTTGTGTGCCGATCTGCATACCGTCATCTCAACATGCTTTACGAAATCAGCATCGGTTTCCCAGACTATAAACCGCTCTACTGACTTAACGCAACGGCCTTTTTCATTATGTTAAAAATGTACTTCATTTGACTGAATTGCAGGCGCTGAGCGCAAGAGTCATTTCATGTAATTTCTTGGACGTTTCCCAGCACACACATTATTGGCTTTTTATTCAAAATACTCCAACGCAAGCAGGTAAATGGAACAAAACTCTTAGTGTGAGCCATCAGCGGGCAGCATAAATCCCAGCCATTAGTTCATTTTCATTAATACTGTACCGTATGAACGGCGAGAAAACGTTTATGCAATATTTACACAGCCACCGCGTGTCCAAATTTAATCTACTCGTGGTATACGTGAGTCAATGAAAACGCTAATGGATTTTAATGTCCTCGTGAAGTCGACGTTAAGAATTGGTGTTTGGTTTGTTACAAATTCATCTAGCGTGTCTAAAAGAAACATATGGCGAAGAATGTCAGCTGGACGATACAGTTCACGTGCTCTTGTCACAGGTCACTGCTCGTTGAGCATGTAGATAACGTGTTCTTTCAAATGCTTAGGCATGCGGCACATATGGATGCATTTCTGTGCAATCTGGGTCGTCCACTTTTCTGTCCCTAGACTTTACAGAAATATTACACTCGAAACAATATGTTATTTGAACAATTAAACCTTCTTGAGCCATAGAATATTTGTTTTTTAATTAATTATAAAAATTCCATGTGCCACAGAAGTGCTCCTCCCCACAGTCATGTACAGAAGGAAAGTGCTTTATTTTAAGGTCAGAAACAGGTTTTTGTACCATTTCAAATACAATAATGTATACATAACTATCAAATATATGATGTAAATGACATTTTAAAAAAAACAAAAACAAATGCTGAATAAATATTATAAGGGAGTTGTGTCACTAGTTTTACCTTTATCAAAAATCTCTTATTTTGAAATAAAAATAAAATCGCACTTATGACATCACTTGACTTCCTTCTTCCTATTTCCTGAAGATCAACAAAGAAAGGCCAATGGAAAGTCCACTCTCTCTTTTCAGTTATCAGAAATTTTAATTAGAAAATCATAATTTCATATGAAGCTTTTAGTTGAAGTCACTGGTATGACCTACTTTATTGTTAGGGGATTTAAAAAAAAAAAAAAAAAAAACTAGAATACAAATGGATTAAAGTACTTAATTTAGTGAATATACCATGATTGACAACATGTGGGTTGATACATTGCAGCAGCCATTTGGTAAAATGCATTTTTCCTGAAAATTGTCACTGGTGTTACCTTTTTATGAAAATTGTCACTGGTGTTACCCCTTTATAGCTAAACTTTATTCAAAGCTATTCATTTAGTTATTTTGCATAAAATAGCACTAAGATTACATTAACTTTTCTTTCTCATTGTTAATCCTCCTTTGGGCAGGTATATGGCTTTTTGAGTGCAGCTGAGAAGCAGCGACTTTACAGATAGCATATTTAACAGACATTTTTAAAATGTTGTTTATGATATTTTACTGACTGCTTTCACTAAGTGTCAATGATAGACTTTGATTGTATACAAAATGTAAAAATTTAATTCCATCTACTTAATTATGGTTGAAGAATAAGGATCTTTGGTCTTATGTATACGTCACTGGTGATTCATTGTGTCACTGGTGTTACTGTCTTTTGTCTGTCACATTAAATAAAATGTGTCATATGTTACATGATGATAATTCTACATTCATTGAATTCTGCTACACTCAAGAATTAAGATTTAAGGGATTGCTTCATTACTTGTTTATAACTGTTTTTCAAATATTTTCATTTTTATAGCAAATACATGGTTGTGCAAATGAGTGTCATTCAATCACACTTTTAACAAACCCGATTAAAAAAAAAAAAAAAACCTCTTTCTGTAACTCTGACTGCATGTGCTGAAAAAATTGAGAAATAATATTTCATAAAAATGTTTAAAATTGCCAGAGAAGGTAACACAAGTGGTACAATAATTGGTACATGCAATCTTTAAATAAATGCACAAAACAAAAAAACAAAAAATCATTAAGATGTCATTTATGTGTATTCATAAAGTCAAAGTGTAATATAATAATGTGGTCTAAGTTTAAATGTTAGAAAAAGAAATACATTTTAAGACATCTTGCTATACCAAAAGTGGATGTTTCTGTAGAATGACCCATCTACATAGTAATAAACTACAGAAACTGTATTATGCTTTGGTTCTCTTTTTTGGTTCCAACCCTGTACTCTGACTGAAAGGCAAGCAACAAATATATAGCATAAATATGTAACCATGTAATGGTTAAAAGTATTAAAGAAACATAATAGCCTAAACCACACTTACTAATAAATAATCCTTCCAAATGTTCACTCTAATAACTTGTATTTTGGATATTGTCAGTCAACAATCTCTAAAGACTGTTAGTGAGAAGGATAGTCACATTTCAAGGCTGGGAACATTTTTATTGTCTATGCCTGTGTTCCCCACTGCTCAATCTATACCTGTCCCCAACTGTAAAATCAATCATATTTTACACGAGTTTGCAATCTGAATTGAATGTGATAAGACAAAAGGCAGTGTGCCATGAAATAAAGGCAAGAAACGTGTCTTTTATTGAGCTGTCCTCGCACACAGTGTGACCCACTGTAGTCCAATTTACGAACAACTCTTAATCAGTTCATGTTGTGGATCACAAATATACACTTGCAACCAGCGTAGGCCTATTCACCAATACATGACTCTTATGCAGTATTGGGGGTAATGCATTACAAGTAACTTGAGTTACGCAATCAGATTACTTTTTCAAGAAACTAGTAAAGTAATGCATTACTTTTTCAATTTACAACAAAATATCTAAGTTACTTTTTTTAAAAAAAATAAGTAACGCAAGTTACTTTTTCACATTTATTGACTGACAGCTCTCCTGTCCCCATGTAGAGAGAAATAAAGTGCAAAGATGTTGTGTGCGCTGTGTAAACATGATGATTATTGTAGTTCTAGACTAAATGTGAACATGCATTTATTCATCTCACTTGCACAAAAACACTGAAAAACAGTGAAGTGCAATCTCAGAATTTTAAGCAAACCTGTAATAATTAACTATATTAAATTACACAAATATACTTTATGTATTTAATCTCACTTTATTAACCAGTGTCTTTGCTGCTGACCTTCAATGATCCAATTCAACCATACTAATGAGCAAAAATTACTTTACATAAAATTTAGATTACATTATTAGATTTAGAAATAAGAGTGTTGAACTTCATCCTCCTGTATCCTATTCTTCTTTAATCCAGAATGGCAGCACAGCTGAAAAGTTTGTTGGAGCTGCGCCCTCTACTGTACGGGCACAAATATGCATTTCCTTCAGCCTGAGGCTTATTCATTTTACTTTTGGTGTGAAAGGCCCTTAAAGGATTAGTCCACTTTCAAATAAAATTTTCTTGATAATTTACTCACCATGTCCTTCTTTCTTCAGTCGAAAAGAAATTAAGGTTTTTGATGAAAACATTCCAGGATTATTCTCCTTATAGTGGACTTCAATGGACTCTAAACGGTTGAAGGTCAAAATTAGTTTTAGTGCAGCTTCAAAGGGCTTTAAACAATACCAGATGAGGAATAAGGGTCTTATCTAGCAAAACGATCGGTCATTTAAAAAAACAAAAAACAAATGTATATGCTTTATGAACACAAATGATCGCCTTGCAAGTGCTTTGCCATTCCGCTTTCTGTATTCTTCAAAAAGCTTACGCTGTATGTCCTACGCCTTCCCTATTCTACTTACGGAAAAATGGAACTAGTGCTGCGTTTGTTCTGTAAGCTGCAATAAAACTAATTTTGACCTTCAACCGTTTGGAGTCCACTTTAAAGAAAATTATCCTGGAATGTTTTCATCAAAAACCTTAATTTCTTTTCGACTGAAGAAAGAAGGACATGGACATCTTGGATGACATGGGGGTGAGTAAATTATCAGGACATTTTTATTTGAAAGTGGACTAATCCTTTAACATTAGCCAAAAATAGAACTTTTTTTTGTTGTTATTAAAAAACATACAAAGAAGCAAGCCCAGCCAAGGTGAGAAAAAGTAACACAAAAGTAATGTAACGCATTACTTTTCATAAAAAGTAACAAAGTAACACAATTAGTTACTTTTTTAGGGAGTAATGCAATATTGTAATTCTTTACTTTCCCCAACACTGCTCTTATGATCAGGTTCTTTATAGTGAATCACAAAAAATAAACGTGAAACAAGTGTAGTCTGATTCATGAACAAATGACAACAGGTTCCTTAAAAACATACCACGCAACCAGCTGGTCGAATTCACAAAAACATTTTTGAGCCTGTCCTTTTAATGAATCACTCAAAAAGACACTCAGTAGTTACCACTTGAATAAGTTTAACAAATCCTTCACAGAACGAACTCACTGCATTCGCCAGAGTTGTTATTGAATCAACATCAAGATACCAGTAGTAGGAGGTAGTTCAGTGCAGAGACATATTTTATTCTTCTTTGGCTTTGTTGGGCGAAATAAAAAAATATAATAACAATATTGTGTCAATATTAATTTTGAGAGGAGGATAATTTAATTCATATGTAAATAAACAATAACAATACATTTGTATGTGAATCATAATTCTGAATGTTTATCATCAATAAGATCAGGAATGTGTATTATGAAAGTAAATAGAGTCAATTTTCACTTATGTTGATTGAAAGCAGAAATAGCTGTTTAAAAAAAAAGTAGATTCTCTCGAACAGCACGTCATCGTCTCACTTCTCTCTCTCTCTCTCTCTTCCTCAAGTCTGAGCGTGAGAGGGAATGATCTGATGTGACGTTATGAGAACGTCTGCTTCAATATCCTAAACGTGTCTCATGCTACAGCAGCAATCACAGCATATCTCCTCACTCAGATAATCCTTATTACATACATGTCGCCCTTTGAGCTCAAATCAAACTTGTTTTGTTCAGCATATGACCTTGACTAATTGTGCCACTATGAAAAGTACATCTTAACAAAATGGTACTTTAAAAAAAAAAAAGCTTGACCTGGGCCTGTTTATCCAGAAATAATGATGCATTAAGAAGGATAATGTAAAAAAACAGAAGTGTGGGTTCACAGGTAGGCCTGACAGTGACATCGGTAGCAGAGGGGCTCTGAAAGGCCCATCTGCCTGGGAGGTTTTTGTATGGCGTGCCTCCATCTTGCCTCAGCTGACCCCCTCTAAGTACAGCCTTTGAGGTTTCTCTGGGGTTTAAAAATACTCTCCGCCAAATTCTTCTCTCTCACTGGCTTCAGATGGCAGGCGAATCTGAGCTCTGAGCTTTCCACATAAACATTGACAATTTTTTTTCTCTCCTTCTTTTTCCCCTCACGATTTGGAACAAGAGAGCTCCAAAAATATCAGGTGTGAACAGAGAACACCAGTGTGCTCACCTCCATCTGCAGCGCATGTCTTTGCTAACGCAACGACAGCACTCTCACAGGCTTTGTTCTACACAAAACCAATGAATGCTTTATACAATACAGACAACATTCATTCAACCCTGTGTAAAAGCAATATATTTTCATTTAAGTATTAAGTAAACACTAAATATAGAGCTTTTAAAGTCTTTCCCTGAACAGACAGCCATTAGCATGTTGCTGTTCTGACATGTTAAATATAAAGAACATGTACCATTTTATATTATAGCCTGCTTTTTTACAAATGCAACCTCAGACTTTATTTCTGAAAAATATACTTATGAAAAATAAGCCTAAATATATCCACCATACTTCTTACATCTCATCATAAACCAGGGCCAACTTTTGAGTTCAGCTTGGGTTGAGAAATTTCATGATTCAATTAAGATTGCAATTCGATTTCAGTCTTGATTTATTTGATTTATTTTATACTATGCTAAAACTATACATGGTATCCTGTCAGCTGGTATTATAATTAAAGGTTAACAACTGATTTGTGTACACTTGCATAAAAGGCCATTTTGTAATGACATTACATAACCTTTTAATGACAAGAAAATATGTATATATAATGTAACTGCAATTTTTTTGCTACATGCTCCTTTCTAAAGTACATTTTCTCTCTCACTAAAGAGTTTATGGAAACTGAATGGCTTTTCTGAAGTAAATGTACATGTTTTACACGCTTTGGCATCTTTATGCGGTAGAAACACTGATTAAGTGAATCATTTCAGTAAGTTGTACTGATTCTTTCAACATACTCTCGGATACTTATTCATTTTTATTTTTGTGCTGTAACTAGTAAAGAGAAAGAGATGATCATTTCATGAGTGCTCCCGCTTCTTTAAACTGAACAGTTACAACAATCCGTCACGCCACATTAAAGAGCGCCAAAACGGTACGTATTGTTTGAATTTCGTAATAAAACTTACAGAAATTGAAAGCTGAGACTTTGTTTCACAAAAGTAACCTGCTCTGTCTTGTCTGTCAGCGAGTTGTCGGTGTTCTCTTTCCTCCGTGGCGGTTTTTCATTATATGAGAAAATGGCGCGAGAACAGCATTTGCGTGAATCTAGCACTGGCACAAACAACATAAAAACTAAGAAACATCACTGCACTTGTATAGACGTAAATTCAGTATCGATTGAATAAAACAACGTCATTACTAAAGACTAAAGAAAATTGTTGTTTTACTGTTATCCCCATGCCATGGTTTCCTAGCATTAGCATTAGCAACAATATGACTTTTCTGTAAATAGTACAAAACACACAGTTTATTTTATATGACAATGGCAGATCTTGTCAAGCTTGACAAAACAACATGTTAAACCAGAACTTACCAGGTTTTAAACATGGTTCTTCTGAAGACTGAAGATGATGTAACTTCCTCTAGTTCAGGTATTTAAAGTGACACTGCATTATTACCATATAAGTAACCAAGTAAGTAATGTGAGTTAGGACATCAAAACAATACTTAAATTATAATGTTTTAAATGTTTTAAAAAATATAAATTAAATCTAGCGTGAATAATAAAACTAATATATCATGTCAGAGTTATGTTAATTCTATTTTTAAACAGAATTTCTATGACTGGCTATACAAAGAAGTCAGAATGCTAATACTCCCCAACAAATACTTATTAGAATTTATATATTAAATTATTCAACAATATATTTTTGTGTTTAGTGCACTTCATGTAAAAATGTATTGTCGGCTAACCTAAAATGTACTTGTAGCATCAAAAACTAACTGACTTTTAACTGACTCGAGTCAGAAATATTATTAAATGTTAAAGAATTAACCACTGAAGGGTCGAATCCGGTATATGTAAAAAACAAAGTTGCAATTACATATTTGCAGTTTTTACAGTACAATTTTAGATTATTAGCAAGATCTTATTAAAAAAAAGAACATTTCAGGCTCAAGAGAAATACAAAATGTTTATTATATTTGTTGTTTTACCAAGTTTCTTACTTAGTTTTTGGATTTGGATCCTTAGCAAATGTGTTAATATTAGGTTATGAAACCACCAGTGAATTGATGAGAGCTTTATTCATAATATTTGTGCTAATTATTCAAAGAAACCATGATGAATTTAGTAATATATTTTTCCATCTCTTAGCATTTTACATTACAAGACCCCTTGCTCACTCACTGTACATACACAAACACTTCAGATAAACCATTTTTTACTGCCTTGTTTCTGCCTGCAGCATTACAGTTTTTACTATGTATCATGCCGCCTGCAAAGACGCACACTCTTAACTTAGCTTACAATTAGCTCCATTTAAGCTCCCAAAATGGGGCTCATCTCAAAACAGAGGGGGTAGCGCTATCCCCAGCAGCAATAATAGAAATGGCTAAAGCAGCATGCAGTATCGAAGTGCAGCTGTCCCGTCTAATGAGATTTTAAAGTGCTCCCATAATGCCTCATAAATGGCCCCTACATGGGGAATTATATGCTGGAAACATGGAATCTGATTGGTGTTCCAGGGGGCGGGGGCGTCTGTCATCCTGGTGCTGTGTTATCGCGCAACAATGAGCCATGCAATAGAGCGTCACAGTTATTTGGGACAGTAGCCCTGCCAGGCACACCCATTCACTACACATACAATCATGAATTAGTCCAGCACATGTATCATTTACTGCCGTGGTGTCCTGTGAGCCACACTCAATTGAAAAGGTCTTGTATCCAGGCTGTAAGGGCCAGAATATAACAAAAATGATTTCATTATGATGAAGCACATATCTTGGCATTGTGCTTGGCCATCTAATGCAATATATTTTATTTATATGCAATTTATTTTAACTGTCACATATGACTACAGAAAATGTCCTGAAATATTTTGTTAGCGATTCTTTTAAAAAAAGCAAATAAATCCAAACATGCACTATATTCACTATAGTTTAAAAAATGGTAATAAAATATGACAAGATCTCAGAGTTTTCAGAAAAAAATAATCTTAATTATGTAACACTTAAGTAAAACATGGTCAGATCAAAGTGTCTGAATAATTTTTGGTCCCAAATTTTTATCAATTAGTCCACTGTATTTGGGTATAATATGTCAGTTTACTTTATTTTGCTATCCTCACTTACATAAATGAACTATATTGTCCTGCACCCACTAGTAAAAATTTATCAAAAATATCAAAAATGTCTGAATAATTTTTGGTTTGACTGTATGTCCATAAATTAATGGTATTGCTAAGTTACTATGTCCTAAACCAAAACAAAACAAAATGGCTGTCATTTATGGTAATTGGTGTTTCCATGGTATACCACAGTACCACAAAACAAAACATAACATGTTCAAAAAATAATATTTGCATGTGACCATGTCCAACAAAACAAAATGGCCATTTATGGTAATTATTTACATGGTACTACACCACAGTCCCACAAAATAAAACATGTCCAAAAATAATGGTATTTGCTTGTTACTGTGTCAAACAAAACAAAATGGCTACAATTTATAGTAATTAGTATTAACATAGTACGCTACAGTACCACAAAACAAAACATGTCATGTCCAACAAAACTTAACTAACCAAAACTATACTAAACAAACAAAATGGCTGTCATTTATACATGGCACTTCACAGTCTCATAAAACAAACTTATTTATGTCCAAATAATTATGTTACTGTGTCCAACAAAACAAAACAAAGTTGCTGTCATTCATAGTGAATGGTTTTTATATGGTACTCCACAGTACTTCACAGAATACCATAAAGCATGTCCATAAAAATATGGCTTTGCATACATTCATTTCAGTAATGTGGTTTATATAAAATTACCAGGGTATTACTATCTGATACATTACAGTGCTATTTTATTGTTTTGTATCATTGTATTTGCATGTTTTACCATGATACAAATGTACAATAAAACCATGGTACTTTTATACCACTGTGAATGGTTACCATATAAACTGATCATGATATTTGCACATTACTACCAAAAACATGTCCATGTTACAATGTCCAAAACACCATGGTAATGTAAAAAGAATGTAAAATGTACGCCTCACCAATTATATTATAAAAATTAGATTTTGGCTTTTTAAAATTGTTTTGTTACTGTGGGATACATTTACAGTTGTGTAAATAAGTAATATGATATCAAATTACTCAAAACTACCAAAAAGACGTTAAAAACTTCATCTTGGATTCACACGTCATACCAGACATGACCTGAAAAGAATAAAACACCCCCGTGTGTTTGTGTGTGAATTCCTCATTGTTCCAGGCCTGTACCACTCAAGACTCACACAGAACGAGAGTGAGAGACAAAACATGACTGTATGAGGACATTGGACACTGTGTGGGTTGTGTCCGGGCTCAACACATCTTTTGTATGAGATATGTAGCCTCTTTGTGTGCTGAGAGACCTTGTTTGCATTAGAATACTCAGTCTGGGGCTGGGCCGTCTCGGACGGTCACGTGCACACCTATCTCAGAAACCACAAAACACACTCCCTGTAAGCTCCATCATGCCGTCTCTCAATGGAAGCACAGTTACAGTGTCTTCTCGGGTCATTTCATCCATCTGAATGTAAAATGGGTTAAAAGTGCACACCCTTAAACCCAGACCTGCTCATCATCTCCACAGTCAGATACTGTTATTGATGTTATGGGTCTCCAGCTGTGGAGCAGATCGTCACCTGAGGCCTGGCAGTCTGAATCTATCTCAAAGTCTCGCCAGAAATATGGGACGTGGGACGTCTCTGTAGGAGCCACATGTGTGTCAAGACATTTATAGTCATAGATCCATCAATGAATGAATCTTTGATATGGTCAAAGAGTTTAATGTGTCTTAAGGCCTGTCAACACAAAGCACCATAACTATAGTGATAACGATAACGATATAGTACTAAAAATCATTCTAAATATAATACAAATGAATATAAAAGAATAGCAGAGTCCACACCACTACAATGATAATGGTACAGAGAAATAATATTGTTGGAATCTCTTTAAGGACGATTTTTTTCCCAGCTAATGAACGATAAAACATTGACAGCCAATCAGAATTCATCCTGCTTTAAAGAGCGGTAGATGACAAAACTGCAGCATGTGTTAATAATAAACAGAAAGTTACCATGGTTTGGTGTAAACGCTAATATGATTATCGTTATAGTTATCGTTCTTGGTATGAACGGGCCTTTAGCTTGGTTTAAAGTATTATTTTTGGAACAAAATCCCCTCACACCAAGAATTATAACTATAATGATAACTATATTAGCATCCACACAAGCGGAAAATATTGTTATGTTTATTATAAGCATGCTGCGTTTTTTCATCTGTTACTTTAAATGCGTTTGCTCTTAAAGCAGGATGGATTCTGATTGGCTGTCAATGTTTTTAGCATTCATCAACTAGAAAAATGTATTCTGAAAGTGATTCCAATGATATCGTTTCTCTTTGCCTTTACTTTTATTGTTGTGGTGTGGACTGCGCTATTCTTTTATATTTAGAACAATTTTTTAGAACTATCCACCTTATTCCTGGCAAATTATGGGTTCCACTTCCGGTTTGGGGAACTTCCATTAAAAAGACTGAAACGAATCGTTTCAAATCATAAGGTTGCCCTACAAATAAATCTTATCCGTCAGTTTTATTTAATGAGCTGTACATTTTTCTTTCATGTTTTATTTTCAGACATCATGAGAATAACGTAACGCTTGGTATTTTAACGTAACATGTTATAACAAGAATATCTGGCAAAAGCTCTTTTCAGCCGCTGCCTTCTATCCTCGTGATTATTTTCTTTTGTCTCTTTGCATACCGCTGTAATAGTATGAAAAAAGACAACATATACTGCACATTTGTGGTTTGTTTTCCCGATATAATTTACGATATATCCAATTAATAATTCACTGAAATGCACGAAGAATCTCTCGTTTTTCTCCTCAAAGCCTCGCGTCTCTTTTCAGGTTTGTTTTCACAGGTAAATACAAATTATTATCTGTAAAAATGATGGAAATCACTTTGAAATAATATCACACAATGCTGAAGTTCATGAACATTTTTTTTTATCAAGGCAACGTATATTGCATAATACAGATATACATCACTATAGTTATATTTAACCCGTCCATTATTGCTGTGGAAAGAATCGCGCTTTTTTATGGCCTGTTGAAAGTACCTTGTTGATGCTTTTACACTTTTAAATGTCCTTTTAATGTTCGTTGGTTGAAGGGTGAGTAGAATAATGTCATCTCATTGTACCCAGTTTAAAAATAAAACGTATTATATCGTTCATAAAGGGAGTCCTTCACTGACTGTTTACAGTTTAACGGAAGTTACACCCATAATTCGCGCAAAAGCGTCATGGGGCGTGGGAATAAGGTGGATATAGCCTATTTATCGTTATAGTTATCGTCCTTGGTGTGAACGGTCCTAAATCCATAAAATGTCTGACTATTTGACAGATAGCATGCTCTAAGAAACCAAACAAACAAACAAAAACACTGTAGCTAATGATCATAGCTCTCTGCCAATAGAATGAGTTTTGGGGCGGGACTACCAGATTTTCCAACCAATAGCAGATGGGGGAATGTTTGCAAAACATGTTTAAATACGAACGTCTTTGAAATTCGGTTTGTTAACACTAGTACCGTAAAAAAAAAAAAAAAAGTATACTGCTTATCATTACACTTTATGTTTTTAATTAAAATCTAAAGAGAATGTAATGTTTGTGTTTATTTCAACCACAGACTAACAAAACGAACAAAGAAAAAAGAAATGGTTTACTAGAAAATAAATAAGAGATTACTATTATAAAAAAAATAATATTATAGAGATTACTATCCCAAAGGGCCTTCTGTATTTTAGCCTATAACAACATACACATATTGTTTGTAGGCTACATTTAAACCATAATTATTTTATTATAATTTCAATGTGGATTAAAACATCTAGTAATAGTACAACTTAGTGCTTAGTGCCACAAATGTGGGCAATATGAGTTTGAGTTATTTTAATACAAAAATAAATTAAAAAAAAAAATTAAAAGGCGATAAAAAGCCGACCAATAACAAATTGGGGAATGTTTGGGAAACATGTTTGAAAAAGTAAGTGACCTGGTTGACTTAAAATTTTGAGTACATTGAGACATATTAATTATATAAGTTGATTTGACAAAAGAAAAAATGTTGTGATCATTTTTTACGGTGTTTTTAAATTTGTTGTTTTGTTGTTGTTTATCAATTTTGTTTCTAAAATGATGTGAGGAATTCCAACTACAGACTAAGAACATTTTTACTAGCAAATACAAGAATGAAACATAAATATTAATAATTATATTAATAATTGCGCCTTATAAGTCCTAAAACGAAAGAGTTTGTAAGTGGCTGTGTATAAAAGCATCTGCTACATGCATTAAATATAGAGCCCCATGCGATCATACTTCATGCATTTTCTTCCAGTTCCGAACATGCAGCATGGCCAATAGCATGTTAACATGCATAACGAGTAACTAGAGAACATTTGAACATCTCTGAATTCATTTGCTATATTTAGTGTGAGCTTGAAGTGCTCAATTAGAGGCGAAACCCGTCACAGAGAAACACACTAATTACAGAGTATAAGGGCAGTTTCACATATATTTATAACCTACTGGAGATACAGTAGAGAAGGGAGGACTGATTCTGATACTTTTACATAAATACACAATCTACAGTAAGTGGGGAACATCCGTCACAAATGTTGAGTATGGTATGATAATTGCATGGCTGGGTGGAGTTACACGTGACAGCTGAATGCAAATGCTGCTCCGCAGATTCACTGATGATTTATTTAAAGGGAACTTCCCTCTTTGACCCGTACAGACGCGTGGCGCACAGTAAAACCTGCTCGCGCTCATGTTTTAACACTTAGCCTATTCATTGTTAAAAGGTCAAAATCGCTGCAGGTATAATTTCAAGGTTTATGTTTCAGTGAAAATGCTATTTTGATATTTATGCATGAAAAATGATATTTTGAAAAACTTGTTAAAAATATAAATATGGTGGTTAAGCAATAAAAATAAACAGAGATAGAGCATTAAATTCTCCTTACAACGATCCACCCACAATTGGCCTCTGGATTTGGGCCTACACTAATATGAATATTTAAGAATATATTTTTTATTTATTTATTCCAGTGTGTTATGAGAAGACAATCGTTTCGTTCTCCTGAATCACTGCAGGGCAATTGATGCCCCATTTTTCTTATACAGACTTAAAGGGGAAAATATAATGAAGTGAGACAAATAGTTTTTCAGACACCTCCGTCAACATAATTTCAGTCAATAAAACATTTTCACCCCCTTCCATTATGTATTTTTTTTAATCAAGTAAACATTTTCTTTATACTCCCTTTTACATTTATATTAAAGTATTATATATTATTGTATACAAAACATTATAAAACAAATTGCATTTACATTTCTGCTAAATACATACATTTGAATGCATTAAATTATATTCAAATATTTGGCTATATAGGCCTATACATTGTCTTTAATCACAAATATATATCCCTATAGTGACAATAACTCACATATTTTCCTTACACCAGTCTATCATCACAAAAATATATTTTATTTAAAATGTATAGCCATTATTCATACTAAAAAAAAAAAAAAAGCATACTGGCTTAATTATGAATAGAAAGTCTGTGTACTCGCTTCTTTGTTAGCAAGCGCCATCTTGTGGCTCATGTTTGCATTACAAATGCTTGTTTTTATGCCATTACGCTGGTTTTACATTATTTGAATTTTCTAGGCCAGGTTTGTGCACCTGACGAGGAAAGAAACAATTTAAATAAACCATAAAGAGGGTCCGACCTGCATCAGCACGAGTGACGAGTTTCCCCCCACCTGACTACAGTGAATTAAAACACAACAGCCGCATTGTCCAAGCTATCATTTATTCTTTTTTTTTTTTTTTTTTGTTATTTTACATCTGCTTAAAATGAAACATGTATTGAAGCGATTCAGAAAAACAGTGATAGTTTGGAGAGATAGTCTGATGACGGCCCTGTAGTGCAAAGTCATCTTTGCCTATCTTTATTTTGTTGTTCTCGAACATAAAAGCACTCACTCCTATCAAACATTTCAGGCACCATAATTTAGATTGTGCTTTGATACAGTTTCCAAACTACAATATTAAAATAAAATATCGTTAAGGAATTTATTTTACAATACATTCAAAAACGCAATTTGATAGCCTAAAAATCAAATCATAAAGCAAAACATAAAAAAAAACTTTACACAAGTGAATGAACATTATCAGTATGCACAGATTTCACACAAACAGCATCATTATACAATAAATCAAAACTGAAACCTGAGGCAGAAACGTAATTGTAATGGATCAGTCTGATCCGACCTGAATTCTCCAATAAAACTCAAATGTAAAAACAAGAAAACAAAAGCATGATAATAACGTGTAAAAATATTTTTGAGACACTTGGTGTCAAATGCAGAGAAAACATTTTAGCTCAAAACTGGCCTAAACTTCTACGGTGGCAGCAGGGCCGTTGGTGGTGCCCTCCGTTGTGGTTTTCTCGCCGTCTCCCTCTGCTGGTGATGGCGCAGCAGTGCTGTTCTCCGCGGCTTCCTGTTCACTACTCTCCGTGGCTTTGCTGTCTTTCGCCTCCTTCTGGTCAGCACCGGTAGTGCTGTTGGCCTCGGTGAGGAGCGCCGTCGTTTCGTTGATGACCTGTGAGCTGTCGGTTGCAGTTGGTGTCTTAATGGCGCCGTTCTGCACCGGGAAGGCGCACTCTAGAGCCGTGTAGAGGAACTGATACTGCTCCTGTGGAGAGTTTAGAACTACTTGAGCATTTGGTCTGTTAACTGATTGTATGTGATATACATTTGCATAGTACACTTAATTTTGGGTTGAAACCTCTTCAAGGTACTTTTCTGAGTACATTTCACAATTTCACATTGAATTAGCACAGGCTAAAATATGAACGTGTGATACATGGAACAAGATAACTACAATAACAATTTTCAGTGTGAAAACTAAATTTTATAGTGACTTTTGAAACATATTGGTATTTTAATAAAATCCATTCCAGTTTTAGAGTAAAAATAAAAAGGTAATTGTGAGATGACTTACGGACTTCCGTAAAATTTTATTGATGAAAAAGTCTCAGTTGTGAGAAATAAAGTTGCAAATGTGAGATAAAGTCATTTTTCTATTGTTATTATTTACAAGTGAAGAACTTACAAATGTTTCCACTATTGCCTGCCTCTCCTTGCGCAAGTTTTTGACCTCTTGGAAGACATCCACCAACTTTTCCGTCAATGCGCAGTCCATGAGATTCCATAAGGCACAGAAGATTCCAGTGCGTGACGATCCATTGCTGAAAAAAAAAAAAACAATTAAGGAAATTTAAAAATGCATCAATTCATCCATCTGGGAAAGAAACATCTCTGGTATTGGGACTTACTTGCAGTGCACCACTATAGGGACGTTCCGGTTCATTTTGCTGTTGTCATAATTTCCGTTCTCTCTGATGCTCTTCATCATCTCTATTAACTCCTGAGCGTTCTCTGGAAGTTCACTGCCTCTCCATTTCAGAAACTGGTACTGATCCACCTCCAAGATCTCTTTCTTCTATTACAGGATTCAAGACAGATCAGTTACTTCATATGTATCAGAAAACATGTCTGCAGTTAATGAGGACAGATATTCATGCTGAGGACAAGGACTCTGGTTACCTTTGTGGACTGTAATTCCAGGCGCCGTCTGATGTATGCTGGGAAGCTTTCTGTCTTTTTCGTCTCAATTTCCATATCTCCAAACACTTTCTTTTCATCTCCCCAGTACTGAGAACAATAATCCTGGAAAAAATATAGATAAGGCCTGAAAAACTGGACAGAGATTAAATGATTACTCTGTCTGTCTGTCTTTCTGTCTATCTATCTATCTATCTATCTATTTATCTATATGTCCATCCATCCATCCATCCATCCATCCATCCATCCATCCATCCATCCATCCCTCTATCTATCCGTCTGGTATTGTAGTAGGTCATACCTTGCCGCCCTCTTGGCAGTCGGTGAGCATGACCAGTGTTTTAGTTTGTTGCTGATACAGCATGAGCAGGAACTCTTCCATTGTGTTTGGTAAAGGCCCCTGTGCAGCGATCAGACTCTTATGACACCAGTAGCCCTGTGGGAAAGCAATAACAAGCATATTGGGTTGAGATTAACATATTATTGTCACTCACTTAAAAATCAACTAATAGGTATATGAGCTGGTATTCCCCTTTTCTCATTTTAATTTTGTAGAACTAAATCACATTTACAAAAGAATAAAATAAATAAAAAGCTTCTTTCTTTTTTTTTTTGTAAAGATTTTTTAATATTATTGTCATTACAGTTGAGCACATTTTTACCTCCATTGTAATTACTGTAATTAAAAAAGAATGATATATTAGATCATATAAAATCAAGGGAATCAAGCTTTGTACATCAATAAATGAAGCGTTGATGTATTCATTAGATTCTTCTTCCTCATCTGATGAATACTCATCCTCATCCTCAGGGTCACTCATCTGGTTGCCCTCAATTTCAAGTCTAAACAGGACTCGATTAAAGTCATCTGTAACAGAAATATTTGCTGGTTACTCAGTTTGTTGTTAATTTATAATTAATAAATAATGTGTACTATATGTAAATACTGTAAATATGACATAGTACTGTAACATGAATATGAAACTAGGATCTGCAGATCAATAAAGTTGGTGTTGATCACTCACATGGAATAACAGATGAGTAGCGGTTTTTCTTCTTGTTGTCCTCGCTGCTTCCTGTGTTAAATGTTCTCCAGTTTTTACATTTGGGGAGTTTCTTTATAAAAGCAACAAGAAAACATGCTGCTTTAATAATCAAGTACACATAGTACAGGAGATTTCAGTGTCCATAACCAGGTGACAATCATAAGAGGAGGACAAACCTGGAACTCCAATTCAAGCAAACTGGGGTCACTTCCATCTTTCTGCCTGAGGGTGTTGAGCACTGAGTGGAATTCAGACAGTGAGACCTCGGTTTCTCCAAACTGGTTGTGCTCTATCAGAGCAGTGTGGATCAGTATGTACTGGGGCTGATACAATCAACAACACACACACACAAATTTGAATAAACCAAATATAAAATAAAGGCATAAAGGCAAAACAAAATGCAGTTTTGTCAGACTTACAATGTTAGATCACCCCAAAATGAATATTATGCCATTAATTACTCACCCTCATTTTGTTCCAAACCTGTAAGACTTGCGTTCATCTTCAAAACTCAAATGAATAACTTTTTGATGAAATCTGAGAGCTTTCTGTTCCTCCATAGACAGCTATTGACACTTTGACGCTTCAAAATGTTCATACATGGATTGTACAACGAATCCATATAAATTGAGTGGTTTAGTCTAAATTTTCTGAAAAGACATGATCACTTTATATGATGAACAATGAATTTAAGGTTTTTACTCATATAAACATTCATCAACTCACACATCAGTTGTGGTAAACAGAAGCTCATGCATGTTCGCTTGACGTGCGAGAACCAATGACCAAATCATTCTCGTGGGTTATGCAGCATGTTTGAGCTTCTGTTTATGTTCGCTGATCAGTGTTTATATGTGAATACAAGCCTAAATTCAATCTATTCATCATATAAAGTGATCGTGTCTCTTCAGTAAATTTGGACTAAACTGCCCGATTCATATGGATTACTTTTACGATCACTTAATTAACTTTTTGAAGCATCAAAGTGGTAGTTGCGTAGCTGTTTATAGAGATAGGACAGAAATAGCTCAGATGTCATTAAAAATATTTTCATTTGTGTTCTGAAGATGAACGAAAGTCTTACAGGTTTCATTTAAAATATATTTTTAAGGTTTATAATTCAAATGACATTTTTTATTTAGCATTTAAAAGGCACAATATCTAATTTTCTGCCGCTAGAGGTCGCTTATTCACAAAAAAAAAAAAAGAAGAAAAAAAGGCGTAGCTTGATGACGCCTTGATTTTGTGGAATCATGGGAGCTATTATCTTCAGACGGTGGAAAGGATTCCGACGAGAGACTGACAAAAAAAATCATATTCATGGATGAGCTAATGTATTAAAAGATTTATTAACATTACTGAAGCAGGGTGTGGCTGAAAGGCGTTGGAGGGGAATGCAGCCGCTGGAGCGATTGCTAATAAGAGACATGCGCGACACCAACTTGAGAGCAGTGGAGCTTTTATTATGCCGTGTTTATGTGAAGTTACACAGCGCTTCTTTTTATCACAGTTAGATACATTTGTGTGTTGAAAGTTGTAATAATGCTACTCTGTGATAATGTTATAATGCTGCTGTACGAGATTTAAACAATAACACTTACTGTGTTACGCTATATAACGATGATTAGTTTTCTGTCGATGAAACAGTTGCTCACCTGTCTAATAAAACACATAATATATTAAAGTGTCTTTGGTGTTTCAATGCTTTCTACAAAATAAAACCAGAAATCGAGGGTAACATGGGTTTAATGTCATCGATAGGCGACGCTGTGTCCTGGTTACAATGGCTTATTTCTCTGGATTTAAACATTCTTGGAAACGTGGGATAATATAAGTACACAAGTCAACAAAATATATCACACTGTTCTAGTGGTTTTTAGATATTTTAATCCAAAAACACATTTTTCCACTTGCTGTCTCACTCACCTCAACTTGAACCATGAGGCAACGCTGGCGACGTAGTTTTGCTACAAATCCATAGATGTCCACTCTGCCCTCCGCTTCGAGACTTTCAATCATTGCGTCAATGCCAATGTAGGTTCCTGTGCGGCCAACACCTGCACTATAGACGATATGCCAACATTCACATTAAGATTCATCAACTCCAAATGACCCTCTAGACAACTACCTTTCTGACAGGCAGTAATCTCTATGGTCCTGCGTTACCTGCAGTGGACCACAACCGGACCGCTGAAGAAGTTCTTGAAAGAGTTGACTCTTCTCCTGAGCTTCAGAAGCAGGCTGGGGTCTTGAGGCACTCCGTGGTCAGGCCAGCTGATGAACTGAATATGAGTGACCTCTCTTTCTGGGGCTTTCTCTCGCTTCTGTAACACACACACACACACACTCAGTAAGTTAAAACTGTCTAAATAAAGCACATAAGAATAAACGGACCGCACACACTTACGTTGGCCAGGACCAGATAGCGAATGATATAATCAGGGCAGTGTTCCTCAGCCCGAATTTTCACAACAAAATCTTCGAAAATCTCAGTCTCTCTGTCCAGAGATGGCCAATACTGAGCGCATTTGATCTGAGAGGACAAAAAAAAAAGCAGCAGTCAGTGGAAATAATTCACATTCAAGGTCTTTATGATGATAAAAAAAAAACCCGATATCAATCAGAAATAAACTGAGACTGCAGCAAAGATTATTATTTTTAAAAGTTAAAAAGTTAAAACCAAAACTACTAATAATACTTTTTGGTAACTAAAATAAAGCTGAATATATGTATATATATATATAAAAAAACACAACCACTTACTTTGTTTCCTTCCTCACATCGGGTGACCATGACAATAATGGATGACTTTTGCTCCCAAACCATTCGCCAGAAATCATCAATAGTTTCATCCTTGGGTCCTGGAAAATACGTCCAACAACAATTGAAATGTAGCTATTATTTAAACTTCATATGGCAGTTCATTATCACATTTAATAATCTTAACTGTTGCCATAAACAATTTCCCTGCAGTTCATGTTTGCCAAGCAACAGTAATATTGAATATGGGTTCAAACTGTGCGTTCACTGGCCACTTTAAATGTGTCTCAGCCAATCACAATTTAGAATGATAAATATCTGTTTAATAAGAGGATTTATACCTTGGGCTGCAATGTATTTCTTTGGCTCTTGATATCCCTGTATGGGAAGAAAAAACAATTATATAAATTATAAAGTCATAAATTGTGAAAGTGATTCTTATGCTTTGAAATATGTGCGTTTATATGACCGCACCTCGATGAAGCTGGCATTGATGTATTCACGTTCGCCTCCAGTTGTGAGAGGAACGCGATTATAGTCATCTATGAATCCAAGCATAAATCAATAAATTCTTAGATTGAAATATGAAAACGACTTAAGGAACTGTGGGTAAACGGATGTCTTTATGAATACTGGAGTGATATTTACAAGGCAGAATGTCAACGTAGCGGTTCTTGGACTGGTTTTCTTGTTTCTTCGCCTCTTTGATGGTGTAATTGGAGAAAATTCGGGGGATGCTCTGAGGAGAAGCAGAATCTGAATGCATTTCTCATTACATTTAAACAGAAGAAGCAGAATTATTGTTTAGAGAATCACCTGAAACTCATCCATAAACAGACGGCCCTCATCAGCCACTTTGCTCTTGTAAGCTTCTATTAAATTTTCTCCGTAGATGGGCTCAACTGGGCGCAGAGGTTCTATGAGAGGAGATGGAAAACCAAAGGGTTTAAATTAATCAAATTAATTTACTTTCAAAATACACTGAAATGACTTCGATAGGAGCTAATTACATACGTGTAAGAAGAATCTCTTCATCTTCAGTATTGCTGTGGTGAGAAATCCCATCAGAAAATCAGATGAACATTTAAAGCTGAGCTTAATTTTGTGGTGTACAGAAAACAGTGATAACAGAGTTCATAAAGCTGGGATAAACTGTGACACTCACTGCTTTCGTTTGAGAAGGTAAATTTTGAAGAGCACAAAGAGCAGCGCAAGTGATGTCAAAACAATTAGGAACGCCAGGAATCCAATGACAGCCTTGTCGTTGTCTGAGGGAGGAACATATTTGAGGATGAACCTAGGTTTAATAAACGTTTACAGTATTTTGAACATCCAAAGGTGCAATTTATTTACTAATTAAAAAATGTTTACCACCAAGAAATTAATGTTTAGAATCATCTAAACTCTCGTGACATGAGATTTCAGTCATCGCCGAATAAAGGCGTTATTTTACAAAAAAAAAGTTAAGACCATGACTTCACACTTCTGCTTGACTTGCGCATATATATATATATATATATATATATATATATATATAGGCCAGTGTAACAAAAACAATTACTGAGTGCACCTTTAAAAATCAATTTAAGACAGATGACACATTAAACTGATAAAAATGGCATAACTTAATTGAATTGGCTAATATCTCCTCTTGGTGGGCCAGAATGAGAAACAGTTGTTCTTACATTTAGTAGTGACTTTAAACATTTCAAAGGTTTCATGTCCGTCCTTATTCTTGGCTGTAATCTAAAATGGATAAATGTGCATTGTGAAAATTAAAATACTGCAATCCTACTTAGCCTACAAATTGCAATTCCGACATACATGACACAATCTGAAAGAAATTAAGCAGAATTTAAATACCTTAACGTCATATGTTGTAAGGTAGTGAAGATCTGAAAATAAAAACTTGCAACTGTTGTGTTGTTTAGAGGTTATTTCCCCATTGTATGTCATGTTAGCTATGTACGTTCCTGCTTCTCCGTTCCACTTTATCATGGATTTATTACAGTTTATGACAACAGAATTGTGAAGAGGGAAGTAGAAAGTAATTTCTGGATTGAAAGTAGGTTCTATTAAAGTGAAACAAAACACATTTTAGACATGGAATATCATTTACATACAATTAGCATTTTATTGTCACATTTCAAAAACTGCCATTCAGCAATAAATTGTTAATTGATTGTAAAGACTAAATTATTAATAGTAAATATTATAGATTGTTTTTAGAATAAGGAAAAAAGGACAAAATGTCTTATTCAGGAAATAACCAAAAAACTAAGAATAACAGAAAAAAGGAATGTCTATTGTAGAATGGGACAGAAAATGTGCATTTTCAGCTAAGTAATAATAAATGGATACATTTTTTATTATTTGTGCAAACATATTGAAAGAGATATTTAAAAAAAAAAAAAAAACACTTACCGGTAGAATTTGTTTTATTTTCAAATTTGGTTATATTGTAGGTTTTCTTGTTGGATGTTGCCATAATAGAACATGCATAGAATGTATATGGTTCTAAATGTTGTATAGTGCAATCTGTGCCATTTTTTTTGTCTTGTGTACAAGTTCCCTCTAAAAAGACAAAACATACCTGTATAAGACATTAAAAATCTGCTACCACTGCTTATTTCATAAAAGTCCTCAGAGTATTTACACAGAAAATATGCCTTCAATGTGAACATCTGACACATTTCAATGATGCTGAACTGGTTGAACTAAAGGAAAGAGTAAGCTAAGTTATGAAATTTACCACTGCTATTGCACTTTGCTATATAATTGGTCCATTCAAGCCCAGGGCAGTTATTATTTGAATTCCAGGATATATTAATGGAGCTGTGGGATACATTTGTAAGTTTTCCATTATTTTGCCAATCTGTAACAGAGAGAGAGAGAGAGAGAGAGAGAGAGAGAGAGAGAGAGAGAGAAAAAAAATCAAAACAAATACTCTGTTCATGACAAATTATACAATTACATATTTTTGATTTCTTTTCAACGGTTTATGTATTGTTTTATAATTTGAAGCCTAACAAGCTTCTTTTTGTAAAAGTATCTGTGCTATAGACTTACAAGACGTACTGAGCTCAAGTTTAATTGGTGCCTTTAAGTCAAAGTGGTACAAGTTGAAAGTGATAAGTTCATAAACCCACTAATAAAACTCAGTAGAAATGACAAATTATTGTGATAAGTTGAAGGGATGTTATAACAATGACAAAACATTTTAGTGTTTAATATTTTATTATACAATCTACTAAGACATTCATATAGTTTTAAGTGTGCCTTTAGTGTCAAAATACTTTTTAGGGCCAATGTATCATACATCTAAAGTGTAGCCTAATAAAACCCTCTTTTGTACATGACATTGTTGGTAAATATTCTTAGGTGTGCAGGAGAGACAGAATGGAAGAACTTCGAACCATTCCTGCCTGTTAAATGAGAAACTCACCACATCTTATGTTAAACTTGAGAGGTTCGCTTTTTATGGTTTGGTTCATGTAAGGGTATTCTCCAAAGCAGGAATAATTTTGGTCAGGTAATAATGACACGGAATTATTTAAATCATAAGATTTGTTCTCACCTGAGAAAAAAAGAAAAGGGAAATAAGAGAAAAGGCATCCATCATTTGTTAGCCTGCTTAATCATCAAGGCAAATGTGAAGACACAATATTAAAGATAATTAATTATACATTTCCAGTGACATGGAAACATTTCATTACTTACTGTCAATAACGCAATTGATGACAAACCGTTTATTACATTGTTGTGGTTTATTAGTCCATTGAAACCGTGATGGAATAGTTTCATTGAAGGTTATATGCGGTTTGACTGAAACAGAAACGTTCAGTTGATTAAAAAACATGTCAAACTTCTCAGAAGACATCATGCGCAACTCTAACAAATGTCAGGGCGTTACAATTGACTCCATACCAGTAAAACAACTACAATGATTTTGAATTAAGGTAACAAACAGGATTCAGATTTAAAATTCAAGTACAATTACAATGGCATGAAGTTATTTATATATATATATATATATATATATATATATATATATAAAACGGCATTTATTATTATGATACCCATGCTATAAAATGTTTCTATAGAACCTATAGAAATTTGTAATATATAATTATATTTAATACATTAGTTTTGCAAATAACGCCATTAAAATTCCAATTTGGTCTCCTGTGTGTTGTGGCTAATTCAGATTCACACTCATGAACTGAAAAAGAGCCAATTCAACAGCATGAAAGTGAGTGGGTTTGTGCTTAATGATTATTCAGCATTAAAGAGCTGTAAAAATGCAGCATGCTTTTCACAATGACAAATAAATTAAATAATGATACACCTGTTCAGTTTATTAAATACCAACCTGGGGGCATATCAACCATCATTTTGTAGCAACATTTGTCAAATTCAATGAGCTCCTCTATGCATTTGCAAGAGTTGTTCACTGTTATATTAACACATGTAGTCAGATTCCATTTCTGAGGACCACTGAATTCTCCTTTAAAACACACTTTCTCATCTTTTACACTTGTCACAACAGTTTTGTTAACGGTTTCTCCATTTTCTGTACAAAAATTAAGAGACAATGTAAATACATCAACATAATACAAATGGACAGTTCAAGAACATGACTTATATAAATCATGTTATTGTTCTATTCTGTCAAAAGAAATAATACAAAGTCCCCCCCCCCCCCCCCCCCCCTTTTTTTTTTAAATGATTGGCATTATGTAACAAATTATCAAACCCGTATTTTTTTAAAAGTATGATCAAACCAGAACTGTTTAAATGTGATTCAAGTGTCTAAATAGTTTTTGAGGTCAGTGTACAGTATGTCCTATCTGAACTTGTTGTTTGAGTGTGTATTAACTGCCAGGGTAAAACACTTACCACTGGAAGTAAAATTCTGGACTCCAGAGGATTCACAGCCACTTACACGGACTTGGTAAATAGTGCATGGTTTTAACCATTCAACCAGTATGTCAACAGTATTAACGCTGGTGTTTTTTTTGATCTCCGTCTCATACTTCATCTTCGTATTTATTAAAGTGACTGTGTATTCTGTATCATTGGCTTCACTGAAATTCACAACATGAGAAATTCTTCCATCCCCTTTCTCCACAAGTGTGTATTGACCTGTGTGAAAGTGTGTATAAATATTCACAAATTGATAACTATATGTCCTGAACAACACAATCAAAGTTGACTTCACACAGCAGGTGCAATAAACAAACACTCACATGTCCTTGGGCTTTCTGTGGTACCTGTGAAAAGCACATATTTACAAGTTAATCATGCAATTTTATCACAATAAACAGTAATCATTTCTACAGAGGGCACAGATAGCGTGGCGTTACCCATGCTGCTGGTGGTGAGTGTGGGTGAGGTTGAGTTGGATTGCGTGGAGGTAAGAAGCGTGATGGTGGTGTTTTGAGGTGAGGTGGTCTCAGTCCCTGAATGATGAGGTGGTAAGTGACAATAAGAGTTAAAACTCAATGACCAGGATATTGAAGTACTGCAAACTCATTTAGCTCACTGTAATGCTTCACACAAATAAATTAATTTTAATTTAATAAATTGTGAATAAGCATGATTCTTAAGATATGATTCTGAATTGTCATCTTTAACTGTTTCTGATGGGGTTTACAATGGAGTGTGTTCATGATTTGTGTATTACTTTATGTACATCTTAAACACATTAATATTACACCATTACCTGTGGTGGTGTTGTGTGGATGTGAGGTGTTGCAGGAGGATGGGATTACTTTGTTTGTATCATTTAGATCTACACATTCACCTAAATGATAATGGTTACATGAAGTTTATCTTGTACATGACTTATGCTTACGCAAAATTGACAAATTAGTAAATGAATAAAAACATGAAATATAAAGTTAAATACACTGTTACCTGCAGTGGGTTTGGTGGGGTGTTGTTGCGAGGTGGTGCGTGAGGGTGAGGTTGATGTGCAGTTATTACATTCCATAATGTTCTCTAAATGATTTTTAAAAAAAAAAATTTTTTTATCTTATAAATACTTTTACAGAGTCGTGTTTGAGAAGGGAGAAGGTGGCATGGCGAATCAAAATACTCTGCATAAACTCAACAATATGCTAATTTATTTACATGACAGACTGAAGAAAAACAGATCAAATAATTTTATAAATACTCCAGTATGGAGATTGGGTTGTCACATGGACATCATGTGACAACCCAACTTACTAACAGATTCTTTTATTTAAAAAAAGAAAATCCTTAAATTGAAATGTATTATTACCACAAAATGCACAAACTCAACAATATGGCACAATATTTAAGCAAAATGAGCCGAAGAAAAACTGATAAATTGGTGAATAATAATAAAAAAAGAAATTTAATGTTAAATACGGCGTTGCCTGTAGTGGGACTGGTGTTTTGTTGTTGCAAGGTGGTGCATGAGGATGAGATTGATGTGGCTTTCTGGGTTTTATCTTTAGTATGACTTAAATGATAATGCTTATTAGGTCAAATGTTTATCCTGAGCTGTAAATACCTTTACACAGTCCTGTATGAGATGCAAGAAGGTTGGACAACACGTGGCGACCCAACATAGTACACCAGATTTTTTTTAATTGTAAAAACTGCCCTTAAAGCTGTTGTCCGTAACTTTTTTTGGTTAAAAATTATCCAAAATAAATTTTTGAGCATGTACATAACCAGCCAATGTTCAAAACTATCTCCTTACCTTAGCTTGATTCACAACGGTAAGCCTGTAATAATGTTTTACAATTCAGGTGGTACTAAGTAGGTTTCAGCGGGAAATTCGAGCATGACTTTGCGTCACGTCTGTATACATAAAGAACGAGTCCCAGCTAGTAGGCTGTATCGCATGCGAGGCGGATCATTTATAGCCTTTTCTCACAGCAGCTGCAATAATTAAACTTATCATAAACTTATATAAACTTAAATTAAAATCTATGGGTAACGCTAATACACACTAAATACACAGTCACGCAATGCTGTTGTTGTAAACATTAACAATTTGAGAACAAAGTATAACAATAATAATAATTTGCATGGTTTGATGTGATCCGAGCTAAGCAATCGTTAGATTTATTCACTATTGGCAGCGCGAATTACTGTATTGCTTTTTTTTCTCTGTCAGAACAAAAGTGGCAGACATGTTACTTACTTGTTCCGATTACATTTTCTGGTGAAAATTCTAATTTTGCTCATACTTCAAGACTACAATCTGTGATTCTGAAGTACAGTATCCACACAGATGTGGTGATTGACAGCAAACATTAGATTAATTCGCACAACGCACGTAAAGATAATAATTCCGCAAACAACTGCAGGTTTCAAACAGAGATGGCGACAGAGGCAAAATTACGGACTTTAAAATTGAAATGTATTAATATTATCACAATGTAAAAAAAGGAATTGTTGAGAAAACATAAAATTCACTGCCAAGAGTTGGTTTCAGTGAAGAACCAGTCCCTACATGATAATGATAATTTGAACAAATAAAATTTTATTTTATCCACCTTTTTCCTATGTCCATTGACGCTTTGCGCGAATTATGGGATTTTTTTTTTTTTTTTTTTTTTTACAGACAATATATATAAATATTCCTATTTACCTGCTAATAGGGATTAAAAGTCAAAAGAGGAGACAATTACATTTTAAAGTGTGAAAACAAACCTGGAAAGAGACGTGAGTATATGGGGATAAAAATAAGAGATTCTTAGTGCATTCCAGTGAATTATTAATGGGATATCGTAAATTAAATCGGGAGAACAGACCACAAATGTGCACTATTGTCCTTTTTCAGCAGAATACTCAGGGAAAAAATTAAAATCAGGAGGAAAAGAATGCAGCGACCGAAGCCCTGTTTTTGGTGTAAACGGGGAGTAAAATGTTTTGAGATTGTCCACTTTCGACCACTTCCAGAGGTAGTCGAAAATGCATTCAACCTGATTGCTTTCTTAGTGGAAATGCTCATGTAGTCAAATGTGTTCGAACAGCCACAAAAGACACCTACTCTCCACCTACTGACCTAACTAACGCTATCTCATGACCAATTCGTATGTATTTTATGAGGTGGCTATTTGTACGACCTCACTTTTATGAATTCATACGATTTTATCCAAACCCCAGTGACGGGTAGGTCATCCGTACGAATTCATATGAATTTGGTAACTTGTAAAATATGTACGCTTTAGCAAAAAACGTACAAATTCGTATGACATCATTCGTACGTTTTTTGCTAAAGCGTACATATTCTTATTTTAGCCAACTCGTAAAATACGTACCAATTTCTGAGAGATCGGGTTGGACCTAACGTGTATGTTTTCTTAAGTTTGTTTTTACAGCTCATTCAGTCAAACTGACAGATAAAGATTATTTGTAGTGCAACCTTATGCTTTGAAATTATTTGTTTCAGTCTTTTTAAATGGAACTTCCCCAAACCAGAAGTGCCTCCCATAATCTAAATTGCAGTAGGCGCGTTAAATATTGTACTAGGGTTTTTGCTCAAAAATACCATCACTTTAGTGGTTGCATGTCAACAATTGTTACGGTCGGTGGCTTGGTCTGTGTCTTGGTCTGTGTCTTGTTTTTTTTTTTTTTCTGTTTTGCCCCTCCCTTGTTTTTCTTGATGTCGCGCTATCCTTTTGGAGCATGTATGTGCTCTCTCTCTCTCTTAGGTGGACGCACCTGTTCGTGACTTGAGCGGCTGATTAACTGAGCGATTGATAAAGGCGCCAACGAGGAGGAGAAGGAGACAGAGACGACAGATTTTATTTTGCTTTTGTTGTTTTCTTTCCCCTTTGTTAGTTGTTGTCCATTCTGCTAAATTCTTTACTTGGCTGTTATGTTCGTTATTATCGTGATGTCGTTGTGAGAGAATAAATAGATTTGATTGATTTCGCCGTTTACTCGTTCTTGTTTATGTTACGAAACTTCTCTTTGAGCTGATATTTTTCATGAAAGGTTGTAACAACAATAAAAGGTACTATAAATATATATCTGTGATATATTTTTTAATATATTTAAATAAATGTATAAAAATATTTTCACCTTCAAAATAAGATTTTAAAACTAGATTTTAATAAGGTTTTTGCTTTTATCACCTTGAAATTGCTTACTTAAAAAAAAAGAGAGAATAATTATTACCTCCATTATGAGGTTTTGTGGGTTCTTGGATCGTGTGTGTGGGTAAGAGGCGTATGGCTGAAGTGAAAAGCAATGTCAATTTAGGTAATCCAGTATGGGATCTACAATTATTGGAAGACCAGACCACCTACATTCACCTACATGTAACCTGTAAGGCTACTTGTAGATGCAGACTGTGTTGTTAAACTGTGTTGCTGCGGGATGAGTGCAGGAATGTTCCCAGGACAGATTTTGGTTCTACCAAAATCACATTATATTATGGTAATGAATGAATGGATAAACAAATGATTATTTTATCAAATGAACTGGAATTTTGGTTAACAAAAATAAATGATTAATAATATATTGCAGGATTTTAAATGTGAAGCCTGCACAGCCTAAATGGGTTTACTTGGGTCTCAAAATAATAAATAAATACATAACACCTCTTGCTCAGTGACGGTGTGCTTGTAGCACAGCATGATGGGAAGATGGAGGTCAGAGTGTGAGAGATTTTGCATGAGAGAATAATAATAATAATGCAGGAGTGTGAGTTTGATGAGGTGATGTCAGCTTTACCTTTTGTGGTAGGTGCAGGTGTGTTTGATGAAGAGATGAGAGTGGAGGTTGACTGATTGTCTGTAATGATATGATGCATATCATGTATATTTTTGGCCCACAAGATCAAAGCAGGCACCAGTATCAGCATAACAGAAATAAAAGTGACACTTACCGGTACTGTTCGTATTTGGGTCTGTTGAAAATGCAAGATAAAATTTTATTAATTAATGTCATCAGAATTATATTATGCACTGTTGAACTTTTAGTCATTTAATTACTTCTGAGAATGCTTGAATACAACTTTTCTATGATGGAAATGTTTTCACAAACAAATTAAAGTGCCCCTATTATGGTATTTTAAAATATTCATAATTTTGTTTTTGAGGTCTCCTACAATAGGTTTACATGCATCCAAAGTAAAAAACAAAACAAAAAAAAAAACACTAAGTTTCTCATTATGTACACTGCAGCATCACCTCTCTTCTCAAAGTGTTTCAAACAAGCCAAAATGTTTCGATCGCCCCCTGGTGGTTGGCTGCAGTATAGTTCGTAAACCCCACCCTCTCCATGTAATTTTTTTAGGTAGTTCTTATCACGCTTATGTTCAAGTGTTTGCTTTTCCAATGTTTGGTTTTAATTATCTGATGCTGTGAAAACAGGGTGCAATGTCTGTGCTTGCGACTGAGTCTGAGGGAGTATATGGGCAGGACCTTCAGGCTCCACCTCAAGATCACTGCAGACTCGGGCTCCAAATTACATCATTAGCGCAAGATGTCAACTCCAATTTCTGGCACATTTTGGCTTCATTTTTCTAACAGTAAAACGAAGAGAAGACACATCATCCACCTATTTTACAGTCTATGGTCAGAAACAAAACATCCATTACCATTTCTGAATAGACCTTAGTCAGGGTAACGCCATATTTACGTTTTGACAGGAATGAAAATGAGGCTAAGAGGGATTGAAGTACAGTGTGTTAAATGGATTGTACTGTTGTTTAACGACATACCAACAATCCCTCACGACCTTGTTTTCATCCTGTTAAATTCAATATGGCGTCTACCCTGAATAAGGCCCATTTCAGCTCCGGATCTTCCTCAGCACAGCGATACGAACAGTAACTGTGGAATCGGTTTTACTGAATTAATTCGAGTCCTCATCCTTTGGAAGTGCACGCAAAGTGGATTTGTTTTCACAGCACCTTCTCGACATGTTGACAACACAAACACAACTCTTCCAGGCCTCAGATACAACTACATTGTTTGAGGGTCAAAGGAGCAGCTAATGAAGACCATAAGTCTGTATGTAAATTTGCTACAAATGTAGGTTCGAGCAGGAAGTAAGACTGGAATTACTGATGACTCGTTTCAGGCATGAGGTATGGCCTAAAAAGGACTTGCTTGGGACAAACAAATAAATGAACAAAAAATATATCTCAAGCATATCAAGTTCTCACATATGTATTTTCTGACCCAAAAGTACAGCTTATTTAAAAGAAAAACTGACACATACCTTTATTGTACACACATGCACGCACACACACACACATATATATAGAGGGTTGTAACGGTACACAAAAACGGCGGTTCGGTATGTACCTCGTTTTTAAAATCACGGTTCAGTACGGGTTTGGTACAGCAGGGGGAGAAAACAAAACTTTTTTTTTTTTTATTAAACAGTGGTTTACTGAACAAACTGTGTCTCTGTCTTTAAATTCATCCAATTATACTAATGCTGTAAACTATACAAGGAGCCCTTACTTGCACATTACTATAATATTAAAGGTTACAATTAACAACAGAGTTCATACTATTAAATACAGTTGCTATTTATTTTTTATATATAATCATCAACACACACAAAAAAAAAAAAAAAAATTATGTAAACATGTAAATTGCACATAAGGCAGTTTTTGCATTAACTTCTATATCTAATTATAAAATTATGTTTCTCCAATTCGTTGTTAAAATATATTCATTTACACAGTGGCTGTCACTAACAGGTTAAGTAAAATATAATTAATATATAGGTGAATATAGTGTATAAGTTACTTTCTCTAGTGAACAACTGTGGACACAGAATAGCTTTTCTGAGGTAAATGTGTGACATTGTTTACAAGCTGTTTTATTGACGTCTTTCCGCGGCTGAAACACTGGTTGAGCTATTACATGATATATGTTTCAGTAAGTTGTACTGTATCTTTCAACATACCCGTGTATAGATGTTCATTCATGTTCATTCTGTAATTAGTAGTGATACGGCCTCTAACTCTAAGTGCATGAACCGAACCGTGACATCCATACCGTAAAGTTTGGGATGAATACCTGTACCGTTACACACACACACACACACACACACACACATAGCTATACTTGGCTGGAAGCATCACCAGCATAAGAGAAATAGGGTAAAGAGAGACACATACCTTGTGCTGAACCTGTGGAAAGTGTGAGATTAATTAACTGAATTAGAATCACATTATGCAACTGAACTTTTAATTATTTAATTTAATTATTTCTAGGAATCAAAGGGTGATTGCACTGAAACTACTGCATGATGTGCAGCTACTTACCCACATTACCTTACCAACACGAAACATCTGTTAGCAGTACTATTTACATATCATTTACATATACATATTGTTATTTAGATTAGCAATGTTATAAAAATTTAACATTGCCATAACACTAATTCATAACTGCAGTTACTGTAAACCAGAGTGGTGATGTGAGTTTGAAGGACGGAGATAGTGGTGGTGAGATTGCAATGCAGCACGATAGAAGGATGGAGGTCAGAGGTCATGAGTGAAAGTGATTGATAGAGAGATATAATGCTGGAGTGTGTGTCTGCTGTAGTGATGGGTGTTGTCATGGTTACCTGCAGGTGTAGATGAGACAGTGGATTGCGTGGAATTGATGGTGTTGGTGGAGTCAGAAGAACCTATTTGACATAATCATATAGTTTAAACTGGTTCCAAAAAAGTCCTTATGAATCAAGTTGACACATTTTCTACAAGATTAATAAACCAAATGCAGTAACCACAACAAGCTAAATTACAGAAATGAGTACATTACATTTTTTTTTTTTTTTTTTTTTTAGAAATTGCATTTTTATTAATCGAACCAGGGTACTAAAGAAACTGCCATCCCTTGGTCCCAAACTTTTGAATGACAGTGTATATTTATTAAAGGATATATTTATTATATTTAGGTGTATATTTATTTTAAATGAGAGAATTTGCACCACAATACAATAAAGTTTAATTTGGTGCACGGCCATCAAGGTCAACAATAAAAGATATGAAACATCACATAATGTCAAAAGAGGATACTCATTACCATTGTCACTCGTGTGTGCAGGTGAGGGGCCTGTGGCTAAAGGGAAAAGCAAGTTCATTTGAGATAGTCGACTACAGGAAAGAACTACAAATACTCTAAAACTACAAACCTACACAAAAGGTCAAAGAAGCTTTTTCTAGCAAGCCGTACACTTTCAAACTAAATCTCTATTGATGAAGAGCTTGCATGATAAAAGGTAGGAGTATAGAAGCCAATATCAAATTAATTAAGTATTGTATTAGCTTTAGCTTTAGCTATTTTAAATGAGAGAATTTGCACCACAATACAATAAAGTTTAATTTGGTGCACGGCCATCCAGGTCAACAATAAAAGATATGAAACATCACATAATGTCAAAAGAGGATACTCATTACCATTGTCACTCGTGTGTGCAGGTGAGGGGCCTGTGGCTAAAGGGAAAAGCAAGTTCATTTTAGATAGTCGACTACAGGAAAGAACTACAAATACTCTAAAACTACAAACCTACACAAAAGGTCAAAGAAGCTTTAAGCAAGCTGAACACTTTCAAATTAAATCTCTATTGATAAATCTTACAAATGTATAAATCTGAGAACTTGCCACATGTGTTAAAGTAGATTTTACATTTGTAATTTTCTTTTTCATCATCTCGTCCATCCTAACTCATCACTGACTGCAAGAGAGCATGTCAAAAGAGGATGAACATTACCTTTTACTTCTGGGTTTTTGTCTTTTTCAAGAATGGGTGTGGGTGAGGGGCTTGTGGCTAAAGGGAAAAGCAAGTTTATTTGAGATAGTCGACTACAGGAAAGAACTACAAATACTCTAAAACTACAAACCTACACAAAAGGTCAAAGAAGCTTTTTCTAGCAAGCCGTACACTTTCAAATTAAATCTCTATTGATGAAGAGCTTGCATGATAAAAGGTAGGAGTATAGAAGCCAATATCAAATTAATTAAGTATTGTATTAGCTTTAGCATTAGCTATTTTAAATGAGAGAATTTGCACCACAATACAATAAAGTTTAAATTGGTGCACGGCCATCCAGGTCAACAATAAAAGATATGAAACATCACATAATGTCAAAAGAGGATACTCATTACCATTGTCACTCGTGTGTGCAGGTGAGGGGCCTGTGGCTAAAGGGAAAAGCAAGTTCATTTTAGATAGTCGACTACAGGAAAGAACTACAAATACTCTAAAACTACAAACCTACACAAAAGGTCAAAGAAGCTTTAAGCAAGCTGAACACTTTCAAATTAAATCTCTATTGATAAATCTTACAAATGTATAAATCTGAGAACTTGCCACATGTGTTAAAGTAGATTTTACATTTGTAATTTTCTTTTTCATCATCTCGTCCATCCTAACTCATCACTGACTGCAAGAGAGCATGTCAAAAGAGGATGAACATTACCTTTTACTTCTGGGTTTTTGTCTTTTTCAAGAATGGGTGTGGGTGAGGGGCTTGTGGCTAAAGGGAAAAGCAAGTTTATTTGAGATAGTCGACTACAGGAAAGAACTACAAATACTCTAAAACTACAAACCTACACAAAAGGTCAAAGAAGCTTTTTCTAGCAAGCCGTACACTTTCAAATTAAATCTCTATTGATGAAGAGCTTGCATGATAAAAGGTAGGAGTATAGAAGCCAATATCAAATTAATTAAGTATTGTATTAGCTTTAGCATTAGCTATTTTAAATGAGAGAATTTGCACCACAATACAATAAAGTTTAATTTGGTGCACGGCCATCCAGGTCAACAATAAAAGATATGAAACATCACATAATGTCAAAAGAGGATACTCATTACCATTGTCACTTGTGTGTGCAGGTGAGGGGCCTGTGGCTAAAGGGAAAAGCAAGTTCATTTGAGATAGTCGACTACAGGAAAGAACTACAAATACTCTAAAACTACAAACCTACACAAAAGGTCAAAGAACCTTTAAGCAAGCTGAACACTTTCAAATTAAATCTCTATTGATAAATCTTACAAATGTATAAATCTGAGAACTTGCCACATGTGTTAAAGTAGATTTTACATTTGTAATTTTCTTTTTCATCATCTCGTCCATCCTAACTCATCACTGACTGCAAGAGAGCATGTCAAAAGAGGATGAACATTACCTTTTACTTCTGGGTTTTTGTCTTTTTCAAGAATGGGTGTGGGTGAGGGGCTTGCGGCTAAAGGGAAAAGCAAGTTCATTTGAGATAGTCGACTACAGGAAAGAACTACAAATACTCTAAAACTACAAACCTACACAAAAGGTCAAAGAAGCTTTTTCTAGCAAGCCGTACACTTTCAAATTAAATCTCTATTGATGAAGAGCTTGCATGATAAAAGGTAGGAGTATAGAAGCCAATATCAAATTAATTAAGTATTGTATTAGCTTTAGCTTTAGCTATTTTAAATGAGAGAATTTGCACCACAATACAATAAAGTTTAATTTGGTGCACGGCCATCCAGGTCAACAATAAAAGATATGAAACATCACATAATGTCAAAAGAGGATACTCATTACCATTGTCACTCGTGTGTGCAGGTGAGGGGCCTGTGGCTAAAGGGAAAAGCAAGTTCATTTTAGATAGTCGACTACAGGAAAGAACTACAAATACTCTAAAACTACAAACCTACACAAAAGGTCAAAGAAGCTTTAAGCAAGCTGAACACTTTCAAATTAAATCTCTATTGATAAATCTTACAAATGTATAAATCTGAGAACTTGCCACATGTGTTAAAGTAGATTTTACATTTGTAATTTTCTTTTTCATTATCTCGTCCATCCTAACTCATCACTGACTGCAAGAGAGCATGTCAAAAGAGGATGAACATTACCTTTTACTTCTGGGTTTTTGTCTTTTTCAAGAATGGGTGTGGGTGAGGGGCTTGCGGCTAAAGGGAAAAGCAAGTTCATTTGAGATAGTCGACTACAGGAAAGAACTACAAATACTCTAAAACTACAAACCTACACAAAAGGTCAAAGAAGCTTTTTCTAGCAAGCCGTACACTTTCAAATTAAATCTCTATTGATGAAGAGCTTGCATGATAAAAGGTAGGAGTATAGAAGCCAATATCAAATTAATTAAGTATTGTATTAGCTTTAGCATTAGCTATTTTAAATGAGAGAATTTGCACCACAATACAATAAAGTTTAATTTGGTGCACGGCCATCCAGGTCAACAATAAAAGATATGAAACATCACATAATGTCAAAAGAGGATACTCATTACCATTGTCACTCGTGTGTGCAGGTGAGGGGCCTGTGGCTAAAGGGAAAAGCAAGTTCATTTTAGATAGTCGACTACAGGAAAGAACTACAAATACTCTAAAACTACAAACCTACACAAAAGGTCAAAGAAGCTTTAAGCAAGCTGAACACTTTCAAATTAAATCTCTATTGATAAATCTTACAAATGTATAAATCTGAGAACTTGCCACATGTGTTAAAGTAGATTTTACATTTGTAATTTTCTTTTTCATCATCTCGTCCATCCTAACTCATCACTGACTGCAAGAGAGCATGTCAAAAGAGGATGAACATTACCTTTTACTTCTGGGTTTTTGTCTTTTTCAAGAATGGGTGTGGGTGAGGGGCTTGCGGCTAAAGGGAAAAGCAAGTTCATTTGAGATAGTCGACTACAGGAAAGAACTACAAATACTCTAAAACTACAAACCTACACAAAAGGTCAAAGAAGCTTTTTCTAGCAAGCCGTACACTTTCAAATTAAATCTCTATTGATGAAGAGCTTGCATGATAAAAGGTAGGAGTATAGAAGCCAATATCAAATTAATTAAGTATTGTATTAGCTTTAGCATTAGCTATTTTAAATGAGAGAATTTGCACCACAATACAATAAAGTTTAATTTGGTGCACGGCCATCCAGGTCAACAATAAAAGATATGAAACATCACATAATGTCAAAAGAGGATACTCATTACCATTGTCACTCGTGTGTGCAGGTGAGGGGCCTGTGGCTAAAGGGAAAAGCAAGTTCATTTTAGATAGTCGACTACAGGAAAGAACTACAAATACTCTAAAACTACAAACCTACACAAAAGGTCAAAGAAGCTTTAAGCAAGCTGAACACTTTCAAATTAAATCTCTATTGATAAATCTTACAAATGTATAAATCTGAGAACTTGCCACATGTGTTAAAGCAGATTTTACATTTGTAATTTTCTTTTTCATCATCTCGTCCATCCTAACTCATCACTGACTGCAAGAGAGCATGTCAAAAGAGGATGAACATTACCTTTTACTTCTGGGTTTTTGTCTTTTTCAAGAATGGGTGTGGGTGAGGGGCTTGCGGCTAAAGGGAAAAGCAAGTTCATTTGAGATAGTCGACTACAGGAAAGAACTACAAATACTCTAAAACTACAAACCTACACAAAAGGTCAAAGAAGCTTTTTCTAGCAAGCCGTACACTTTCAAATTAAATCTCTATTGATGAAGAGCTTGCATGACAAAAGGTAGGAGTATAGAAGCCAATATCAAATTAATTAAGTATGGTATTAGCTTTAGCATTAGCTATTTTAAATGAGAGAATTTGCACCACAATACAATAAAGTTTAATTTGGTGCACGGCCATCCAGGTCAACAATAAAAGATATGAAACATCACATAATGTCAAAAGAGGATACTCATTACCATTGTCACTCGTGTGTGCAGGTGAGGGGCCTGTGGCTAAAGGGAAAAGCAAGTTCATTTGAGATAGTCGACTACAGGAAAGAACTACAAATACTCTAAAACTACAAACCTACACAAAAGGTCAAAGAAGCTTTTTCTAGCAAGCCGTACACTTTCAAATTAAATCTCTATTGATGAAGAGCTTGCATGATAAAAGGTAGGAGTATAGAAGCCAATATCAAATTAATTAAGTATTGTATTAGCTTTAGCATTAGCTATTTTAAATGAGAGAATTTGCACCACAATACAATAAAGTTTAATTTGGTGCACGGCCATCCAGGTCAACAATAAAAGATATGAAACATCACATAATGTCAAAAGAGGATACTCATTACCATTGTCACTCGTGTGTGCAGGTGAGGGGCCTGTGGCTAAAGGGAAAAGCAAGTTCATTTTAGATAGTCGACTACAGGATATAAATACAAACACTATAACCTTATACAAAAGACCAAAGAAGCAATTTTCTCTAGCAAGCTGCACACTTTCTAATTAGACCTTGGTTGATGAAGCCAATATATTATATGCTAAAAGGTAGAAGTAGAAGCCAATCTCAGTTTTCACTATAAGAGCACAACATTTGAAACACACACTAAAACTTATTTTAGAAAAGAATTCCTGGATGGTGTAGGGCATTTGTAGAAATGTGCTCTCTAAAACTGGAATTTTTTTTATTTTTTTTTTATTATTTACCAAAGCATTTGACAGCTTAGTACAAATCATTTAGCAAAACAAATGGTTCCACTTTATTTTGATGCTCCCCAACACACGTTCTACTGACTATAATTAACTTTGCAAGTACGTGTCAACCTTATTGTGCTAACCCTAACACCTAACAGTCTACTAAAACTCTAATAAGAGTTAGTTGACTTCTAGGTGCAACATTACTTATAGTCAACAGAGAATGTCTAAAGGGGACCATCAAAATGAAGTGTAACCAAACAAAGAAATGAGAAAAAAATTCGCTGACAACTGAAAAGCTGTTTAATTTAGAAACAAGTCAACTATGGCAAACCGAAACACTCACACAGTATATTCAGCAGATCAATTCTTTGAAACCCAAGTGAAACACAAGCTCCTTGTAAAACTATTGGCTTTGGTCAGAAAAAAGGAAGGGAGTTACTAGCAGTGGTCTGTATGTGGCACGACCTGGCTGCCATGGAAACGCAGAGCGCACACAAACAATTTCAGTTTCTCAACCACAGCTTCCTGTAGCTTGACAAAACCCTTCCCCTGTTCTCAAGGCTCAGGCACTTTACTTTCTTTTTTATTCTGTTCTCCAGTGTATGGTTGTGTCACTCATATACAGTGCGTGTGCGGAAGGGGTCAGATGAACTTGTGGGGTGGGGGGTAGATATGGGGGGTAGATAATAAGATATCTATAGATATGCAAATTATATCTATGCAACTAGTTATCTTTTACATGGGACTACATCCTTTGACTACATCATTATGTAAGTCAACTAAGTAGGTAGTGCAGTTTCATTAATAATCAATGCATTCACCTAATGCAATGTCAAATCTGGTGATTTTTAACCCTAATATATATATATATATATATATATATATATATATATGTATATATATATATAGTTTTTGGCATTCTGAAAACTTCTTAATATCTTTCCTTAACTTTTAGTAACTGCCGTTCTAACTTGTGTCAGAACAAGCAGTACTTTTTCACTTATTTTCTTTGCCGGATGTGGTTTTGCTCGACTTGGTTCACAACTTGAGGTGCGTGCATTCTAAGCGTGGCTGTTTTAGCAGGTCCACCCATTACATGGAACATGACAGCATGAGAATAATGACTTTAAATTGCTTGTTTTATTTGTCTCATTTTAGAGGATTCCTTTTAAAAACATTATATTTAAATTTTACTGCCTTGTCAAACATCACAGTGATGGTAGTGAAATTTGCATAAATCTAAATCTCCTGCAAGTTATTTAAAATATTATTATTTAAAGTATTATCTAAACCTCCAAATATCCACAAACATGGACTTTTAAAACAATGTATATTACTGTGCAAAATTCTTAGGCCACCATTAGATGTTAATAGATTTTAGCAATGATATAATGACCATATATAATTATAATTAAGTCTTTTTATTAGAATATAATCAGAATACACAGTAAATTTGAATGCAGTATGAAAAAAAAACAGCTGCTAAAGTGGCAAGTATTTAGTTACCTCCCCTTACTCTTGAGCAATAGCAGGATCCGGCTTTCTTAAACCTACATGGAGAGGAAAAGGACTGAAAAGGCCAAGAAAACTTTTAAAATCTGATGAGAAGTTTCTCAGAGTTTCTTCTTTGAGAAACTGGAAGCAATCCAGAAAAGTCACACTAAATACTGATTTTTGCTTAAAGAAGCCATTTTGTTCTGATTTTTTTTTTAACATTTTGTGTACATATTTCCTCTATTTATGTTTGTATCGTAATAAAGACTGGAAAATAAATACGGATGATTATTAAAACAACAAAGCTTCTGATGGCCTAAGACTTTTGCACAGTACTGTATATCAATTATATTCAGTAATGATTGCGAATATCATATAAGCATTGGTTTTAAAACAATTATTAAAGGCCCAATAATCTTCACATTTAGTCTATAAATGTTCAAATAATTCCTTTCAAATTGTTTCATCAACATTGTAAAAGATGTTTTTCAGTTGTGTTTTATCTTTTTGGCTTTTTACAATAAATTGTAATTTCTAATCAGTTTCAAAGATTAAACTCGATTTTTATTTTTTTCATTCAAAGTGTGTATTTAACACTGCAGGTACCACTACTTAAAAATTTAAGGCAGTAAGTGTATTATTATTCATTTTACTTAAGTTTAACTTTTTTTTTTTGTTTTTTTTGGTAGAATTGGTAAGTTGCGACATGTATCTCCCATCTTATAAGATATTTTGAGAGCATACTGGTTAAAAACCATACATCTTTTTACATATGATATTATATTTACACTTGAATTCAAGTAAATACTCTTGTTTTCTGGATAATTGTTGGTTTGCAAAAAACTGTGCTAATTTACTCTTCTGACAAATGAAGTCAAGTAACCGCCCACAATCAAAAATAATGCAGGTGGCACATTTGGTCAACGCAATGTGACAATTGCCTATTTACCACAGAGTTCAAGTATATGTACAGTCTATATGGCCTTTAACAGCTTCATTCTTGACATGCAGACATGAAGTCAACACTAATCCAATGACAAGACTTGATAAAATATTAAATGCTTTTATGTACAACAAAACTCTGATTTGCAAAAATCAGCTCATTACAAAAATCTAACAATCTAACAATGTTGATGATTAAGTGTAAATAGGCATGAAAGCTATAGAAATTGGACATGTTAAGAAGCTATATAAGCAAATTTGATGCAAGACACTGAGAAAGAAATGCTGAAACAATTAATTAATTGCTACCTCAGTGGTCTCTCACACAATGTGCAGTCGATACCATAAGGAGATTATTTTACCTGATTTGACACTTTGAATTAAGTTTTTTGGTGTAACAATAGTCAGGTTGATTTGGTCATATTAAATATTATTTTTGAATAAATTAGACCAGTTCAATGAGATTTTGCCACATTTTTAGGCTCTCTCACAAAAACTGGACCGTATACAGTAACGTCACACATTTCCATACATCAGTTGTGCATCTTTGAGTGATTCATATTACATAAAGACATTGTTTATTCATCTGCATGTCATTCTAAATCTATATTGTTATTTTGTTTGTTTGCAGACCACAAAACGATATTGATATCGATATTAACGATATTAATTCCATTTAACAGTCAGTGTGACACATATAGTATATTCCAAGTCTTGACAGATTTGTATGTGGATTTAGTTCTTTTAAGACCTAAATTTTGGTCTGTTCCTCACACAAAACTATTGCATGACTTCAGAATACTCAGAATTAGTATAAACTACTTTTATGATGCATTTAGTCATTTTGATGCCTTTGGTCACCATTAACATTCAATGTATGGAAAGGTGCAGCCTCAACATTCAGCTAAATATCTTCTTTTGCGTTCCACAGTAAGCAGAAGAAAGAAAGTCACATGTTTGGAATGACATGCGGGCGAGTATAAAATGACAGAATATTAATTTTCAGATGAGCTAACCCTTTAACAAATAAAAACATCCAAATAAGCCTGTAAAGTATCATCAAATACTGATTTCATGAATATTCCCCTGAGCATTGACTCTTAGGCCTCAATCTCACTCATAGGCCGATCTTTCGATCTCTGGCTTCTTTTTCTATGCGATTTGCATGTACAGTGAAGTCACAAGGATTCTCATACAGTCTCAACCCACAGCACTTTCCTATATAGTCAAAATATATTTAGATACAACACGGCTCACGGCATGTCTTCAGTATCGCTCACGAGCACCATTTTAGCCGGCAAATTACGAGGCATAGAAACCGGCTCAAAATGGAACAAGGAAGTGGTCAGAGGCATGTGCAGCAAGGCATCATGTTCAAAAGCATCGTGCAATGTGCATTCCAAAAGAGAGTCTGATGAAAAATATAATAATACAATTTTCAATAAAATGTAATTTACTAAGGAAAGTTCCTATCCTTGTTTTCTTAATATTAAATTAAATTATAAGGCTACGCACCGCATAAGAATATGAATTTGCTTAGTGAATTACATTTTAACGAAAATATTAAAAAACAAACATATTATATAAAATTATATAATGTACATTATTTTTTAAATGATGTTTTTAATAAAATGTAATTTACTAAGAAAACCTTATCATTTATATATTATATTATATGGGCAGGAACTGCACTGAAAATATGAATTTGCTTAGTAAATTACATTATTTTGTATTGTATTATATTATATCATACCATTATTTTACTAAATGTGCAAAAAAAACAAAACAAACAAAAAAACAGTTTCAGTTGCAATCAAAAAGGGTTTTACAGGCTGATGCAATTTCCCCAGAAAGAATTCTAAAGAACTCAACTCAAGAACGTCAAAAATGTTCTTCACAAGAACAACCCAAGAGCCTTTACTTTTAAGACAGCAGAATAGAACTCTATAAAATAACAAATAGATTGTCAACAACATCCATCAAAATGTGGCAGATGAAAGCAGGAAAGATTGACGGTCAGCTCGGCCTCAAATCTAGCAGAACCTCAAGCAAGCTAAAGGGGACACGCCCAAAGCAACCTGATCTTTGACAGCTCCTTTACCAGGTAAAAACTAGAACCCAACACACCTCGCAAGAGTCCCACCACAGACCCTTTGAAAACTCAAGTTAAACGTTTTGCAAAGCGCTCTTTTGCAATATTTCGGCTTCACTCTGATGCTTTACAAAGCAACAACTTCTCACTTTGGCAGGATAAAGAAAATTCCCCTTCTTCTCGGTCAACAATGACGGCGATTCTCAGTAAAATAATAATACTGCTAATAATTACAGATAAAATACTTAAAATATATAGAGGGCTCAGGCTGTAAAATTGTTCGTCCTGAATGTACACACTAAGATTTAATCATCACTGACATCCGTCAAGATTCGTGGACACACTCATTCATTTTAAATTCAGTTCTTAAACTGATGACTAGTGATGGTAAATAAATTGCAATAAACTATATTTATTATTCAGAGAGATGCGATGTTACACAACACAGAAACTGGACCAAAGTATGAATCTACATCATTAATTCACAAAATTAGTCACCATATAAAAATCTGCCTATATATAAAAAAAAAACCTGTAATATTTTGTACTTACATAGGACCAAGCATAGGACCAAAACCAAGGGTCCTAGTGCAAAAAATCTCGCCATATCCAAGGGTTCAAACGCCTCTTCTAAGACACCATATGTCCTATTTGAAACAGACACAGATCTGGGTTAACCATCAGAATGCGTAATGGCTTTCTGGTATCTCTTACTCTGTTTTCATTTAATCTTACGTGTTCTTATGCGTCTAATCAGTCGGTCCTGTTGCTGGTGAGTGTTCACCTTCAAAAAAATCCTTAAGCTGGTTTTTGGGTCTACAGTCAGCAGAGCAGTGCCAGAGACACTCTCCCCTTCAGCTTTGCATTAAGGCCCTTTCTTAACAGGAAGTTGCATTTTCATCTACGCCACACATCTCTTGCCTTGTACTGTGTCATGTCCTTCAAATGAGAAATGAGAGAAAATGATCTCATTTTTGCTTTTTTTGTTTGACGATCTGCAACCATAGTGAGAGCAGCCCCTTCAGAAGATTTTGAATTAAAATCACCTTAACTTGAACGTTTGAGCAATTCAAGTAAAATGTCATCAATGAAGCAGAAATTGTTATTTAACTTCACTGATCTAAGCATGACCAAAACCTAGATGTTCTTTTGAAAGTTTTCTTTTAGTGAAGATAATTAAATTAGCCGGACACAATATTAGTGCAGTAAATATCACTTTGGGAAGTGTAGTCAAATTCAAGGATAAGTAGCAGTTAAAATATGACATAAATATAGAGTAAAATAGGGTATTTATAAAAATATGTAGGACAAAAGCAATAATTAAAACCCAATAAAAATTATATATATATATATATATATATATATATATAAATATATATAAAAATGTACACACATATTCCTTCATATATTTTAAGATTAAAACATTTTGTATATTTTTTACAAGTACATGAATTACTCACCAAAATATACAGGATACAGCAATATTATAAAATAAATAAAATAATAGAGAATAAAATAGACAATAGACAATAAAATAAATTAAAACAAATCTTGGCTTCTGATCGTCATCACTAGGGGGCCGTTTACGCAACACCATTTTCAACTAAAAACGGAAAACTGTTTATGCATTTTGCTTTTTCATTTACAAACGCAAGCTTTTGAAAACGGGATTCAAAGTGTACATTTTTTGTGAAAATGATACCATCATCATGTAAAATACAAAAACGCAAACATGTGAAAAAGTGGAAGTCATGCACATGCGTTCAGCCCATAGGCGAGTAGCATTTCTTAGCAGTTAAAATATGATATTTTTATGAATATTTTATTTTATTCAATATTTATACCTATACACGTAGGAAAAAGACAATAATTAACACCCAATATAAATTAGTAAAGAGAAATCAGGAACATTTCAGCAATGTTTTGGTCCCATGACCTCCATCAGGCATGTTGGAATAGTGTGCGGGATTTCTCTTTATTAGTAAATGTACCTAGGTATATTGGGATGTTCATTAAGGCCAGCTACTAACCTTGGTGAACATCCTGTACCATAAAAAGGGCGTTTTTTCCAGGGGCGGTGCCTTGTAAAAATTTTTAGAAGACAAATTACACCAACAAATTTTGTTATTGACAAGACATGATCTATCAGGTCCAAAAATAGTTGGTCGAATAACATTAGATGGACTAGATACAAACTATTACTAACTGTAAGTGATGTGGGTTTTAGCAACCACTCGGGTCTTTTAAATGAATTCTGCACACGAATCTCTGTGCATGCAAGCTTTATGATACCTGCAGTATATACTGAAGATCTGACTTATGGTCCGAAAAGGTGACTATTAATAAACCCCAAACTTAGAGATGTGACTTTGACTCCTCATTTTGTAATACCAAGTATTATATATTTTACCATTTTTTCTTAAATAACATTTTGCTGTCACTTTGTGTCTTTAATAGTTTTATTATGCTGTAACTATTTTGTAAAAACGATACAGTACTGGAAGTCATATTGTGAAAAGAGCCACTTTTGAACAAAACATGCCTCATGTACACACAAAAAAAAGTTTCATTAAACATTGTGATGTTGATATTTTATAAATGAATCACGCAGCTTACAAAACTTAAGTTGTGTTGCTTTTTCACTATTTCTCACTTTCCAAGCCCTGCATGTAGGCAGCGCTGCAAGATACCACTTCCTTGCCTGTTCTTTTTTTTCTCTCCTCTCTTTTTTTGGTTTCCCGCCTGTTTGAGGAAGTAGCACAGAGACAAAGAGGCGTGCAAAGATGAAAACTCAACCTGACAACCTACTGACTGTATGAACAGAGTCAGATAGTAATGAACTTCAAATATCTGAGGGATCAATTATCAATGAAGAAAATTCAAAGAGATCAATTATTCAGAGATTTTTTTAGACCAAATCCAATCCAATGCATTAAAAGTACTGTGAGAATTACGTGCGTGTGTAAATTCCTCTTTTCTTTACTTCTCTTTAGTACTCTAAGAGAAACTGTAGGCAAAATGAATCATTTCTTCCACTTTTTTTTTTTCACTCATATCACTTATTGCTCAAAAGACATGTGCCGGAGACTATAAAATCAACTTCCTGCCAAAGCTTTTGTCATTGATACCAAGTATAGCGTGAATGTTCATGGGCTAAATATATCTGCTTTGATGAGGGACAGTTTTTTTTTAAAAAATTCTCATCTCTTGAAGTTCAGTTTTTAAAAAATAAAACACACATTACAGCTGGCCATACTGAAGAAAATTAATGTTATGAAAGTGTAAAACAAGGAATAAAACCGTCATTGTGCCTACAATTAAATTGTAGGCGGTGGGTAGTTGGCTGCCTCAAAGGGTGATCAACCACTTCCGGAAGTCTGTATCAAAAGCACATTTGCAATTTTGCACAAGCAAATACACAATCAGGCACATAACTCCACACACATTTATACAAACTGCAATAGCCGATGAGTAATTCTAGCACTGTGGTGTGAAGCAAAAAATTTTACCTATCAACCCACTACAAATGTACTATGTATATGTGGCACATTACAGCACATATTCTAGCACCTGAAATGTCAACATTGTTGACTGTGGTTGTGTGTTTAACAATAAAATTAAAGTATATTTGTACATTTCGAAAGAAAATGTGAGTAGAAAATCTCGCTAGCATCCTGGAGAGTTAGCGAGGAGACAGGAGTTAATATGGTTAATACCCTGTTGAAGGTATGTTTTGAGGCATGGAAGCTGGTTTGAGCTGGTTTATGCTGATCTTTAGCTGGTCATGAACTGTTTTAAGCTGGTCAAGTGTTGGTCCTAAGCAACTAGCTCCAGCTCAGGACCAGCTTAAACCAGCTTAAACCAGCTAAAACCAGCTCATGACCAGCTAAGGACCAGCATAAACCGGCTTCCATGTTTCAAAACATACCTAACCAGTTTTTTTGGTTTTTTCAACAGGGAAAAAATGTAACACCATTAGAAGAACTAATTTATAAATAAAAAACTAGGTTAAACTAGCAGGCTAATCAGCTAGCGGTATGCTAAGCTAGTACAACGAGCTGTTAGTTTGCAAAACATAAGCAATCTAAATAAATAAAGAGCGAGTAATGTTTCATTTCAGTCTATATAGCTTGACAAGCGATCTAACCAATAATAACGCCAAATCCGCCATTTTGTCCGACAAAAGCAGTCAGGAGTTAGAAGATTAACCTCGGTGGATTTGAACTTGAAAAATGGTGTGTAATTGAGTCTTTCCACATTTTAAACAACATTCATTCTCATGTTCATTCTAGTTTATTTGATGCTATAAATGAACTAGTAGGAAGAGATGATCGGTTCACGAGCCGCTTGAGCTGAGGCGCTACAGCAATCTGTCACGACACAATAAAGAGCCACAATGTTCGAATTTCTTAATAAATAACATAATTTGAAAGCTTCGACTTTGTTTAATATCATAAGTAACCTGCTCTGTCTTGTCTGTTGACGTATTGTCAGTGTCCTCTTTGCTCTGCAATGTATTTTTCACTCTGTGTGGTGTGACAGTGCCATGGCTTGTCGGACAAAGCAACAGTAACTAAGGGGGGCGGGTCTTTGCGAAGGGTCAATTAGAATAGCATTTCAGACGAAAAGACACTGTGGGATTTTCAATCAGGCACTGAATAAAGTCTATTTTCAGCCATTTTATAATTTGCTAATCGGATCGCTAAGATAAGTATCGGCATTTCTACTCAAGCCGTGTAATTTGATGTAGGCTCATAAAGTTACATAAAGTTTAGTCCAAATATTTATAACCTCATGTTGCAACAGAAATAGTGAGGCTAGTATTAACAAACAATGCTAACGCATGCTTTAGTATAACCATTTTATTTGTACAACATTAACTCTATTTTATTCTTTAGACCGTGTAGTCTTAAGCACCTTGCTGACAGAAATAATCTTAATATTCAGCTTTGAAATGCATGAGAAGAACGCTGCAATTCTAGGCTACTTTTAGCACACTTAAATTATGCTAAGCTAAGTGTCATTTGACCAAAATTTTCAGTCTAACCTGGGCTGAAAGCTGTTACCTGTGTGTGGACAGAAAATAACTACATATGTACTAATTAATTCAGCTGGTTACCATTCCCTGTTTTTCTCTGACCTTTCAACTTTTCGAGGGACTGCTTCAGGACAAAACTAGCCCTCTGACCTGAAAAAAACCTTTGTTGCACTTGCAACCATATTTATCATGTTTCATGGCTGTCTGGCACTGGTCCACACAATGGTGTACCGCCTGCCTGCATAAACATCTCAGGGGCATGGCGTTGTGTGCTAACGATGGCTGCATCCCAATTCTGTCCTATATGGTATGCAAGATTCATTTCTATTGAAAATTGTATAGTTTAACAAGGAGAGGAGCTCGCACACATAATCATAGAAAATTTCTTATACCAAAAACTGTATTTAGAGGCACTAATGACTGATTTTTTGTGTTAAAAACAACCCAAGTTGGGTTGAAAATGGACAAACCCAGCCATTTGGGTTGTTTTAACCCAGTGCTTGGGTTAAATGTTTGCCTAACCTGCTGGGTAGTTTTATTTAACTCAACTATTGTTTAAAAATTACTATATTGCTTGCTTAAAATGAACACAAAGTATTTTGGAAATGAACATTTATTAATATGTTTGATAAATGAACATTTATTAATAAGCTTAATGAATAATAATCAAACAATAAGTATTTATTAAATTACTTATTAATAAATGTTCACCTATTGATTATTATTGTTTCCTCTAGTAATTGTGTGTCTAATTTTTAATTTCCAACCTATTTTGGGTTCATTTTAAGCCAGCCATATAGTAATTTTTAAACAATAGTTGGGTTAAATAAAACTGCCCAGCACATTGGGCAAGCATTTAACCCAACCGCTTGGTCAAAACAACCCAATAGCTGTGTTTGTCCATGTTGTTTTTAACCCTGCATTTTTAAGAGTGTAAGATTATGTGTGCAAGCTCCTCTTCTTGTTGAACATTAATGTGTTTTTTAACTTATTGACCAAAGTAATTTGTATATCTGTTACATTTTACGGCCTTATGAGCTGCTTTTGCTGTTATTTAAACTTGTATGTCATTATTATTCAAATATATTTGTAACGCATTGTAAAGACAAAGCAATTTAGAACATTTAAAATATATTAAATTTAAAGGTAACTTCGAATAACACACTCACATCAAGTACTTTACATGTGTTTTAGCATGTTAAGCAACACAAACTTGAGTGTACTTCTTTAAAGCAAAATAAAAGATTATTAAAACAATGATTTAAAATGTACTTTAAAGTAAAACTTTTAATTCGACATTTTAAAGTACACTTTTATTGAAGAGAGTACACTTTCATTACGGTTCCTTAAATATACTTAAGTAGCCTTTTATTTTATATATATATATATATATATATATATATATATATATATATATATAGGCATATATAGGCACAGCATCCAGCTACAGACTTTATAGTATATATATATATATATATATATATATATATATATATATATATATATATATATATATATATGTAGGCCCATGTAGGCTGGATGCTGTAGCTGTAGCTGGATGCTGTGCCTAATATGCCTACTTTCCTATCATATAGTAGGCAAAAAAAAAAGTGTAAATAAATTAGTATTATGTCAAAATTCACAAAACAAACAAAAAGTAGCTGGATGGCCTACTACTACCACTGAAGTAGGCATTCGGTGTCAACATTACACTTTGCAGTAGTAAGTACGCCCAGATTTCATTCATATTATATAGAACATACTTTTTAATAGTTGCGAAGTTTGTCCCTCATCAGATGTAGTACCTCAGACAGTAAGAGATTTTGGACGCACCTATAGAAGTATGTCCCATTAATAGCATACTATGTTTCACTATTCCCACTGTACCTTCCCTTACATGGCTTATTTTTAGTTTGGTGTAGGTATAGGAAATTAACTATCAGTAATATTAACACCCTGTTATACAACTATTTCCTCATTGTATGGTCAGCTGATGATCTACGCTAGCTCGGTTGTTCTTATTTAAAAAAAAAAAATTTTTTCACAGATTTCTGATCACTGATACGCCAGAAGCTGATGAAATGTCTATTTTTAAACTAAGGAGCATTTAAGTATGAGAAAATAAATGGGCGTGAACTGAGTGTGCTGCAGCTGCAGCATGAGCGGGAGGGGCAGGCCTGAGAAACGCCGCACCACAGAATTATGCAAACCATGCACTCTTCCTCTTTGCTCTGCTTCTCCATGGTGAAATCTCTGGATTTACACTATGGAAAGTAAAAATGTTCAGTTGTTACCTAAAACAGCTATTAGTATCCCACAGACAACGACCCCTTATGTGGACATCTTTATGTTGTCAGATTTATTTATTTTTTGGCTTTTATTTTATACTTCATTTCTTACCTATACCAAAGACATCTGGATGTTCCTGAAAGTGCAGCTGGCATCATTATGAGGTCAGGTGGAGAATGGAGGTCATGACAGGAGGTGAAACACATGCTGGGACGCCCACAAAACCTGAGTGCCACAACAGTCACAACAGCAAAAGCAGACAACTTCTGTCAAAAGAAGTAATATGGCAATCTTTTGGACTGTAAAGCAATTTATATTTTATCTTGATTTTATTTATTTTATCAATAAAATCCTGTATCATATAAAAACAAATGGAGGAACAGAACAAAATGATTGTTGAATAAACACAAGCATATATATTAATGTATTGTATTAATATACTTTCATTTTACTTTGACTTGCTGAGTCAATAACAGTGTTGGGGAACATTACTTTTAAAAGTAATGTGTTACAATATTGCATTACTGTATTGTGTTACTTTACTTTTGCAAAACTTTTTCTCACCTCGGCTTTTTTTAATAACAAAACAAACAAAAAAACAAACAAAAAAAAAAAAAACCCCACAAAAGTTCTATTTTTGGCAAATGTTAAGGCCCTTTTACACTAAAATCGAAGTGAATAAGCCTCAGGCTGAAGGAAATGCAAATTCACGCCTGTATATTAGAAGGCGCAGTTCAAACAAACCTTTCAGCTGTGCTGCCATTCTGGATCAAAGAAAAATAGGACACAGGAGAATAAAGTTCATAATACTCTTAGGCTGCATACTTCGAAGACCGCATTCGAAGGCCGATTGAGTCACCGCGGTGTGAAGAAGGCTGTCCCAATTCGAAGGCTCCTTCAAATGCGTCCTTCGTTTCCCGTTAAATGAAGGATACAACAGATGGATTGTATCCTTCATTCAGTATAAATCACCTTTTTATACTTTTTATACCATGCGTCTGTTTTCATTTATACTTCTGCGTCGTTGTTCGCGTCGATGTGCATGCAGACCATTAGTAGGCAGTGTCCGCGGTCATGTTGAGTATGAAGGCAAAAGCCGAAGAAGCAGGTAGGCTACGCGTGGTACAAACAGCCTACGCCGTAGCTACGGTGTACACTCGACGCAGAAGTATAAATCAGTCCGTTAATAGTATAATAAATCCGTTGTAGCGAATCAACGCGCGTTATTCAGGTCAGGTGACAAGGCTACTAGTCACTTCAAAACGACGCGCTAGCCGAGGGAAGTTTAATCAAAGCTGACTAAAAGTGATCGAGGATTTATAATTTCAACTCCTGCAAGTCCTTGTACACCATACACGTCTTACATGCTGAACCCTTTGTTGTCCGTTTGCGTTTGTGTGTGTGTGTGTGTTTGAGCGCCCGCGCGTGCATGCGTTTGTGCACAGGTGTGTTTGACTGTGTTTTAAATGCAATTACTTGGTTTCGGTTTAACTCTGAAACATGAAATGTGGAGTTATCTGCTTTTGCTAAAAAACAAACTTTTAATATGTAAAATAGCATTTTCAATTAACTTTAATTTTGTAAGTTACCTGTATTTTTTGGAATTATTATTACTTAATCAAAACAACCCAACTGCAGTTTGATTTATATTACTTGGAATGCACAATAAAAAAACATGGTTTGTAAGAATTAATAAAAAACGGAATTTTCTGTTTTTGTAAATGAACTTAAGTCCGAATCCTTCAAAGGATGCTGCCTCTGAATTTGGACACAGCATTACTTGAGCAGTAAGAACAAAAAAGAATAAAACACAAATGTGATGTTTTACTGAAGTCGTTTTTTCTTATTACTATGGTTGAATTGGATCATCAAAGGTCAGCAGCAAATACATTGGTTAAGGAAGTGATAAAATATTTTTGTTAACATTTAATTATTGCAAGTTTGCATAATATCCTGAGCATTTAACTGTTTTTTTGTTTCATTTTGAGGAATACTGAATCTGTTTTTGTGCAAGTGAGATGAGTAAATGATTAGCCTAGAACTACAATAACCCTCATGTTCACACAGCACACACAACGCCTCTACTTACTCCTGATTTTACTCAAAATTGGGACAGGAGAGCTGTCAGTCAGTAAATGTGAAAAAGTAACTTGCGTTACTTATTTAAAAAAATAACTCAGATATTTTGTTGTAAATTTAAAAGTAATGCGTTACTTTACTAGTTACTTTTAAAATTACATAACTTGCGTTACTTGTAATTCATTACCCCGAACACTGCACTTTTGATTTTCTGCGTAGTAATTTTTCAAACAATAAAAAAAAAAGCCCAGAAGACCCAACATTTATATGTAATAGTGACGCCAGTGTCAAACTACTGTAAATATCATAAACTGCTCGGTGTAAAAATAATTTGTTTCTCCTGATGTGGTAGATTATGTGTTATTGAACATTTTATGTAAAACAAATAGCCTAACTGGGCCTGATAAAGAAGAATATAAGAAGTACATAGAAATGAAGAAACAGATGTGAAAGTGTGAGATATAGTACTGTGTGAGAAATTTTATTTGTTTTATAGTCTGTGTTAAAAATGTCTAGATGCCTATTTGCATTCAGAGTTTTGTTCATTTACAAGAACACGAACGGTGACGTGAGGACAGAAGCTGTTTCACTTCCTCACTCAATAAATGTTTGATAGGAACAAAAGTTCCAGCATGTGGACATCTGTTTCTAACTATAACAAGGACTTCTTAGCATATATTTTTTATATATATATTTTTAATCCCAGCATGTAGATAAAGCCCATAATGCAGCCGTTCAACACCTATTTTTAACATCCATTTAATTTGGGCAATCCGCAATTGCACGTTACAACGCCAATTAGCAGATGACACTATTTCGCGGTTATCTTTTGTTTTTTCATAAAAAAAAAAAAAAAAAAAAAAAAACGTTAAAAACAAACAAATACATCAACTATCCAGCAGATATTGTGAGATGTGATATCAAAATATCCATTTCATGCCTCTGCCCTCAAAATAATCAGTCACTTGTGAAACACATAGGCTCTAATTTTATGTAATATGAACAATATAGGCCTATGACTCATTCAAAAAAGCAGGTGACTACATCAGTTTAATGATAAGTCCAATTCAACATCAAATGACGGCCTACTCACTTGTCAGTCAACCACTGAACTAAAACAAGCGTGCATCTTTTAAAATTGCAAAAATTCATACATACATGCAATAAACTACAATAATAAAAAAAAAAAAAAAAAAAAAAATTAGACCCTTCACTTGAAATCTTAATAGTAGTTATAAAAAGGCCTAAATGATAAGAGTGAAGTCTCTACCTCCACCACTGGATGGCAGTGTGCATCCATGACAGCTTCTATTCATTTACCTTGACTAATTTTGCCTGTATGCCTCTGAGGAAAAAGGTGACCTGTGCTTTTTACATGTCGACATGAACTCTGTCATTCGCCCTTTAAAGGGTCATCAGCCACGTTTTCCCTTCTTGAGGCCTGTGCTTATTAAGTAGGACTGTGCTTAAATCGGCTTCTTCAGAAAATATATATTATATACGCTCCTCAATCTCTCTCTTCCCGAAGGTTACTACATGGTGAGGCAAGTTCGCCAGGTCTTCATTTTGACTGACAGCTTCCTAACAAGGACAGCCTAAAGCGAAGGAGTTACGCCCTGAAGCCCCTCTCCTCTCCCATGATGCACCAGAGGGCAGAGGGCTGCGTGTGATGTGTTTGTCTTTATCTTGTTCCACCTGCACACACAGTCAGAGGGGTATAAATGTGACATTACATATATGAACTTTCACCATTTCTCATCAGGGTGGATAAAATGATAAAGAGCCATTAAAACACCTTCCTCTGTCCTCTGACTGGCTGCATGCTATGAAACTGACAAGAGGAAAAAAATACAGACCTGTCAAAGTGTCATTGTGTATTCAGACCTGCTTGCACATTTAACATGGGTAAATTACACTTCATATACACAAATAAGCAGGTGTTAAATAGCAACAGAAGGAAATGTTGATTGATGACAACATGGGAAAACTGCAGCTACAGTTCTTAACCTCTAATATTGTGTATTGCATGCTATTGTTCATATTTGTATCAAAAGTTATATTCAATGATCAAATAGAGAAAATAAATTTCATATATAATAATGCTCTTAACACACTTACATTGTGTAAATATTGGTTCCCAAGGCAATTGGAATCTCACCAGCAGAGACTGTCAAAGCTTGTGTATCTATAAAATGAGTTGAATTTTCAAAGGAGGAAGCCAAGGCACAGTTTCGAGGGCCAAGAAATGTCCAATCACCTGGAGAGTTCCTCGGTACATCATTAACACAGCTGTAGTGCATTGAGAGAAGCAACAGGCACCACAGATAAATAGGACGAACATAGCTGACCAGTTGGACATGGAAACCAAAAGTACCTCATTGTCGGCATACCTTGGAAAACCATTCAACAAAAACTAGAGGCAGTCATTAAAATTCCAGATCAAAGGATACATTCATGTCAACTTCATCATTCCCTGCACAACGACAAACCTTATTCATATGTGGCGCTAATCAAGATGTGCAATCCAACAATGCATTCAAACATCAACTTCTAGATCTTCTAGGACCAAAGAAATGGAGAAAGAGCAATTGAATGTGAAAGAAAGAATGAGAGGCAAAGAATACACCACAAGGGATTCCAAACATCTTGAATGCACTTTGATGTATACATCTATTTTTAAATATATACATACTATTGCGCTCTCCTGGGCTGCACTATAATATTCCTGACCAAACAGCAAACAGCAGGTAGGCTAGCAGACTCTCCAGAGGTATTCATCTTCTATATCTTCTGACAAGGCAGCTCTACTCATTCAGTTCTTCCCCATTTCTCTCTCTAGTAAAGGTGGAATCTGTCAAAAGCATGCATATAGTACAACATACACACATTATTCTTTATTTATCTATAGACAGTAATTCATTCACTTTCTGTTGATCATTAGAAATTCGATGTGTCAGACATGGATATAAATATTGATTTTGCTACAATTCAGAAAATGAACCTTGGAATACTCAACAACCATTCAGAATCAAGAATTCAATCACAGCGTAATCCTGCTAATAATGTGTATTTAATGTATTTACTTTTACAGAAAATAACTGCAATACTACAGGCCCTGTTTACACCAGGTATTAAGATGTGTTTTGGTCGATTGGTTCACAAGTGGACGACGCTAAATACAGGTGTAAAGGGGGTCTAAAACGTTTTGAGCTTGTCCACTTTCCACCACTTCCAGAGGCAGCCAAACTGGATTGCTTTCGTAGTGTAAATGCATTAGAACAGCCACAAAAGACCATCTAACTCCGCCTACTGAACTAATGCGTAAACATTGTGAGAAGTGCGCTAGCCAGACAGGATTTAAACTTTGTTGGCTGAAGACCCAAGTTTGGCTTAAAGATGAAAAATGTACCAAACATAATGTTCTCTCACCATTCCTGATTTCTAACACACACTCACAGTGTTCGACGTGGTCTTGCGTCTGTCAGAGCATAAATGAAAGCTGCTTCTCTCTGTATGTTTTTCCGTAGTCTCCGGTTGTGTTCATGTGTAAATTGCGCAAGCGTATTTCGTTCATTAGATCAAAAGATCTGAAAAAAACCCATACATTTAACCGTCTATAGACCCTACTCTCGAAAAAAAATCAGGACAGAAGTGGTTGAAACTTGACAAAAGAGATGGATTAAAACACCAGGTGTAAACAGGAATGTGTCTCACTCTCTCAAATAATAATCTCCAAAATAATCTCAATACCAGATGTAGACAGGACTTATGGTTAGATTAAGATACTTTAAAAACACTTGCAACAATTCCAAGTCATTCCTAGTTAACCGTACATGCTTGTTATAAAATGTTTTTAGCTTAGTAATCAGTAAAATAAGACATTATTGCCAACAAAATAAGTGAGGTACTGGGAGACCATTCCCTGGCTGCCCAAAGGAATTGGTAATAAAAAGTTCCTGGTAGATGACCTATCAGAGATGAAATGAGGTAATGAGGTACTGCTAAAGATTAGTGTAAACTAATGTGTTTGTTCTTTGTCATGACTAAAGCTAATAAACATCAGCTTATTGTATCACCTTGAATTTACTGAATTTGTATGTTTATACTCAGGGAAAAAAGTTTAAGCTGCATTACATTGAATTTGACTCGCAAATCTCAAAATAAGAACTAGAAAGTGTAGTTTTTATTGTCTGGCCTTTTGTATTTCCTAATTATTACTGTATATCCCAATTAGATACACTAGGAAATAAGTTCACATATTAAAACACCTATTTAACAACATCATTACAATAAGGACAATAATAAGGAGCAAGGCTCACATCAGAAACTTGGACTGGCAAAGCATTCCCCCGAGAAATATCTTTTTTTGGAAAGATACATTGGCTGCACCCCAGAGACTTGGCTCTCAAAAGCTAGCCACACACAGTATGCAGCCTTTGTTCCACTGAAAGCATTTGTCTTCAGTGCAGTGCAAAGAAGAGGGGTTAAAATCCAATTCAATCGATATCACTGGAGACATACAGATACAAACAGAGGTCCTTACCCCTCCCTTCACTAGCTGAAAGTTAAAATAGAATAAAATGTTGAAATGCCTTTGAAGTTTCAATACTAAACCCTGAGCAAGTCAATACTCACTGTATTGTTACAGATACCTAGAAAATTTCTAGACAAATCCACAGAAAAACAATGACAGTTCTACCTAAATATTCACATTGAGATGTTAATTATTGGCTGCATGTACAAGGTCATGCATTTCTGAACAATAAATGGTATTTTAAACATTTGGTGGGGCTTATCAGGGACTTTCGACTGTTCAGTGAAAGTAAGGGTAGGTGGTCCATGTGAGGGTGTTGCATTACAATCCCAGGCCAAGGTGGTGTATAAATAAGATGACTGTCCCACCACCATGACCATAACCCCCCGTTCACCCTCCATTCTCTTACCTTTACCACCTTCCCTCCAGGTTAACTCTGTGCATCCTAGCTAATGAGGAGTTTCTGTGGCCTGCTGAGCTACCGGGATGGGATGGAGCTTACCCCCGGTGTGGGACTGGGGGAGCGGGACGGTAGAGCACCGGTGTCAGCCTCCGCTTCGCTGCACATACATCATGCCGGTCATTAGCGGAGGATCAGGCTGGACCTTTGGCCAGTGCGCCACTGGCGGCAGGGAGGGGATGGCCATAAAAAACCCCAGGCTCTGTCACTCATTGTCACTTAAAGTGAGAATTTATCAGGGCCTCTGCCTGCGCGCCGATGAATAATGAATGAGGTTCTGGAGCTTTGCCTTGACGCTCGGGTGCTAATGGGGCCGGAAAGCAGCGGCAGGACCATCCTTTGTGCCGGGAGGTTGCACTGTCAGGGTACGGACTGGCCTCTATTGGTGGCTGAGCCTGGCCATAATATCACACATTTACAGTGAGGTATGCCCCTTCTTCTCTTGATGTACATGCCTGGAGCACCTTCTAGACCCTGGGTAGTCCATTCTGTTCACAAGTTTAACACCAGTGCCTATTTATGAAGCATAAGAACCCTCGGTTTTGGAAGTGTCAGAATTCTTGTACAAGTAGTGCATGTTGACATTCCCTTGCGTTATTTGGCACAAGACTGGATGAATGTTGCTATTTTGACAAAGCTGCTTAGGGTGGCCTTAGAAGAGTTAAAACTTACCTTTGACTATAAATATAGAAGCCCTTTTGCCTTCAAAATCAGGATTCAGGGAAGAGAAGTTGATCCCTCACTGGGGCTTTAGCATAGACTCATGAAGACCAGCATATTGCATCATTTGTAAGTATCCTCTAATGAAAGAAAGCAAGTTTAGTTGTAGGGCAAAGACATGGTTCATATCCAAAGAGAAACTATAAAAAATAAGGTTAGTTTATTTTACCCGTTAATTAAAACACATCTGACAGCTCAGGACCTTTGTATAACTGAAGAAGCAGATAAAAAAAGATGTAGGCACTTCAGAATCTATAAATGATATCCCTACGCAATACTATCAACCTTGTTTTGCGTGTAAACCGTGTGAAATGCGATCCAGCGTAGTGCAGGAAATACTGTCACAATCAAAACGTGTGGAGTTATGCACCATAACTTCTTGCGAGGAAAGTTTGTGTTTTCTGGACTGAAAAGGACTGTTCAGTTTACACAGTTTTGATACTGTAACTTACCATAAAACTCTACACTCCTGATGAAATAAAGAGTTCAAAATCAGTCTTAAAAGTCTGGGAGCGAAAGAGTTTTTGATTTATTCAGAGAAAGATTTTGGGGCGAAAAAAAGAAACAATAAACAAGCGAACATTCTGAGCTTCTGCCACACTTTCTTCCTGTCAAGTCTCTGAGAACTTTCAGCTAATTATGAGCAAAGCCCCACACCACAGAGAACTTGCATCCGTCGCTGTCTGAGGATGACAAAAGGCTTAGAGGGGGCAAGAAACAAACAAGCCCCAGAATAAAAAAAAAAGGCTTTCCAGCTAGCTGCATGGGCGACAGCAACATCTAATCAGTGGAGTTTTTTTTTCAGCACTGCCTTCAGCGTCGCATCGAAGGCGCAGTTCCTCTGATCATTGTGCGAAGGGGTTCTCCCACTGCGCCAGTCTCCTGTCCTCTGAACCACGGGTCAGTCCTTGGCGAGTAGCCTTGCTCTTCCGTCTACTTTATGGTGGTGCATCTCGTCTTCATTACCATGCAGAGTCGCATGCCGGGGGTAACTGCACCCCAGGACTGCCTGGAGGGGCTGCGCTCTATCCGGCCTCCATCGGGAACTCCCTCGCTGCTGGTTGCCACCGAAATGGGAGCGCAGAATGGAAACGCAGTGCATTAAGTGACTCCGTGCCTCAGGGTCAGAGAGGAGGCGACGTGGCATCTCCGCCGAGCGATCGTAAACAAGCAGAGGATGTTAGATCTCTTCATCCTATTCAAATGCTTTATTATGCTGATTTTTGAGCAAACTGTAAACTAATCAGGGCAACTTTTTCCCGTTCTCGCATGCACACAGGGGAAATTGTCAGAAAGGTTAGGTGCTGAGAGTCGATTCTGGTGCCTCGCCTACAAACTTTACACTCTCTGGATCATTTCAAACAAACACAGAGAGTCCGAGGCTCTGTTGCAGTGGAAGAGTTTTCATGCAGCATACTTAATTGGAAGGGGCGTTGGTGGACCATTGCGAGAAATATTCACATTCAGTATGCTCATTGGGACCGAAGTTGTAAATAGTTAATTATGACTCTGTATGCAAATGCTGGCCTTTAAATGAATTCAAGGAATAATTTCCATGTTCATGTATTTGCATAAATGCATATTACATGCATTTCACACTCAACACCTCAAAATGTCATAAAGAGTGATAAAAATTTTAGTTGAAATCCAAACTTAACTTGCAGTACCTCATACAGTTCACAGAATGGACCTTGATAATTTCACAGCACACAAAAAAAGATTTGACGTTTATCTTCAAACACTAAAAGGTGTCAGTTTTATTTTTCCTTAGAAAACCAAATGTAATAATATTAATCTTTATATACATTTACATTACAATTAAGTAAAAAAAAAAAAAAAAACTGCCCTTATATCCCATTATATTCCAAAATAAAACTCTGAATATCTTTTATCATTTCCTAAAATACAAATATTTTAACACAACTATTTCATTGACTATTAATATTTGAAAATCTGTCAAACCAAACTCATGTGGTTCAACCAACATACAGGATAAAAAAGTTATTTATATATATACAACAAACAAACAAGAAATAACCAAATAAGACAGGAACAGATATCTAGGAAATTATACATCATTATAATTTTACATAGTAATTTCATATTTTCTAGTATGAAAAGTATAATATGAATAGTATACATATTTTAAAACCATTTAAAATCAACATGACTAGAACTTGGTTCATATGTTTTAATCAAGACGTTCATAAAATTTTTTTGGACGCTCGTATTTGTCGTAACAGAAGGCCACCAGAACATTATTTTAGCACATGAAGTGATCCTACAAGCGCCTACAATCCCAACAAATGATTGTTGCAAAGAAATTGACTGTTGACCAATTTTCAATGGCATTTGACCCGACAAATAAACTTGCAGTGGTCCTTCACAAATTCTTCACAAATCAACAACTGCAGTGAAGATCCAACACATTATTGTTATCCTTATTCCTGGTGGGCTGGTCTAAAGACAAAGTCTGAGCTCTGGCTGACAAGAACAGGTAGAGAGGAAGCAGGGGAGGGAAGGAGGGTGGCTAGGACGACTGTGTTAATTGGACTTTACAGTAACAGTGTGACAGGTGTTGTTTGGAAAAAAAAAAAAAAAAAAAAACTCAGCGAGAGTTGGAAAAAGAACACACCGAGCCGTTTGTCAAGAAAAGGCAGCTCCATCCTCCCGCAACCGTTTCCCTTGCCGTTTTCCCTCAAAATGAATGTTGTCTGCTTGTTTATCGCCGACAGAACTCCAGGCCGGCATCTTCACGCTTTTTTTTTGGCCCTGCCACATGGAGGTGGGGCTAAGCCTCATCTTTAAGCACTCCCTCTGATAGAAGCCCATGTCAAAAGTAGTCCGACACGATGCCCCCACCTTCATGATAGATATGCCATACTTGTCATTTAGAAGAGAAAAATGAGGTGTTTTCACAGATGTGGCAGGTCATGCCACTTTGTTGTTTTGTTGCTGTCAGAGCAAACCACTTTTTAAAACACAGGATGTCTTCTCTTGCGTTAAAGCTGTCAACAAATAGAGCTCAACAGCTCGATCCCAACATTCTCTTTGGGCAAAGGAATTTGTCCAAAACAGATGTTTCACCTCTAAATATATATATATACACCCTATTGCTGTTGGTTGTGATGGAGTACATGCAAAGTAATTTCGCTCTGCAAGGGAAAGGTTGTCGGTACAAACTTCAGCTGCATTGCCGTCAACTCCAAACCACCTTGAACGTGATGTAGATGTATTTGTGATTTCAAAGCGGTTTTCTTCTCAACGAAGGACGCACAAGGTCATCAGACAATGAAAAGCATCTCAGCAGTGACTCTGCCGACAATTTCAGCCTTCCCTGCATCGCAGCCTGTCTTTCTTCTCGTAATAACCGGAGACCAGCGGTACAGCCTCCGCTGGCATGCAGTACAGAGGAAAGCGTGGGAACGTACAGGCAGACGCAGGCTTTTGCTTCAGCGTGCAGCGAGGCCACAGGTTTATGCAGGAATGCCTGTGGTCGCACGCTCGCCGCGTAAATCAAGGCTCCAAAACAGAGCATTTCATTCAGTGAGGTTGGGGAGGCAAAGCTCAGAGGACGCCTGCATCTGGTAGCGTTTTTGATTTACTAGGGACCTGCACAACATTACAGCACTGAAAAACGGTGGGAGCCCGAGTCCAAAGGGCTCTAATGTGTAGGCGAACGCAGTCTAAAGGATTCGGTCGTAGTGGTTGGCATCCAGGAGTGCTCTGCCATTCCACAGGATATGAGGCAATGAGCAAATGCGCTGGCTTAAATGAGTTTTTCTGTACGGATCTGCTAGGGAAAAAAAACCCAAACCTTTCAAAGAAAAGCGGAACTCATGTCAGAGCAGTTAGGGTAATAACACTTGAAAGAGAATATCACATTATCACATCTGACATGTTTATGACATGGCAGCACAATACGTTTTCCATAATCATTCTGCATAACATCTTGTTTGTTGCAACAAGCTCATTTATCATAAAGTTTGAACATATCCAGACAAGATTGTCCTTAATTCAAAATCAACATAAATGCAAATAAATGCAAATGATTTAAATCACTTAAAGAATGTAAACAAAATGACTAGGGAAAGAAATAATGTCAGTTCCTTGATAAAGGAAGTAAACAAATACAAAAAGTGATTATTTAATTTGATGTTTATGACCCAGGTTGGATTAAATTTAGTGGATATCTTCATCAAGACGAAAACTGGAACTATAACAAAATTAACATTAATTGGTTAATTATTTGTATTTTAAGCACAGTCTGATAAAACTGCACGAATGACAAAAAGTAATTTAAAAAAGCATTATAAACCTGAAGGAAACAACAGATAAAATATGTATGATCAGTTAAATGTATTGCAGACTTAATTTGCATTAAAAAAGAAAAGAAAAAAACACATCAGTGATGCACTACTATACATACAGCTTACAGGATGAACCCTGTATCTCTTGTTAATTATTTTTTTCAGGCTCAGAATGATTTTAATTACTTTACACTCCAGATTGGAGTCCAAAAGAAAATAATGGCAAACATTCTCTCTTTTCATGCTTACTCAAGCAAGTCTATTTACTGTTTTTTTTTTTTTCCTTCTTCTTCTTTTTTTTCATTCACAGCTTGATGGAGGGAGGCAACAGGATGGGATGTGACATTTTGGTTGGAAAGGCTTGAGAATTCAAAGCAGCTGTGGGTAAAAACCACCTGTAAAGACACTCTCTGGATCAGATTTCTTTTGAAACCTCAACCTAGCATTTGTTTCCAATAGTTAGCTTGTGAAAAACCCCAAAAGTTTCTAGAGATGCTTCCCTGGCCAAGCAACAAGAGCTAAAAATACCAGGAGATGCTATTCAAATGTTTATGGGTCCCTCTCAGAGGTTAGTCTTTTTCTTTTTTAACTTTGTTAAGGTTCACCACAGATGACCATGTATTTCCCCATGCTTCCTCTGGGGGAAAAAAAACCAAAAAAAAAAAAAAAAAACCATAATACATGGAGTAGAACTGTACTGTATGTGCTTATGTGTGCACAGTATTCCTAAAACTGTCAGTTCATTGTCAGATTACTGTCATCTAAGTAAATGGAAGAAGTGAAAACAACAGGCCTTTTTGTTTTACCATGATTTTTAATGTAAAATTTAGTATGATTAAATGTCAGAAAAAAAGTGATTATAAGTGAACGCATTGCATTTGGTTAAAGTCACCATAAAATCGAAATGGACAATTCTTATTATTATTTTTTTTTTTTTTTTACAGATTGTTGCAGTTTATTATAAATGATTATTCATTTAAAAAAAAAAAAAAAAAAATACGACCTCGTAACCTTAATCAAAAACGTTAAGCTCCTCTCCCCCTCGAAACGACGTCTGTTCTCTTCATGACGTGTGTCGGTGGAGGGTGGGACTAAATATCCTCCACAACCGACTGCAAACTGGCAATCAGATCTGCATCCATTTAGTTAGCAACGCCTAATTTTCTACAATCCAATCAATTTCCGAAGGATGAAATCAAAACCCGCACTACATTATTTCTCATACCAGAAGACATTTTAAAGGATTAGTTCACTTTAAAATGAAAATTACCCCAAGCTGTACTCACCCTCAAGCCATCCTAGGTGTATATGACTTTTTTCTTTCTGATGAACACAGTCAGAGTTATATTAATAAATATCCTTATGCATCCAAGCTTCATAATAGAAGTGAACGGGAGCAACGTGTTTGAAGCTCAAGAAAGTGCATCCATCCATCATAAACACACTCCACACGGCTCCAGGGGAACGCTACATCCTTACACCTAGGATGGCTTGAGGGTGAGTAAAGCTTGGGGTTATTTTCATTTTAAAGTGAACTAATCCTTTAAGCCCAAAGTATACTTCAGCCACCCCCATTCCGTGAGGGTCCACGCACTGTCCGCGTGACGTAATTTGTGTCATCAAGAGGGTCTATGGACGTCCCCGTGCAGCCCAATTTTTGTGTCCGGTGTGTACAACAGAGCATGTGAGTGACTTGAGCGCTTAAAAGAGTCTCATGGACTAAACAAAGTCCACGAATGCATCTATCCGCACTCGCGGCCGAAGGAGTATACTTTGCGAGAAGGAGCGGAACACAGAAAATGAAGTATGCACGGGCTTTTAATCCAGCCTGGTCTCATTATTAATACGTAGGAATTAATACGTAACTTTCAAAGACACAAAACGTACAATATTGACGTAATTATAGCACTAAAACGTTTTGTAGATAAATCTAAGATCCCTAAACCCCATCCCGAACCTAAACATACCCATTTTATACATACATTTAAAAGAATAAAACATAATGGACAGAAATGTGTAAGAAAATGACAATTTTAGTAAAAATATAACATTAAAACGATATTTTGAGCCGCTAATCTTACACCTACCCCTAAACATACCCATAACCATTTCTTAAAACTCCGTACTGTTATTAATAAAAGAATAAAAGACAAACAAGCGTAATCACAATCATTTATTTATTGCGAAAATGTCAAAAAGTTGTACCAGAAGTAGCTCAAACGATGATGAGTTGCAGTCGCAGTCCTCTCTGGCGGTAATTTTTTATAGGGTACAGAGCAGAATTTAACTTAATCCATGAAAATATGATGAATCCGGCTTCTCTCCGTGAAGGCGCGCACTAATTTCAAATATCAATCCACTGAAACACTGCATGTCGCAATCTGTGACGAAGCAGGTGAGAACCAATGAGCGTTCGATATCAGTCTCGTAAACCATGTCGTAAAGCTTCTCTAGGGTGGCGCTACTTTCAAATTTGAATCATAACGAGCGCGGGCTTTGACTGTGACGGTCGCTGCTGCTGAGAATGAAGATGAAGATTGGTGGATAAAGGGCTGAATTCGGATCTGTTCCGTCTGCATTCAATAAATGGTACTAAAAACATGTATTGTTATGACAGTTGAATACAACAGGTTTAAAACATGAATGCCACAATGTTAATATTTATACATGTGAATTCATATACATTCACACTTGGATATGTAAATGATTTACGTTTTATTGCTGTTAATACGTAAGAACTTTTACGTTTTAGTCCTCTAAATACGTCAATGTTGTACGTTTTTGTGTGCATGAAAGCGTAGGTAAATGTACTTGTGGTAGGACCACACTTTACGTAAAAATACACACGTATTCTCATGAGATCACGTTGTTTAATCAGATATATTCCTCACAATAGAAAAGACTAATCGCAACTTCCATTTCATGCCGACTTTAATATAAATGATTACATTTTTATATATGTTAGAAAATAATTACACCTTCAAAAGGGGTTGAGGGTAATTGTGTTGACATTTTTACAGTATCATTTGTAGTGAAACTACCTTTTCCTTCTTAGGGGGGGGGGGTCGATACAGCATAGAATCGCAATATTTTGCGTGTATTTATTTTATCGCTATACGGACGCCAAGTCTCGATATTTTCAGGGAGTGAATTTCAAGGGTGAAGAAGCATAGTTAAAACATTCTGCATCATCATTTCCCGAGAGCTCATCCGTTACATTACTGTTACATACAGTCGGAAAAACTGGTTATATACTCTTTTGAAATCAAACTTACGTTTTTGTGTACATCTAGCACCTACACTGTTAATGGAAAATGTATGTATTTTCCTATAACAACAGTCAAACAGTGTAAAGCTGCTTAAAACTATTTATTGTAAAAACAAATGCACTGAATTGAGTGTGAAAACAAATGAACAAACATTTTTGTTTGACAACTGTAATTTAATGTTAATATTATCCACAACTGACAAACAAAACAGCATAAATTAAAATGACACTTTCAGTAACTGAAGTTTAAGGATGACGATTTCATTATCACAGTTTTTAAAAAATGAAATAAAAATAAAATATATGTAATAAAGACAAAACGTTAGCTTTATTAACATCTTTTTTTAAATAAAAATAAAAAATGCATATTTGCCAATATAGCAAGGTGAAGTTAAAAACAAAGGAGTGGGAAGAGATAAAAAAAAAAAAAAAAATCAGAGGGGGGGAAAAAAAAAAAAAAAAAAATTGTTGATGCATGTAGAAAAATGTCTATAGCAACACAATAAAAGCTGGAATCATATTCATTGTTAAAGTCATTTTACCACGCATGTATATGAGGGAACGCGTTTTGTAGAATGACCCAATAAAGAACAAAAGGAAAGTAAAAACAGAATCATTAACAATACATAAGGCAGAGTTTACTTGCTGTTGTTCTTTTTTCCTCAGAAACCGCAGTTCTAAGATATTGCCAGATATAGCATTTTGGAGAAAACTTTTTAAATAATAAAAAAAGAGCAACGGTTTGAATGGTGGATGTTTGGAGATCATCCCTTGATAATTCTCTTCCCCTCACAAACTAATTGGTTTAAAGTTGCCAAGCATGCGCCACAAGCTATTTCAAACCTGCATGCTATTGATATTTCATGTTTCAAAGCACAAATCCTTTCAATAAAGAAGAAAATCCTGAGATGCGCTAGCTATTTTCCTCCATACGTGTCCACTGGGGGAAACGAACATTGAAGAACCCGGATTCTGTCTACTTGTTGTTTTTTTTGTTTTTTTGCCCCGACTATGACTTATTTGTTGTCCCTGCTGCACTCGCGGCTCCAAACTTGGACAAAGTTTGGCTCAAAAGCTGACACTCTCTGCTGACCACACAATCAGCCAATAAAGCGTCAGCTTCCCGGCCACTTCAAATGGCAGGAACAAGGCGAAACTCGCCTCAAGAACCAGACCTAAAGAGAAACGGCACGTTTTTCTTGCCGAAATACAGAAAAAAAAATCTATGAAAATGCTGCCAGCAGCTGAATCTGCTGCCAATGCAGAAGGGACACGTTACAAGTGCTGGTCCCTCTGGCAACAGACAGATATAGAGAGCTGAACCAAGCACCTGGATCTTAAGGAAAGAGAATATATTTGGCCTTGGTGCAAAAGGTAAAAACATCTGAGTCAGTTCGGCTTCTGTAGTGACATCTCTCAGTGTCTGTGCAGTCTGCCGACAAAGTGTAAAACGGATCAGTGGGTAACAACTAGCATACTGTTCAATAACAGGTCTACACTACTTTGGAACATGTTTTGCGAACAGCGAACAAAAAAAAAAAAAAAATCTCAATTTCTTCAGACTGATGCAATTGTTGGGCGTTAGGAAATACATCATGGCGTCGCAAAATTAGCAAACCTTTAAGGCCTTTCCAGTTACTTCTGAATCATTTTGCTAATTATTCACATAGATTTAAGAACCTAATCAAATTCAATGGGAAAAAAAATGTAATGACTCAACAGAATGATTCATCAATGAGTCATAAATTGGTTTCTGAACAACTCAAACTCTAAAAAAAAAGACTAATACTTAACTGTTTAAATATAATTAAATATTAAATAGAGCGTACCTACAGTACTGTTTAAAAGTTTGGGGTTGGTAAGATGTATAAAGTCTCTTATGCTAAAAAAAATGCATTTATCTGATCAAAAATACAGTAAAAATAGTAATATTATGAAACATTATTACAATTTAAAATAACTTCTAATTTAATATATTTTAAAATGTAATTTATTCCTGTGATGTAAAGCTGAATTTTCAGCATCATTACTTCAGTCTTCAGTCTCATGATCCTTCAGAAATCATTCTATGATTTGCTGCTCAAGAAACATTTATTAATATTATCAATGTTGAAAATAAATGCATTAACGCTTACTTTTAATCAATTTTAATGCATCCTTGCTGAATAAAACGTCAAACAAAACTTTTGTACGATAGTGTATACTCATTACTAAAAATAAAAATGGCTCACTTTTTTATTTTAATTCCCATGACACTTCTATGGCTAGAAAATACTGATATTATAATTATCTGATTTTTTTTTTTTTTTTTTTTCAGGTTTCCAATGACTGAATTAATAATAAAAAAATAGCTTTTGCTCTTTAATTCCACTGCTCATATTGAGTTAAAAACAGTATAAACAGTAAAGCAATGCCTCTCATTTCACATATGGGAACTGTACAACAGAAAGAAGGTTCCACTCAGGTTTGTGTCAGTCAGTGTAATGCAGTTAGAATGTATCACCACTAGATGGATACCTGCATCTGTATTCAAATATCAAAACACTAAGTGCACAGACAACAAATTAAAAAAAAGAAGCCTTTTTTCATAACTAACATCGACACTGGACCAGTCTGGGTAAAGATAGCAGCTTACAAGAGGTTGGAAACGACAAGCCAGATATCAGTTGTGATGTTTACTTAAGTTTGTTTTCATTGTTGTGGCAGTTTCAAGGGAGCAATTTCCAGTGATGAAATTGAACTGCTCTCCTTGAGGAATTCATTAGAATGAGAGAAAATAGTCCCCTTGTCGATGTCATTCCTGGAGGGAATAAGCCGGACGTGGACCCTGGGGCACGAGCGCGACACGCTGCCAGCTAATAAAGCTCGGGGCTAAGTGGAGACGGTCGTTAAAAGAATACAAATAAACACAAGCAAATACGAGTGGGCGACGCTTTGGGGGATTGATTGGCATGTGCAATTAAAAAGACTCTGAAAACAGCACAAATAGAGTTTTATAGTTTAAAAAGTTAAACAGTTTCAATGTAATGCTAATTTTGCGAATGCTAAACGGCCATCAAACTTTAATAATCAAAAACACCAGAGTAAATGGTTTAAGTCATTTCATTTTATTTATTTTTTCATTTCAATTAGCATATAAAGAATTAATGTGCATCTTGAATGTTAAACATGTTCAAATAAACAGTCCAAAAAAGACAAATAAATAAAAAGTTGCCTTTCCTTCCCCTTCCCAAAGGATTTGGGTGAAAGTAGAGAGTGTACAGTCTGGCAGACCGTGAGCGTCCGATTCATGTGTGCTTTACCGCGGTAAAGGATCCAGATCTCGATGGAGAAGGCTTGTTGAGATAAAAACATACTATTATCTATAAGGCAACAAGCATAATCTGTTATCGTGTTAACATAAGGCGAAAGAAAAAGGTGATTATTGCAAAATACATTAAAAAAGAAAAAGGTAAACACAAAAAATCCTCTCGACTACAGTTACAAAAAACATACCATTTTATACTTGGTACGATCACAGCAAATCATACTGTCTGCAAAAGGTGCTGCATAATAGCTGCTGTCTGTATAGTATAACTTCATACGCTTGTGCAACTCATATTAGACAGAGTCTGCCAAAGATCACAAGCAACATTCTGGAAAGCAGCACAGGAGCACATAGATTACAGTCTGGAAGAGGTCAAAAGTTTTCGTGAACATAGCGGAATTGTACAAGGCCAAACGGACTCACGTGTTGCACTGTAAAAAGTCATTTGTAAACGTACCTTTTTCAGGATGCTATTATACACACCGGTTGTGTTGAATGTAAACCAACTGAATGATGTAATTGTTGCCAATCTCTTAAAAAAAACCCTTTTGGTTTACAGGAAGAAAAGAACGCGCTTCGCGCTTTCAGAACAAGGCACTATAAAGGCATAGAGAATGTGCGAATATTTATAAGTTACTGCAATGCAAGTGAGGTCTTTGCATTAATCATTTATTAAAGTTCAAGTATCAGCCGTAAAGGTGCGGATACTGGGAAGAATTGGCTTTTTAAAATGGACTTCATTCTGAATGCTTTATTTGATAAAGCAAATCATGATCAATGATTAATTTAATGCATTTTAAACCGCAAAATGTTTGAGGCCTAAAATCCCTAGAAGAATCGCAATAAACATTTTTAGGTGCGGAAAGGATGGTGAGGAAATACTTGGTGAAAGGATGGTGAGTATAAAAAAAAAAAATAAAAAAAATACTTTGAGTGCATGCTTTTCTGGCATCACAGCAAAATGCAAGTACAAACTGCTGAGGTTTAGATATGGACTAGTTATTTAGCCCATAAAAACTGTGACAAATACCACTATGATATCATGCTCTTTAAATAGAACGACAAACCTCCGAAACGTTTTAATGCAAGAAAGTTGCTTTTTAAGGGGAATTTTCATTCTCTTTTTATAGAGATGTTTTTCTCATAAAAAAAGTCCTTGGAAGGGTTGTTGTAGGATTGTGAAAAGCATATCAGATTTACATTTCGTGCTAATGCGGTGACAGAAAAATGGAGGTATATACGCAATCATCGCACTGGACCACCATCGAAAAGAGCAAAAATCAAGTCAAACCAGTTTACAACACTGCTTAATTTTCCATATTCTTCTTTGGAGTGCTATATTGAAAGGTCAAGGTCATTTTTTTGATGTAGTTCTAGCAAACCAAAGGCCTTGCTTTGTGCCTTATGTTGTATGTTTTGTACTGAAAGATGACAGGTTGCATTATGATGGAGCAAAACAAGCTAAAATGTCATTGGTGGGCCAGATGAAGGTCTTCAGAGTAGAAGCAAGAGGAATCGGGTAGCAAATTCAGTTTGCGATCGTCAAGGCTTGCATGTGCTTGGCGATGCTGTATACGTAGGTGATGTCAGGTCTTTTCTCTGGATCAGGGTTGATGCACATATCTACCAGTTTTCTCAGCTTGTGGAGAAAAAAAAAGATAAAAATATAAAATGTTAATTCATAATACAGATCAATAATACAAAGCTCCAGACAAACTCCAGTCAGAGCCCGAACTTTTGAATGGTAGTGTGTATATACACTGCTCGGCCAAAAAAAAGTTGCTGTTTGGATTTTAATAGGCAACGGTTTATGTGTTATATGTTTGGCAACGGTTCTTTTAATCCTTAAAGATGGAGTGTGTAGCTTTTCAAACATATAACATGCTAGAAAAATAATAATCACTGTAATAATGATCCATCCATAGACTCTTAAGCATTTGCCTATTAAAATCCAACAAGCGACTTTTTTTTTGGCCAGACAGTGAGTGTGTGTGTATGTGTGTCTGTGTATATGTGCATAATATACATGACTCCGTATAGTGTCGGAGTCATTCATTTATTTATTCTCTAAAACAACAGATTAATTCGGTTATGAAGTAAATGGCTCTCTTTAATGCAGACTAATTTTTTATTTTGTATTTTTAAATTTAAAAAAAATCTATATATATATATATATATATATATTTGTCGTCACATTTGCAACAGTTTTAGTTGGAGTCTGGAGCCCTGTATCAGTCATTAGTTTAAGACAAACAATTGATGATTGACAAAAATGGCAAGTGTTTCAGAGAACAGAGCTCAGAGAACAGGAGAGCCGAGGGAAAGGCTCCAAGCAATGTAACCTCTAGAAAGAAGCCCTCTGGCCCCACGAATGTTTGTTAATTCTCTGCTACAAACATTCTACACAAAAAAAAAAAAAAAAAAAAGTACACAAACATACAGTTCTGCAAGTCAGGGACAGGAAAGAGAGTCGTGATGCTGCACTGAGAAATAAACTGAGCCTAGGCAAGCAGCAGCATCATTAAAAGTGGGGGGAAAGAAGAAAAAAAAAAAAAGCGGAAGGAAAGAAGATGCCCCTGTGTCGGATCGCCATGGCAACCGCCTCTCTTGCCGGGGCCTGGCTGCTGTTGCATGGCGCGGTGTCTCCTAATCAGCCCGGCATGTGAAATGCAAATGCAGACAGTCTGAGAATTAGTGGAGAAAAAACAGGGGGCGGCGGCAATGGGGGCGAGTAAGGATGCAGATATGTAAAATATTCATGCTTCTGCACGAGAGAAACGCGGGGGGTTCGATGGTCGCAGTTTTTTTCCCCCCCATTTTAAGGGGGGCTGTCTGTCAGGTGAGATACAAGGAGACGGTAAATGACACACCAAAGATGAGCGGCTGACACTTTTTTGCCTTTCGCCTTCAGGAGCATTGTTTACATGTAGACAGGGAGGGAGGCAGGCCTTCCTGCAGCACTGGAAAGCTGAAGGAAGTGCTGAATGGAGGATGAGTCATGCCAGGCTTGTAAATAATAATAATGGCAGCTTTGGTCGGACGTGCCGGATCTATCGGAGGATTTTGAGGGTACTCCAATGGTTGACATCAGAGAATGCCGGCACGTTACGAGGAAAGACTGGCAGTGCTTTCCATGCTGGAAATTCACATGCTGGTTTGGTGATGGTCAGCTTGATGGACCAATATTGAACATGCTGTTCACAAGCACAGGGAGTAACTAACTACAAACTGTGACGCTGCTAACTAAGAGATCGTTCTGATCATTTGGTCATCATTTACTCACCCTCATGTTGTTCCAAACCTGTTTGACTTTTGAAAAATGTCTCCGTGTTTTTGTACATACAATGAGGTTTTTTTGGACCCCACTGGCTTCCAATGTAGGGACAAAAACAATTCTTTTCTAAGCTCTGAGAGTAGGCACAACAATTAAGGTGCAGCCACATTAGCACATTTCAGCTAAATTTCACAGGTAAAAATGTTCATTGCCTATTGTCAATAGTGTAGTGATGTATGAAGCACAGCTCACACAGAAGTCACTTTCGGACCGAAATCTGCATGTGGAAATCTTTTACCCCCACACAAAATTCCCGTATACCTATTAAAATTACTGGATTTCGCCCACGAAAACTTGTTGAGTAACATTAAATGTGACCGTACACTCAAAAAACAACAAAAAAAAAAATGGTGGGTTGTTTCAATATTTGGGTCAAACCGCTTAAACCACTGAGTTTAAAAATGTTATTTAAAAATTTAAACCAACTATTGGGTTTGCCCATATTTGATGAGCCAACAGCCCAGCATTTTTAGAGTGTACCTTTACAAGAATAAAATACAGGAGATGATTGTAAAAATGTTTTGAGCTTGAAACATACCTCTTCAGAGTAATGGTCAGACGGTAATGGGGGGTAGTCACACTGCTCAATCTTTTTACACAATGAGTACAGGTTCATTTTGTCCCCGTAGAATGGACTCTGCAAGGCAGCCATCTATGTGAGAAGAAAAGAAATGTGACTTTCGTATGATAATTTTCATTAGATTTAGAATTAAGATTAGAATTTAGAATTAAGGTTCTAAACAAAGGTATAAGTAGTGAAAATGCATTCTTATGAATAAAAAACAAACATTTACATTTATTTTACTGTCATTTTCATGATTGTTATCTTAAAAGACACCTGGAGGTTGAGTAATTCGTTTACTCCAGTGCAAGTACACATATCTCTCATACACAAGCCTGCAATGCACACTAAATCTTCATCAAGCATGGTCTGTCTGTGGAAGAAACTACAGTGTCCCACGTCACAGATGGCAGCAGACAACTGCCATCTGTTTGTTCGAGATGTCAAAAAGCTAAGAGTCAAGTCTATAGAGCATGCATCATGTCAACCTCGAGATGCTGTGCGTTGCATTAACGATATTAAGCACAATAAACCTTCTTTTGCTTTATTGGCATTGATGCTTCCATGAAGAACCTTTAACATTCATAAAAAAAAGTTTCTTTACGATTATTAAAACATTCTTCACACTAAAAAAAAAAATAAATAAATAAAAAACCTTTCAGGAACTGTTCATTTTGAGAAATCCAATAAGGTTCTTCTATGGCACCAATGCAAACTTTTATTTTTAAGAGTGTGGAACCTTTCATTGCAAAAAAGGTTCTTTAGATAATTAGAAACATGGTTCTTTCAAGAACTGTTCACAGAAATGTTCTTTAAGGAACCAAAAATGTCTTCTTCTATGGCATCACGGCAAAAACCTCCTTTTAGAAACTTTATTTTTATGAGTGCACTCAGAATAATATAGTTAACTGTAGACTTTAACTCTAGGCTCATTTAACTTGCAATTTCATAATTTTTGCTCAAAGTTTTGTTTCTGACTTAATGGATAGTTCAACAAAAAAATAAACCATTTACTCGCTCATGTCATTCTAAAACATTATTCTGTTCTGAACATTACTTTGTTCTGTTGTACACAAACAAAGATATTTTGAAGACAATTGAAATTAAAGCCGAAAACAAAAAATTTGGGTAATAGGGTAATTGAACTCTTAATGCTGTTCAGAGCGTTGTGTTCTCAGGTCATAAATTAAACCAGTCATAGTAAAGTTCTCAGGCTATGAGTCAACTCTCAATATTTCAGCCAAACAATGTTACATGTTGCTATTCTAGCGTCATTTTTGGTCACAGTGAAATGCATCCAAACAGCTGACATGTTTACTAGTTGCAGTTTTTAACTAAAAACAGCATTTTGGCCTTTCAATTACACGACAAGGCATTTTGGCAGCCTAAAAACACAAATGGGTTTGAAAATGACCGTTATCGCCTAAGAGTAAACTACAAAAATGGAAATTTGTGAAAACGGTGACATGATGCGCATGCATATTACACATTCAGTCTGTAGGCGCATAGTGTTTACAAAGTGAGATCGCCAACTACTGGCCTGGCAGCATAATACAGCCTTTTTAATCAGTTTTGTGGATCCATGTAAATGGGGACTGTATTGATAATATTGTCACCTGTAAGCATTAAATGCAAAGAGACAAACTTCTCAATTTTTAGTACATCGTTGTCGAGTAAAATTACACTCAATTGTCAAAAGTTTGGTGCATAACTAGCTTTTTGTCCATATAATAGAAATAACTCCAATGGACCCCTCTGACTTTTATTGTATGGACCAAAAAAAAAAAAAAAAAAAAAACCTTTTTCAAAATATCTTTTGTGTTCCACAGAAGAAAGTCATTCAGATTTGCAATGAAATCAGGGTCTGTAAATGATGACCAATTTTAAATTTTTCTGTGAAAAGTCCCTTTAAAGGGGTGGTATAATGCCACTTTTACAAGATGTAAAATAAGTTTCTGATGTCTAGTGTGTATGTGAAGTTTTAACTCAAAAAATACCCCACAGATAATTTTTTATAGCATGTTAAATTTCTCACTTTTTGAGGGTGAGCAAAAACGCTCAGTTTTTGTGTCTCTTTCAATGCAAATGAGCTGCTGCTCCTACCAAAAGGGTGGAGTTTCAAGAGCTCGTGTTAGCACAGTGTTAGCTGCGCCGATTACCTCATGAAGACTCACTGAAAATGTCAAAAACTGTTTAGCCTATCTTCAAACCGAAGTCGGACAATGATGGAGAGACTCAAGAAGAAGTGACAACATGTAGAATGCAACAGGATGTTTCTGAATGGTTAGTTGCTTAATTTATGTAGCTGATGTGGGACATCTTAAAGTCACTGATTAGCATATTCTGTCATGATAACAATAAATCGCTTGTGCGGGAACTGTTTTAAGATCCTACAGAGCCAGAGAATATTTGCTGCATGAAGATACAACAGGTAGAGTTTAATTACGGTTATAATTTGTCATGTTGTCATCTTGCTTTTATGACATGCTAATGCATTTGTGTTACATACTAGGGCTGGGCGATATGACGATATTATATTATATCGACGATGTCTTGCAAGTATCGCAATGTCGATAATAAAAGTCAGTTACAGACGATAATTGCCAGTACCGAGAAAAACAAAAAACTAATTTATTTAACATAGTCCCGTAGTTACCATTCACATATTTATTCACATGCAATAGCATAAATTAAATATTTTGTAGCCTATAGTAGCTAATTAATAGGGTTAGGAATAAAAAAATCTATTCTGGAATCACATTTACTTAAGGCCAGGAATCGAATAGGCCTAGGCTACTCTTTACATTTTGATTTTGCTTATTAACAATGTATTTTTATTTTTAAAACATTCAAGCGCGAGATGAAGCAGACAACACTTCTGTAGGCCTGCAGCGCAAAATAAACTCATATAGCCTAAATAAAAGGAATAAATACACAAAATATATTCACTTAAACAATTAACAGATTAACAAAATGAAAAAAACAAAACAAAACTGAAGCCATGTGCTGTTTTAATTGGTTTTTGCGATGCTCTCCACACAAACACGTTCAAAAGAAAAACTAAGACGGAAGAAAGCAGTACCGGTTTTCTTTATTTCACAAAAACAAAATGTTTTGTTTTTATTGTGAGTGTACACAGACATAATTAAACTCTTATAGGTTATGTATGACCAAAAATGAGTATTTTAAGTTGTTTTCACTGGTGTAAGGAAGCAGTTCAAGTGATCACGCCGGCGCCTCGCACGCACACATGACAATAGCACTGCTTGACATCGCAGCCTGTTCATTATCAAAATAAATGAAGAATTAAATTCACAAACAACATTTGTAATTACTTATTTTTCCAAATAAATAATGATTTTTTTTTATTTTTTATTTCGTTATAAGAAGCCTGTAAGGACACATTGGAGCTCTAAAACATGAGAAAAAAAAAAAAAAAAAAAAACCTTTCCGATTTTGGTCATGCAGAACGAATCAAATTGTTTTTAAACGCTTTTAGACAAATAACAAATTCATTACAGCTTAAAGGATTAGTTCACTTTCAAATAAAATTTTCCTGATAATTTACTCACCCCCATGTCATTCAAGACGTTCATGTCTTTCTTTCTTCAGTCGAAAAGAAATTAATTCCAGGATTATTCTCCTTATAGTGGACTTCAAAATTATAGTTTCAGTGCTACTTCAAAGGGCTTTAAACGATACCAGACGAGGAATAAGGGTCTTATCTAGCGAAACGACCGGTCATTTTTGGAAAAAAAATATAAATGTGTATGCTTTATATAAACAAATGATCGCCTTCTAAGCGCTTCGGCCAAAACCGTACTTTTGTATTCTTCAAAAAGCTTACGCTGTATGTTCCACGCCTTCCCTGTTCTACTTACGGAAAAAAAAAAAAATGTAACTGGCGCTGCATTAGTTCCGTAAGTTGAATAGGGAAGGCGTAGGACATAAATAAATTTTAGGGTTAGTGATGTCACCAACCCGGGAAGCTGCTTGTTGTAGTCCCTACCAGCCATGTGTTGTAGTACCTAAACAGAGAATTCTTTAAAAGAAAGTATCTCCCTTTGCATTGAACCTTGAGCGTCATAACTTTGCAGATGTTGTTTATGCTCAAACAGCAACATTACACACTAACTAAAGTTAAAGTCAAATTGCAATGAACCACCCCTTTAAGTAGAACTGTGTGATAAGAGTTAAACTGAAGTCTATTACAGGATAAAAACAAATACCACAGGTGACTAGTATCTTCAAAAGAAACACTATTAAAAATGTGCAGGAACTGTAAGGGCGTTGGGGCTGAATAAATCTCAACGCATCCATTTACTTGACACTTCCAAACCTACATTTCGCCAACTCATGGCCAATTAGCTTTGTGTATCTGGCCTGACACACTTAGCAAAGAAAATTATGGATGTCCTGTCTCAAGAAAGCACAACAACACGAAACATTTAAATGCAACACCAAAGCTTTTAAAAAAAGGACAATGGTATTTCAGCATTTTAGTAGATGTTTTGTGACATCAATGCAGAAGATCAAAAAATGTCGACGTCACAGTTTTGGGACATAAATCATAGTGGTACTGAGGAGATGGATGTAGTGCATCCTGTTAGCCTGGAGCTGTGCAATCCCGCTCAGCCAGGAAGGTGATGCTTTGATGACGTTACGAGATTATGATACTGCAAAAGCAGACTGGCAAAAACAGCCCCAAGCAAATCCACTGAAAAAAAGCTTTCCAGATGCCATGCATGCAATCCACACAGTACTCACACGAAACCACTACACCGCAAAGTACACTGGACAAGAACTCAATTAAATTGACATAGAAGGACAGAGAGTGGCAAGCGAGTTAACGGGGATGGGGTGTTGGGGGGTGTGATCGAGCGAGGCGTAACGACGGTTTGGGCTGTCAGAGGAGGAGCGGAGGAGAGGAGCGCGGAGTGGCAAAACTCATGGAGCAGAGCCGGTTTCATCACCGTTCCACACAAAACGGAGGAAGTCCTTCTCTAATCATCGGCAGTGCAGGAACTGGGAGGACTGGGATGTTGTAACATGTACCATTCTTACAGCACCCAGTACTTCATATATGAACTAAATGTGTCAGAGCAAAAGTCACCAAGAAAGTGCTCAGGTGTTGTGTGTGAGCAAGTCCAAAGAAACCACACCCAAGTCTCAATGCCTGCATTCACAAAGCAGCAAAAATTTAAGATTTAAGTGACATAAAAACAAGAGTTGTAATTGAATATTATAACCAAAGTGACTCTTACATTTTTAGGATTCACACTTGTTCAAGAATCAGTTTGGTTAGCCTGTGAGGTGTTGTTTTTTTTTTTTTCCTTGTGGGGTTCCAGTAACTCAAAAATGGATGTCCCATCGCAAGAAGGCATAACAATCAGAAAAAATTAAATGCAACAAAGGTTTTTTTTTTTTTATAAAGACTGACATTTCAGCATTTCAGTAGATGCACAACTTTGCCAAAGCAGAAAGTGATGAACAACAAACAAAAATGCGAGTTGTGTGTCATCTGAAAGTCTTATATTTAGTCATTGCCTTCCATTAAAATGGCTCCAAAGCCATTCAAAGCAGCTTTTAATTAGGATTCAATTAATTAAGATTCAACAGATGAACTTGTGTATACAAGTTATTTATAATATTTATTTATAAATGGACACATTTTGTGTTATATATTACCGTTAACAAAATCTATGACGGAAAATGTTAGTTGACAACCTCTTTTTCCATGACTAAAATGAGACGACACCAAGGTTTCTTGATTTACCAGTTTTCATAATGTAAACTGGTAAATTTACATGGTAAATTTACTGGTAAACTGGTAAAAAGAAAGTATGTTAATTTATATGATAAATAGCCTATAAGTAGTCAGGAAACTAGATGATGTAAAATAAACCATGCATATAAGTTGACATTCTTTTGATTTGTGCTTGTATGTGAAAGTGGAATAATTCTGATGAAATGTAAAACTATATTTTTTAAATAACAATCATTGTGATTATAACATTGAACAAAATAATCATGATTATCAATTTAAGCATTATGCAGCATGACGAAATTGTGACTAAGATTTTAATTGACTAAAATTAGACTAAAATGCCCACACATTTATGTCCAATTTCACAAACAAGGCTTAAGCTAGTCCTAGACTAAAATGCATGTTTGAGCTGCTTTAACTGAAAGCAACTTGCCCTGACATATCTTAAAATATGTCTGTGTCATTGTTTTGTCTCGTCTCAAGATGCACTTTTTTCTAAGGCATGTTTATAAAAGCTACTTAAATGTACTGATTAAATTATCCTAATCCTGGCTTAATCTAAGCCCTGTCTGTGAAACCGGCCAGTATCACCGAAAACTTGACCAAACAAAAACAGCACAAGGTTGACTAATAATATGATAAAAACTAAAAAGTACATTTGAGACAGGACTAAGACTAAATTAAAAAATAGCTGACAAAATTAACACTAGTATATACAAATATGTATGTTTCATTAAACATTTTCTTCTTGTAAATAAATGTTTAACATTCAAAAGGCAAGGCATTTGCTTCACTGTCTAGAACAATCAGTGCAGGATGAATCCAGCAGTAAAAGTGACAACACTAAACCAGCACTAAAAATTTAATTAAAAATGGATAAAGTAGTCAGGTAAACTTAGACATGCTTTTTTCAGATAGGTAGGATAAAAATAATGGAACCAAAACTTGATTTTTGTAGAAAATATTGGACTTCATGTTCCTCCATCAGTTATGGGAATGAAAATGTGTATGTAGTTGTGACAGTAATAGGCACAGTGAATGAGTGTGTTTTGACCAGACTGCATTAGGTGTGTTGCAAAAAATTCTTCACAACAAAAGGGTAGGTGTTTTTTTCTCATACAGACTCAAGATGATATACCTATAGTGTCATTTCATAGCAACATCTGTCTTGCCAGTGTGCCACCACTCTTGCGAAGAGTTCCTTAAGATAATTGCGACGTGCAGTACCGTAGAACAGCATTTAGTGCAATAAAAAAAACGCAGCCGCGGCTATGACTGTTTACATGCGGTGTGCGTACCTGTGGGAGTGTGGCCGCAGAGGGGGGTCAGGGGCAAGTAGCAGCTGTAGCCAGCAAAGGGTTAAACAAGGACCACCATATTTTCATGCATCTTCTGCTTCTGACAGATGAAAAATGTCAACTGTCCTGTTTTTATTTTGGAGTTTTTGCACTATTCATCTGGTTCATTAGTGCCTGGGCGCTCTTGGCCCTGACAGCTGCTCGCCCCGTGCTCCCGGCCCCTGAATTTTTCAGGCTAATTTGATTCGGGGCGCCCAGGCGATGGGCAAGATGATTGACTTGCTCCCTGACCCCCGGAGCCCAGCATCTCCCCTCATTGGTATTCCAGAGGAGTCCACCCCGCACCACGCTGGCCTGCTGTCTGTCTGCGGGGCTTCGGCTACCGGTGCACGGTGGCGAAAGACACACACGTTTACACACTCACATGCACACACAAAAGAGGGGGAAAAAACACACACACAGACACCAAAGCTCAGAGGAACATACTTAAACAGAATCTCAACCACCAACATGGTGGTTGCGCTGACACAAATACACACGAAACATAAAAAAAAAAGAGCCACACATGCTCAGAAAAACACACACACATAGATAGATAGATGCTCACAATATCACAACAACAGGAACTGAAAACAACTAAGAAAGACATAACCACATATGGCCACCCAGAAAGGAAGACAAAAATAGACTCTTTTCTAATTCCTACCTTAATACAACCTGACCACTCTGGCTTGCTACAATTCTTCCTTTATTTAGTGGAACTCAATACACTAGAGTTAACCCCAAATATCTATTTTAGAAAAAGAGTAGAGACAAAAGAGAAAACTGGTAGTAGAAGACCTTTTGCGCCAACACAGCACCCATTGTTGTAGCGTTGCGACTGCAAAGTGAACTTACATTAAGAATTTCTGACACATTTTGACACATCCGAAATTCCCAATGGCACATCAAATCAAGCTGACAAAGCCAAAGCAATCAATAAATATTTCAACAAGTGATTACAGCAATGTGTTTAGATCTACCGTCATTGCCTTTCTTTAAGAGCTGCTGTGCAGCCAAAATAATGTACCAGTTATCAATGTAAAGCTGCTTTGACACAATCTACATTGTAAAAAGCGCTATATAAATAAAGGTGACTTGACTTGACTTAAATGGTTTCTATATACTTTTTTTTAATAGCATGGAGCATTGTACATAGGTGCTATATTGGTTATTTGTCGTTATTAGAGTTTTTTTATCATATTGCAGTTACTAATAGTGCAGTTACTAATAATATTACATGCTTAGTGGGAATATTACATGCTTATTTATTGGAAATTTGACAGTAAAGCACTGAGCTTGAATTGAGATGAAGATCTATTTATTTATTAACAGTAATGTGCAAAACACTTTTTATAGGGAAAAAAAGTAAACATTCTACTCTTATTAAATGTACCATACTGAACTGACCGGCAACTTCGGTGATTACAAAAAAGGAGTGCTCTTTACTTGCTTTCTGAGTAATTCAATTACAATTTGAATAAGTTTTTGTTTTTCATGTGACTTTTCCTACTTTTCCATTTATTAGGGAGTGCTCCTCCATGTCTTTTTTAAAGTGTTTGCCTAAAAGTGTTAGTTTTGCTTCATCTTTAAATTTTTAGTTTTACAAATCATCACATTAAAAATAACATTAAAATTTGATAAGATTTAGAGCTTTAAAAGTGCAGGAAAAAGTGTGAAGCAATTTAAAAAGTACTTGAAAAGTGCTCGAATTTCACTCTCAAAACTTTGCATGAACCCTGAAATGAATAATGTAAAAGCATTCTACTATTTCTGCCACAATACCATGGTTTCAGTAAACATTACTAGGCTACATTAAATGCATGGCGATTTGTGGACTAGAGTGCCTTAACTTGTTCGTTCATGGCACAATGTTTCTCCTGGTCTTCACATCAGCGCTATTTGATCTGATATCTGTGGTTTAAAGCAGAGAATTCTGCCCTGAATTTGAATGCTTCCCACTAGATCTTGCTACAATGTTATTAACTGTGCAGCAAATTCAAACCATTTCTTACTGGATCTCTCAGCACTGTATAGTAACAGTTTTGCGTGCGCGAGATTGCCGCGTGAGTAAACCTCTAACATAAATCGCACCGGCAGAAAAAAAGTTAGCAGTCTGTAGTTTTGAATCGTGAATGCTCATTTCTGCATTTTTACATTTATATTCAGATTAAAAGCAAATCTCAAAATGAATATCCATTTTTCATACCACACATTATCATGTTATGATGGCTTAAATTCACTTCACACATTTTAAATGACTGATTTCAGTTTGTGTTTAATTTTTAATTTTTTTATTTTGACAAAATAGTATCAAATTTTAATGTCAGCCTTTGATCACATATCAGCCATAACATAAAAATACATACTGGCTTATCGTATCCAGCATTCATAGAGAATGTCTCAGTCAAGGAGACCATTGTTTTAATATTGATCTCTGTACCTTGTTGAATTCTTTGCATGCCAATTAAACTCCTAGAGAAGGTCCTGGTTCTCAGGAGCCATGGAAGAGGGCGTAGCGTATGAAAACAGTCATGTTCAAGTGTGAGAAAACCATCATTATTTCATGTAGCTCATCCTTCTCGCACCCTTCTTTAATGATATATTAATCAAATGGAAGTGCAGGCATAAGGAAGGAACACAATTAAATATGAATCCATATTCTGCGACTTGAAAAGTCCCCGTCTGACGCCACAAACTGACTTGTACAAACGCCTAACCTACGCACACATTGATGTTTAAGCTCTCTGAATTTTCCTCTTGATCAAATGAGAAGAGAAAATCACCTCTCCTTTTAGTAGCGCGATCACCCCGAGAAGAAAAGTTTCAGACACGTGTTGTTTGTAAATTTGCTGAATGAGTGTGCAACGCTTCTCAGTTTTATGCATCATTAGCAAAACATGGGTGCGGCTGCTCATCAGAATGTTAAGAGTTCTTCTGAGATGCTGGCGTTCACGTACGCCTCTCTCCCAAAGCGTCTTTAAAGAACATGAGTATTCCGCAGCTGTACACAGTTGGGCCAAATTAATTCACTAAGCTATCAAATTAAAATCTGAGATCAGTGGTGAGAAGACACCAAGGTATACTGGGTAATCTATATTTGAATAGGATGCGGGGAGGGTTTAATTAACGTCTTGATGGATGTTTACTTTTCAGGTGTGGGATAACACTTCCCCAAAAAAAATCTGCAAAAATACTTTAAAAATTGAATACATAAACTTCCCGAGCTCTGAAAACTAAGGGCTATGCTGCATCCCACCAACTACGGACTAAGCATTCTTATTTAATGAAAGAATATCATTAGCATTACATATCAAAAATGCAACACTCTTCTTGCACGGTGTGCATGCTAATCTGCTTACTTTTAACACTCTACGTCATTTAGCAGATTCGGTTCTCATCTCCAATGTTCTACTCAAAACACATGGTCGTAAACAAAAATGTGACTTCACAGTTTTAATTGTAAAACCTGGAGCAGGAAAACTGGCCTCGTGTTTTTGCGATGAAGGGAGATGCAATGGTCTCTGCCTCTTATTTATGCCAACATAAATCCAAAACACCTTCGAGAACAGCTATTAAGAAGAGGTTTAAGAGGACTTCAAAAGGCCGAGCCAGACCGTAAGCGCAGAGATCCACCAATATGAACTCGTCTGTCTTTAATAGAGAGTGGAGATGGTGCGAGGCGGAAACGTCGAGGACACCGAGAGGGCCATCTGGATAGCTCGAGACGATCCTTTCATTTTCAGCCTCATAAAACCCAACACCAAAACCAATTGCATGAGTGCTCCAAGGATGGGTTAGGATATCATAGGCTAATACAGCCACAGGAAATGGTCTTGATGGTTGGGGGAAGGTAAATACAGAAGAGCATCTATAAAAATTTGTGGTTTGATTCAAGGTGAAATTGGAGTCAACTGAAAGGCGAAATCACTGAACAGCAGTGGTGGGGATTATGATTCAGCTCAGTTAATTAAATTATTTGAATCTTTTCATCAAAAGATTTGGTCACTGCTTTACTCATCCAAAAGATTCATTAAAATAAACTTACTTTATTAAAAGTTGCACATAAAAATCTACGAAGGGACTCCAGAAAAAGTGTAAATAAAATCACTAAAACTTTAATTAAAATCAAAAATAAAACTGAAAAAGTTTAAGATTAAAGCTAATTTAAAATATCCATTAAAAACTTGATACTTGGGTAACACTGACTGAAGTGAATGAACAATATGCATCTTAGCTCAAAAACCTGTCTTTAACCATTTACAATAAAGTTTAACTACCTGATTTGCATATAAATATTTGTATTGTAAATGCTATTAATTGCAAAATATGATGCTAAAAGTTCAAAATATTCATTCATATCGGCAACAGAGCCAGCTAACTGTTGACCTATTCAGGAAGTAAGTGAAGAGAAGGACTGCAAAAACTTGGTATAAAGTTTAATAGTAGTTAGCGTCCAGCCTATTAAAAACTTTTATTGGCTACTTTGTTGAATGGCCAAAATATTACCCAACTAAACACCCAAACAGATCCCATGACCCTCAATTCTTTCACCTACCACAAAACCACACGTTTCCTCTATATTGCAGAGCTGTCAATAATGCAGATGGACCGTGGCATACAGTGCAGTGCTATTGACCGATGTGCCACGGAGAGCACGTGTCCCGTCTGCCGTGAAGGCCATTTGGGAGTCAACCCCAACTCTGGCCTTGTCCTGCACCCCTCCTATTCATCACAGGATGGCCGGCAAGCCACATCAGCTGACCAAATGAGCTCCAACCGAGAGCACCGGCATCAAACGGAATAGCAGATGCATATGGAGGAATACAATGCACAGATATTGATGATTTTCAATCGAGGCCTTGCAACCTCAACGGCTTCCACCGCCCCCACCCCCCTCGAATCCCCCAGAACAGATCGACTAAAAGATTCATGCTCTCAGAATAAAGGAATTACATGCACACATATAGGCCTTTCACACAAAATAGATCAATGGGGATCAATGGAAGATGGCACAAGTCTGCAAATTACCAATTCAGCAGTTCAGCACTGCAATGGAGCACTGCAGATAGCTTTTGATTGTCTACTAAGACAATGTTTACACATACACCAAAATAAATTATGAATCTGGACACACAATGTATGGGCCTATATGTACAGTTCCTGGGTCCATGATATGACAATATCTTTTTGTCCCATCTATTAAATTATTTAAAAAAAAAATAAAAATTATATATACTTGTCGACTAATGTTTAGTCAACTATTAGGGGGCAGCCCCTGTGTGTGTGTGTGTATAATGTATAATGTATAATATACATAATATACATTACACACACACACACAGGGGCTGCCCCCTAATAGTTGACTAAACATTAGTCGACAAGTAGAGGATTTTAAATTTGGCTTAGAAGAGACTTAGTCGAACAAATTAAGAAAAAAAAAAAAAAAAATTCTCCACAGGAAGTGGCAAAGTCACGCACTCCTTAACGGACAGATTGTTAACACGGCTGGGTTTATGTGGTCATTCGTCATCTATCATTCGTCAACTTCAAATATGACTGATTTGAAGGTTGTAAAATGTTGTGATTCAACTCAATTTTAATAATAAACTTATGAAATTGCACAATAAAAATTTTTAAAAAATCAGTAGAAAACGATTTTTTAAAATTTGATAGTAAGATATTTCTTAAATTGTTCTCAATATATATGAAATGCAATATGCACAATATAAGAAAATATACAAGTAAATTACTTTTTTTTTTTCAATTAGTAAAAAGTAAAAAGATGATCAACTGAAAACTTAATAATGAAAAAAAAAAAAAGACTAAGGTTATTGTTCTTTAAAAAACAGCTTTACAGTAACATCACAGCAATTGCCGACGGGTTTGCCGATTATCAGATCTGTCACTCAAACAGATGTCAATTCATCACCTCCTACCTCCCCGCCCCCCTCCAGGTCACATGACCTGCTGGAAGCGGGACAAGATAAAAGTCTTCTTGTACCAGGGGGCGATAGCACCGATCTGTTCGAGGCTGAGCCCGGACCTGGCTTTAACAGAAGCTTAAGAGATCACAACTGTTCCGCATTTGCCTTCTCCCTGCACTTGGCTGACCCATGGCCACTGCTAAGCAGGGCGGACTGATCACACTGATGGGCCTGGTGCATTATGGGAGACTAATTAGTGCCAAGAAACACTGTCTCCAAGCAGCGGTGAACTCAGATGGTTGTTTTTCAGCCCCAGGCACTTTGGGAGGTGTAGCTACTGGTTAGCTTTCCCCCCAAAAAAGAGGCAAAAAGACGAAGTGGAGAAAAAACACACTCAGGGGATTGAAGGGATAGAACGGGTACCGGACTAACAATGTATCTATTTCCACACTGTGCGAGTGCGAACTTGTGCCTGCTTGCGTGTTTATACACCAGTTTTTGGTAGTCAGTGCATCCCGCGGGATCAAGCATCGTGTCATTTACGAATTGCTGCTACCTATTCCAGGTGGCCCCAGTAACCTGGTTACAAGAAACCCAGAGCCAAAAACACAAAATACCCACTTTTGAACAGAGATTGGCAATTTCGCAAGATCTGTTACGCGAGAACTCGCACAAGATCTGATGTTTAAAGGGATAGTTCCTCTGAAAATTAAAATGATTTCTTATTTACTCACCTTTATATCATTTCAAAGACTTTCTTTCATTAAAAACAAAAGGAGAATTTTTTTGGAGAACATCCAGGCGGCTTTTTTTTTTTTTCCCCAAAATAATGAAACTTCCATGGATTACATTTTCAGTTACTTACCGGTTACAGTCTGAAATAGTTTGTCTAATATACATTAGGACAAGTATTTAAAGAATCATATAAAACATTTGAGTTTATTTATTCTTATTACAACAGAAGCACCAGAGGTACACATCAACCTAGAAAGAAAGGCCTTTAAATATTGTCTTGGGCAAAGGGGTCCTTAAAGTCAAAAAGTTGGAGAACCACTGCTATCAAAGCAATTTAAAAAAAATACTCAATTAATTGTTGATCTAAATGAATTGCATATTGAATCCAAGTATCAACTTATCAAAATTGCCAATATCAAAATATAGTAAATTACTCATTTACTGTCCCAAAGATTCACCTCAAGCGTTCAGTGATATAATGGTTACAAGCTTCAAAATGCCAAAAAGGTACATTGAAGTATCATAAAAAATGTCTCGTATGATTCCAAAGCTTTGCATTCTTCTGAACAGATTCAAATCAGTTATAAAATTCAGTTATTCACTGAAAAATGTTGATAACCACTGTAGCTCTTCTTGGTGCATTTATGAGAGCAAGAAGTAGCGATGTCTAATTCACAAATGAATCATTCTTAGGCTGATTTGGTTCTCAACTTCAACTCTTCAACATTGACGAAACCTGATCTGGAGGCAAAGATTATTAATGAATAACTTAAATTTAAGTTTATCATGTGACTTTCGAGTCCACATTCACTTTTATTATATTAGAGGCAAGGATGTTCTTCAGAAATGTACTTTCTTTTCTGAAGAAAGCAATACATGAACAAAATGAGGGTGAGTAAATAATGACAGAACTTTTATTTTTGGGTGAACTTTCCTTTTAAGGTCCAAACATGTTGTACATCTCAAAAACACTGGTGACCCCTTGCAACTTCATCTTCAATTTAGACTAAGGGCTGAAGAGAAAACTGCTGCTCTGAGTCTAATGGATCCTGGTCCGCTGTGTCTTCGAGAAACGTATGCTATTAAAGCCTAATCAAAGCAGTCAGTATCATTTTGTAGCAAGAGCGGTGCATGTTATTTAAAACACATGTAAATGTCATTCAAATTTCCTCATCAGCTTGGGAACATACTCCAGGTATCCTACACAGAGACCATTTACCTCAGAGTACAAAACCATATTGTAATTTTCATGACAGACCGTGAGGTGTAGGATTGCGTCTCACAAAAGGAGACGAACAGTGCTGGCAGAAGCTTGGGAAGAGAAAGGGAGACTTAGGGAGGGCTGGACTGTATAAACGGAGGAAGGGGGAGTGATGGGTTGGGTTTCTATACCTTACCTCATAGAGCAGGCAGCCTAGCGACCAGATGTCAGATTTGAAGTTATATCCGTTTTCGTGTATTCGCTCGGGAGACATGTAATATGGGGTGCCCACTGGAACAGAAAAAAGACAGATAGAGACAGACAGACAGAGAGAGAGACAGAGAGACAGAGAGACAGAGAGAGAGAGAGAGAGAGAGAGAGAGAGAGAGAGAGAGAGAGAGAGAGAGAGAGAGAGAGAGAGAGAGAGAGAGTGTTAGGCTGTCTGGTTTGCTATGCGAGGAGTTCATCCATGGATGCTTCATTGACAAAGGTTTCAGACTGAGGAGTTTTAGATGACTATAGAGAGGTTACTAACAACAAACTCAGCGATGCATGTGTACAGTGTGGAGTAGTTTGTACACTACTTTTTAAAAGTTTGGAGTCAATTTTGAAAGAAATTAATACTTTTATTTGCCAATGATGCATTAAACTGACAGTAAAGACATTTATAATGTTACAAAATTAAAATACAAAATAAATGCTTTCTATTATTCGTCAAATAATCATGAAAGTAAAATATTAAGCAGTACAACTGCTTTTTAACGTAGATAATAATAAGAAATGTTTCTTGAGCAGCAAATCAACACACACAGTTCTTGATTAACATGATTTCATTAAAAACCCAGCTAAGAAACAGAAACAAACACTTCTGGTCAAAAATCTCTTTTTGAGGTCCAAAATAATTTCAAAATCTGTTTCAGAATAATGATCCTACCACTTTTGAACATTTTACTTCTACAAACATTACATTTACACTTAATATTTAGCTTCAATATTTATAGCTATTCTGCTATAACATTCAGTGCTTCCCACAGGTTTGAAATATACTTGTGGTGGTAGCTGGGTGGAAAATCCTCCTGTTACCCGTGGCACAAAAATTATCTACTACATGTGACAAACAACAAATAATGTGACTACAAAAAAAAAAAAAAAAAAAAAAAAAATTATATATATATATATATATATATATATATATATATATATATATATATATATATTTATTTTATTTTATTTTATTTTTTTTTAATTGAAATTCATTTTGATACAGATTATGCTGTGTTTTAGGGGGATATTAAGTAGGCTACTTTTTTATCCATTTACCACAAAATTCCTCAACTACACCATTTGTATGCATATTAAATATTACATTTTTATGAACAAAAAAAATGGATTATAAAGATGATCAAAATTACATAGGAGTTGTTTCTGGATATTGATCTAGGTTTTAGAGGCAGAATTCTGTCATCTGCTGGTTAGAGAAATCTGTAGGAAATACATTTTTAGTGTAATTACCATATATATCCAGCAGAGGACCCATTAATTTTTCTGGATGTGGCCAACTGCTCTTATAAATGTAATATGGAACGAACAGGACCACGCACACACGCAAATACATGCATGCGCGCACCAGGTCTTTGTCTGTGAAAAACCCATCGTGTCTTTGAGGGTCTCTGCAGCGAAGGGAGACTTTCCAATAGTTACGGGCCGTTCACATGTTGCGTCTTTTGAGCGCTCAAGTTCGTAATTTTAAATGTAGATGCGGAACGAACGCGCTTAAATAGAAATCGAAAGCTCTGCCAAGATGGACGAACAGCTGATCATACCTGTACAGGGCGGGTTTTTTTTATTTCTTATCTCCATAGATAGTAGTATAATCTAGTATTCAAGCTAATGCAAGGTCTGGAAATCCATTTATCCTTTGATGAAACTTCTTCGTCTTCATGGAGAATGCGGCTCATGATTGCTTAGCAACGAGCGTTTTTAAAAAGATTAGAAAGTGGCGCAGCTGGCTTTTTCCACGCATTTTTAGACACGACGTGAACGGCCTCTAAATCGAATGCGGATGGTTTCATTATCTCGGGCGAATAAAAAAAGTACAAGGGGATAAAGACAATGAAAGCAAAAATGTGCCACTAAATATACTTTAATATACCCGCCCAGGTAAAGTCTATGTGTGGGAAGCACTGACATTAATCAGAAATTGCACTCGATACACGCAAATTACACTAAAAATGTCAATGAAATAAAACAGCATTGATTTGAAATGTATGATGTTACAATAATATGAACAAAACCTGTAAATTTGGGAACAGTAGTAGTTTGGCGTTCAGATTACGAGTTGTAGAACAACTTTTACAGATGGAGCCAAGTGCTGTGAATGTTCATAAGTGCATGTAGGTGGTTTAGAGAGCTGGGGGGCAGCTTGCAGACTGCAAGTATGTGTATTGGGGAATGAAAATCTCAGCTTACATTCAAGGAGATTTAAAATCTCTCATTCACCTCTCATTACAAAAGATCCTCAATGATTTACAACAGAAGCCATTCAACACGGCCAAATGAAATTTTAATCAATCCACTTGTGTTTTTTTTTTTCCTTTTTCCAATCTTGTACTTTGGATTGTCTTTGAAATTTGATAAAACAAAAACAGCCACTGTACCAAAACGGTCTTCGATGGTTCTACCATTTCTGCTACAGGAAGGAAGGGGGAAAAAAAAAGAAAAAAAAGAAAAAAAAAATCAAGGTCCTCTCTGATGATTTCACACTGTAGCGTGGGGCTCATGCATGACGGCTAACCACCAACGCATAATGGTTTTGGTCTTGCCTTTTGAATTTATCAAAGAACTTCAAAATGTTTTTCCTGAAGGTCATTTGTGTATTTTTTTATTTAAAATATAACCAAGAATGAGTTGGGGATGGGACTATCTGTTTGCTCAACCAATGGAAGACAGCAGAAATGTTTGGGAAACCTGCCAGAGGTAAACACCAATTACGTGCCATGATGTCGCACATGTTGGAAGGCATTGAGAATTGCACCGTGACAGACATGAGACTGAGCAGAGCGTCAGGTCGCTTAGTCTGTGGCCCTGCAAAGAATTGTGGGTAATTGGCAGTGACTAATAGCCATCAGGCAGAAGAGCGGGACCCAAGAGGCCAGTCAAACTCCCCGTGCTGTACTCCCTGAAGCCGTGACAAGCTCTTTACTGCTTAGTGACTGTGGCCAACCAGCTATCCACCGTGAAAGATTGATGATAGAAAGAGGGGGAGGGGTAAAAAGAAAAAAAGAAGAGAGAGAAAAAAGAAAAAAAAAACATTCTGACAAATGCTCGCAGTTTACGAAAGTTTAGCCTTGGCACAAACAGCTCAAATCTGACAAAGCGTTAAGAAGTCTCAGGTGGCGAGAACAAGAGCCAAAGCGAAACGTCTCGACACTGAACAGTGTCAGGATGGTTGGACACGTAGTGGGGCTGAGATTGAAACACTTGCTGAGAAAAACAAAGTAAAAATGTGGCCCTTCCCTCCTACTGTCTCGCCCTATGATGCAATCAGTGTGTCAACCCGACCTATACGTTAAAAGCATTTTCTTTTATAAAAGTAGAGGAAAGTGAAACAGATGGTCTATGAGAAATTCCAAATGACATCAGTGGGATCTGATTGATGAATATTATTGATTTCAATAGTCATAAATTCATGATTAGACCTAGGGATGATTTATGTTTTTAAAGATTAACCAAGTAAATGTTAGATGACAGCAAAGCTAATCTAATTATAAAAATAGGCAAAATGAGCATGTACAATTAAAGAATAATTAAGAATAATTGTTGTGTTTCCCTAAATATATCTGTGAAGCCGAAAATAATTTCTGCACCACTAGAGGCACTAAATAGAACTGCAAAAAAAGAAAGATTACAGATGTTTTGAAATAGATTTCCAAATACTCCACTCATCTGCCACTGGTCAAACAAACATAGTCCCACCCCCAAATGCATGCTATTGGTTGAGCCAGTGTTGCTATACTGGGCTGCTCAGGGGAAAAAAAACAAAAAACAAAACACAAAGCAATATTTTGAAAACATCAACTTGTGTTGACACTTTTTGCGGGAATGAAAACTCTTATTAAACTACTTAGAAAAATGTTTAACTTTTAAATTTTTTTGAGGTGTGAAAAAAATTACCTTGAAACGCAACATAGAAATTTGCCTCGACATCCATCATTAAAAATTTGAAAAGGATCTTCTTTAATGTTAATAGTTTCATAAAAGCCTAGCGCTATAGAGCAACTACTCAAATTAAGAGTGCATTATTTATGCAAATAAATCGTAAGTCGCATAGGGATTTATTCCCATTATTATGAATTATGATATTACATTGCATTCTTTGAGAACTGGGCAGAGATCTTTTTTGTACAACAAAACAAAAACAAAACAAAAAACAAAAACAAAAGAAGAGATTACCACAGACTCTCAACGGTACACTAATTATACAGAAATCCACAAACATGCTTAATTACAAAAAAAGAAGTGTAAACTGTGCGAAGTGAGGGATTAAAAGAAAAATCTGTTTGGTCCAGTTAACTTCTCAGACCTCCGAGCCGGAACGGATTTCCTCGTCATCCCAAAACCCTCGGATGAGATGCTAGCATGTAATTAACATGCTCTCTGTGTTAACTGCAGAATACAAGGGTTCGGGATTAGCTTTCTTTTCCTTATTTTAATTATCCATTATATTGTTATTTCTCTCCTCGACTTTCCTTTGTTCCGATTTCCCCTTAAAAAGCCTTCCATTCAGCTCACCACCCTGCTTAATTTAAAGGCTAGGAAGCCTCTGGCAGGAAACGTAAAGAAGAGCTATCTTTCCTTTCTTTCAGTCTTCCGCTTTGTTTGTATCTGTGGGCTGCAGTGCCACTCGGAGACGGAGTTAAAAGGCTAGGGCTCGGCTTCTTAAGAGAAGAATTGACAGCCGTGGAACGGCACTTCCCGGACCTCCATCCAACGTGCATCCCAGAGTTCTACCGTGGTGGTTTGTCTCATTACAGGCTGAACTGTCAACCCCCAAACCGTACCGAAGCAACCCTCCATCCTCCACCCTAAACCGCCCCCATGCAGGGAGAGAAATGAAGAGGGGGAGAGGTGGAGCGATTGTGAGGAGCGAGAGAGAACGAGAGTGGGAGCGGGAAGCTTTGGTCTGCCCGCCCTAAGGGAGACACAGATCGAAGGTCTCTTTGCCCATGGGTGAATTTAACCTGCCATGTAGACACTCATGAATTTCATACCCTGCTACGGCTCAACCTTCAGCCTTCGTATGGAGAGCCTGAGCCTACAGGACAGGTGACAGAGAACCGCAGGAGACTCTCTCTCTCTCTCGCGCACACACACACACACACACACACACGTGTGCTGTGCCTACCTGGGTGTCTTTATGCTCGTTTGTACATTCCTACTGTCAATACTAAAACATCCCGAGAGAAGAATTCCAGACGCTCGGATAAATAAATAAGTAGGTAGGGAGGTAGCTAGGTAGATAACTCTACAAAAGTGCAACTGCGGTGGTATGATACACCAATGCATTAACAGTTATAAATCATGTTGGGGTCCTAAAAAAGCCTTGTTAGGGATCCCTAACATGGCAGTCTGTAAATGATATCGTGTGGCACTGGCCCCAGGAGCAGGTGCGAATGGATGATGTGGTCGTACGGATCCACCGGTTCCCAGGTGACGCAGGCGCCATTAAGACATGATTAAGGACAGCTCTGATTAAGCCCTTGCGGAGATTGTAGCTCATCCTGAGGAGCCGAACGTCTAAATGAGGGAGTGAAGCACCCTGTAGAGGGCGCTGTGAGTTCAGGTTTTCAGGATGCATGCGTGTTGTTTTCAGTAAAAGGTGGATGCTGGAAGTATGCAATGTAAGACACGCTGCGAACTTGGGGTTATTTCTAGATACTTGCAAAACATCTTCAGTGTTTTTTCTTGTTTGCACCAACATCATACTCATCATCACGCTGACATAAAACATAATTTTATACTCCTACACAAAGATGCATAGTTTACCTATACATAATGCATTTATATGACATTTATATTCTGTTTCATATTGTAGTTTGTGAATACAAGACAATAGTTAAATCTATTCTGGTGTGCTAATTGTGTTGTGTTTACTGTAACCTGTCAGCAAGAGCCTAATAATTATAAATGCAGAAATAGAAGTCCAATAAGCTTAATTAGATCAAAATTATGATCATATTAATATTCTAAGTATATTTGTGCTTTTTATAAATAAAATGTGAGTTTGACAAAAATCACTAGCCTAATACTAGAGTGTCTCCATATTTTGGTCCCTAGTAATGGTTTGGGTTCTCCATTATTTTATAATATTTTGTCTAAATGAAACACTTAAAACTAAAACTCATTCATTTTGAAAATTTTTAAAGACTATATTTAACAGTGTCATTACATTAAATAAATAAATATAATTGACTTAATGATATTAATATGATTTAAGATACTTTATACTAAAAATCAGCAAAAAGTCTGACCTTGATGGTGATGGTTAGCAATACAAACATCTGTAAAGCTGAAGACAAGCTGTTAACAAATTTGTATACTCTTGAAATGAGATTTTAAACAACAGGTCATCTCAAATATAAACCTGCACCTCCTCAGGCAACTTCGCCAAAAGTTGCTGTGTCACCATAGGGTGACCTAGCCTAGCGTCGTTAGGGATTCAAGACCATGTACTCATCCAGACATCATGTGTGGAGCGCGGTCAAAGGGGTCAAGGCAACAGGAAAGGCCAACTTCTCAATGAAATAGATACAGCCACTGGCACGCTTTGCTCTCAACTGGCCCCAGGGGCCGTCGGAAAGGCGCTTTTTTTTTATAACAGACACATGGTTCTGTTCGCAGCCAGTACTAATGAAACACATCCGGGCCCTACTGAGTAATTAAAGGTCCTTTCCGCTGCATTCATTCCTCATTTTTCCATTTTCCACAAAGGACAGAAAGAAACAGACAAGGAGGTTGGAGGGAGGAGCACTTACCTAGAGAATGAGCTGCAGTTGTTTTGGAACTGAAGAAGCGCCCCAAGCCCAGATCGCCCAGTTTCACCACTCCAGTGGCTGTGATGAAGACATTAGCAGGTTTAATGTCTGTGGAGGGAGTAAATGAGAGTTTTAGTGACTGATCATCGTGAATCTGTGGCCTTTCACATTTTCAGCAGTGGGGGGAATTAAAGGGTTAGTTCCCCCAAAAATTAAAATTCTGTCATTAATTACTCACCCTCATGTCGTTCCAAACCTGTAAGACTTTCGTTCATCTTTAGAACACAAATGAAGATCTTTTTGATGAAATCTGAGAGATTTCTGTCCCTCCATTGACAGCTACACAACTACCACTTCAATGCTTCAAAAAGTTCATAAAGAGATCGTAAAACTAATCCATATGAATTGAGCGGTTTAGTCTAAATTTTCTAAAGAGACCTGATCTCTTCATATGATGAACGGACATAATTTAGGCTTTTATTCACATATAAACATTGATCAGCGAACATGAACAGAAGCTCAAACGTGCTGCATAACCCACGAGAATGAACCTCATTGGTTCTCGCACGTCAAGCGAACATGCATGAGCTTTCGTTTACCACAACTGATGTGTGAGTTGATGAATGTTTATATGTGAAACAATGTGTTTTTCATATAAAGCAAATCGAGTCTTTTCAGAAAATTTGGACTAAACCACTCAATTTGTATGGATTCGTTTCACAATCTCTTTATGAACTTTTTTTGAAGTTTCAGTTGCGTAGCTGTTAATGGAGGGACAGAAATCTCTCAGATTTCATCAAAAAGATTAACCGAAGATTAAAGAAAATCTTACGGGTTTGTAACGGCATGAGGGTGAATAATTAATGACAATTTTTATTTTTGGGTAAACCATCCCTTTAACTATTTATATTTTTACTGTAAATGTTGTCTTTTTCCTTTTGTTTGCTGTCTTCAGTTTTTTGTTCAATACAATTTTCTGTCATTAAAAAAAAGAACTTGCACCAAGCTAAAAAATTATACAGATTTAAAGTAAATGGATTACAATTTTCAATACATTCTTACTAATGCTTTAGGGAGTCTTTTTTGCAGTTTCAATAACCTCATAGCTAGATAACATTATCTCTTCAAATCAGCAAATCAATGTGCAACGGCAAAGTAGAACATTACAGATAAGCAAACATTTAGGTTTTCAAGGCATAAAAATGGATGATCAATAATTATAAAAGTTTCAGTGGCAACACAGCACTTTTTCCATCAACTTCTTATTTTTGAGCCCTAAACGACAAGTTCATAACTGTGAATGACAGGTATTCAAATTCAAAACATCATGGAGGAGCAGATTGTGTGTGAACCTGTTGATCAGACTGAACAGAGTGACACCAGTAGGACAGAAAAAAAACACTCAGATCCACAAAGCAAACTAAACAGCCTATATAAATGTTAGGAAACGTTTAAGAAAGGTTAACGGAAAGGTTACCACTAGCAAGTTATTACGCATACCCCCAACTCAAATGACTTTCAAGAGACCAGCCAGGACACGACGGTGCAGGAAGCATATGCTCGTGTTTGATGTCAGACACCTCTGGACATGAACTTTTCCAACAGTAACATATACATACAGGCCAGGTGCTTAAGAAGAACAAGCTCTGAACTGACTGCCAGTGTTGTGAAAAACCCCACCGCTGGAGTTTACAATCAACAAGGGAAACGATCTGAATGAAACCCATGGCCTGCTGTAACCTTTACCAATACACACACTCACACGGTCTAGTATGTTACAATACTTCGACAAGAGTTGCATAAATACATGGGAACTGGGGAAGACTGTCTCAGGTCGCCACGGACAGTTGCGTCATCTTGCTTGTTTTCAAATGGCAAGAGGATGATGCAATACGCTCGGCAGTGTGTCTGGTCAAGCTTGTGCATAGCAAAGACCTGAGATTCTCGTCTCAAAGCTGATGAGAAGCAGATGAGAAGTGGAACCAGTTTTTTCTTTATAATATGCAATAAAACACAAGGATGATGTAGTGGGGTGCCAATGATGTCCCAATTAGTGATAGATGACTAGTCGAACATTATGACCTAACAATTTAATATTTGATTAGTAGTTTGACTAGTTTATATGTATTTTCTTCTCTCTCTCTTTTTTTTTGGTACTCTGTCTAGCTGTTTTGAACACAAGAATGCATCTTTAGAAGTCTGCCTAATTGGGGACAGATAAACCTAAAACAAGGCTAATTAAAGACTTCATTAAAGTCACCATGAAATTAAAACTGACAATTCTTGTTTTGTTTTTTTATAGAACATTGCAGTATTTATTATTGATTTATCTGTGCACATCATTATTTTTAATAAACCCCCCCTCTCCCTTTTGCAGCGACATCTCTTCTCTTCACTGATGATGTGTTTATTGGCAAGAGGGCGGAACCAACCTGTCACTAATCTGAGATCGACCAATAGCAAACCACACCCATCCAACCATCCAATCAATTCCTGATAGACAAAATCAAGTCCTGTCCTACATTTTTTCTTGTTTGAAAGGCTGTTTCACTCAGATATACATCACACTAGGGAAGAAAAGAATATCGCAACTTTGTTTCATGCTGACTTTAATTTGATTAGTCAACTAGTTATTCAGACAACCCATCGACGACTAGTCAAAATAGTTTTGCTCCTCCACAAGTGCATGAATGTGTTTACATTTCAAAATCTATCAAGTTTTTAGCAACTTTAGCAAATCAGTCCTTCCTGATTAACATCAGTGTAAGTTTGTGGCAGTCAGCCAATCATAACATACTATTTACATACATAATTCTTAAAGATACAGAAGCAGCTTTTTTAACTGAAGGTGGGGTCAAATTTAATGTTTGTTCATCAAATTTTTGCAGGCGAAATCAAAAAGTAATTTTAATAGGAATCCATGCAGTCAGGAATTTTGCATGAGATCTTAAAGATTTCCCCAAGCATATTTTGCAGTGGGTTCAAGTTGGTTTGTCAAATTTGTGTGCTTCGTATGTAGCTACACTATTGACAATAGAAAAATCAACCCTTTTGGTCAATGAAATTTTGGTGGAATTTCATCAATGTCTTTAAATGTGTGGAATACAATAAAATGCCACTGAAGTGTAGAATATGTGCCCTTAAAAGTCTGTTTCTATGTGTACATGTCACTAGAGTTGTGCATGTACCTCTGTGCATGACGCGGCGGGAGTGCATGTGCTCCAGTGCACTACACAGCTGAACAAAGTACTTCCATACTGTCTTCTCGGGAATCAGCCGCCTTTGTTTCTTGAAATGCTGCAGGAAATAAACAAATTAATAAATAAATATGTTGGCGGCACAGACTTTTCATAGAAACATGCAATCTTCGTTAACCAACAATCAATCAAAATTTAATTTTCATTTCAATCAACATTTTATTTTATATCTTTAGCAGTCAAAAAGCTCAACTGACTATTTGGAACATACAGTTTTTAAGGATATTAAGATGTCTTAAGATGTAAAGTGTCCAAAAAGCTCAGCATGGACTCCTGGAAGGTTTAAAGCAGTGACCATGAATGTGAAGGGCTCTGGGTTTGCCTATAATCTAATGCAGGCTCTAGATTGAAACCTCTCAATAAACTTTCCTTCCCTTTTCATTTGAAGCAACTGCAATGGAAAACATCTGAAGTTTGTGAGTACAGCAGGAGCCTCATGGGGAAACAAACATTTGGGGAGACTTTCAAGATGCACACATGCTTAGGAAGATTACGGCATACAAGCACTAAAAATGTCTCTATGAATCTGACAGAATCCAATTAGATAATACCAACATGATCTTTACATTATGGATGCAAAATATATTTTGAACACATTACTTTTTGCTGATATTTGTGATTTTATCAGTCAATACTGAATATTAATTAGTTGATATTGTATGTTTAACTAAGGATGCTCAAGACAAGTTTGCTGTACTCCAGCATTACATTAAAGAGATAGTGATAGTTTATGGTATAAGCCTTTAAGCAGACTATTTATTAAAGTGCTTCTATTTTTCCTTTAAGAGCAAGTCACTTTATTAATTTTACTTCAGAATAAACGGTAAACATGTTATCTATCCATCTATCATCCATATTTTGTCTGTACTGTTCAAGTTTGGGGTCTGTCAAATTTTTAATGTTTTAATGTTTCACCAAGGCTGCATTTATTTGATAAAAATGTTAGTAAAAACAGTAATATTGAGAAAAACTATTACATTTTTTTAGGATTTGCTGCTCAAGAAACATTTCTTATCAATGATGAAAACAGTTGCTGCTTAATATTTTTGTGGAAACCGTAATATTTTTTTTTTTCCCCAGGATTCGTTGATGAATAGAAAGTTCAAAAGAACAGCAATTATTTGATATAAAAATCTTTTGTAACAAGTCTTTACAATTTTTGTCAGTGTACAGTGTCGTTATTGTCACATACTTCACCACATATAGACTGCATATGTACTGTAAACAGATCATGTGTGAAACGGGCATGAAAGTACTGGTTAAATAAATAAATAAATGTAATGTGTATATACGCCTAACTCTTTCCCTGCCAGCATTAAAAAAAAAAAAAAAAAAATTTGCCAGCCACCGCCAGAATTATTTATTATTTTCACAAAAACTTCATAGCCCCCAACATGTAATATATCAAAAGAAAGAACAGGCTCTGCTTTTAAACAACAACAATTTTTTTTTTTTGCATGCATTCTTTTTTTAATCAACACTTAAATACGGTTAAGTTTCATTAAAAAAAAAAAAAGAAAAAGAAAAAAAACATTTTGATCAAAGAGCAGAGAAAAATCACATTTTTGTCAAAGACTACATCCAGATCAAATTCAGAGCGATGATCAAAACAGATTGAATAGATAAGAGTCCATATCAACACCCTCAAAGCATGGACAGTCCTATATCTCTTTGTGGATTCGACATTTCTTTAAGAAACTTTAGGAAGTTTTATGTGCTGTTTAATGTTTGATGATCACGATAGCTTACATGTGCATAAGCAATGCTTCTATCGCTTGTTTCTGTTTCTTCTTCGCGCATGTTTTTATCCGAAGATTCTATACTATTTCAGAAGATGCGTAAAAGCGGCCCCTACTGTATAACAGTGAAAACATGGATTGCCGGAAAATTCAGTTTAAAGGCGAGGAAGCGCTGCATAAGAAAATTCAGTCAATGGCGGGGAAAGAGTTAAATTCACTAAAACCATATGAAACTATTCATTTTAGTTTCAGCACTGATAATGTGACTTTCAATCTAGTTTTATAATTTTAGAACAACTGTCTAAAGAATCATTCAGTCAATCATTCATCAACCAATTTGTGAACTAAAGCAACCGATTAATTTAAAAGTACAAACTCAAACAAACTATTTGCTCATAAATCGAATCCAATATCCAATGCAAGGGTTTTAAAATTATGTAATTCCCTGATGATTTTCCATTACTGCTTTAAAAGTAACAAAGAAGGTTTTACAAAAGAATCAATCCAACTCTAACTCTTTGGCTTGTTATGAAATCAAGAGATTTCTATTAAATCACATATTTGTACTGACCATCTCTTGACAAGCTTTGTATATATAATATTTAATCTCAAAAAGATTAAGGGTGTTTGTTATTGGTCTTACCAATTTCACATCAAAGTG